>NEWO01000006.1:3682188-3723410 GCA_003013225.1 Phalaenopsis aphrodite
ATATATATATATATGTATATATATATTACATGTTACATATATATAGCGAGCTGCCGGGTTTTGCGGTGGCGCTCCTGCAGGAGCTCCTGAGGTATGAATTCTTTCTCTTCTTGTTCGTCCAGTCTCGTTGCAGGGTTTCGCTTCTGAAATAAAAAATTAAGAGATGTCTGAAGATTCTAAGCTGAAAGGTGGGGATGTAGCAAACAACGATATATACAATGTCGAGGCGGCTGAGATTCTTGCAAGCGAGGCGCTGCTTCTTCCAATCTCTGAGGCGACACCAATCTATGAGCAGCTTCTTTCAACTTTTCCTACAGCTGCAAAATTTTGGAAGCAATATGTGGAATCTTATATGATTTTAAATAATGATGAAGCTACTAAACAAATCTTTAGTAGGTGCTTGTTGAACTGTCTCGAAATCTCCCTCTGGCGTTGCTATATTCGTTTCATAAGAAAAGTAAATGACAAGAGAGGGTCTGAAAGCTTGGAAGAAACTAGGAAAGCTTCTGATTTTATGTTGAGTTATGTTGGTTGTGATATATCTGCTGGACCTGTGTGGATGGAGTATGTTTCTTTTTTGAAGTTTATGCCTGTTGTGACAGCACAGGAAGAGTCCCAACGCATGACTTCTGTGAGGAAAATATACCAAAAAGCTATTGTCACTCCAACCCATCACACAGAACAACTCTGGAAGGACTATGAAAATTTCGAGAGCTCTATTAACCGTGCTTTGGCTAAAGGTTTATTATCTGAATATCAGCCCAAGTACAACAGTGCAAGAGCTGTCTATAAGGAACGAAAAAAGTACATATTTGAAATTGATTGGAATATGCTCGCAGTGCCTCCCAATGGTTCCTTTAAGGAAGAACAACAATGCATTGCATGGAAGAGACTTTTAGCCTATGAAAAAGCTAATCCACAAAGGAAATATAGTGCATCGTCCAATAGACGTATTACATTTACTTATGAACAGTGCATCATGTATTTGCACCATTATCCTGATATATGGTATGACTATGCAACATGGAGTTCAAAGAATACTTTTCTGGATTCTGCAGTTAAAATTTTCCAACGTGCTTTGAAGGACCTTCCTAATTCTGCACCTTTGAAGTATGCTTATGCAGAGCTGGAAGAGTCCCGTGGAGCAATTCAGCCAGCCAAAAAAATTTATGAAAGTCTTATTGATAACAATGCCACTGACGCATCACTTGCTCATATTCAGTTTATTAAGTTTTTGAGGAGAACAGAAGGGATTGAAGTCGCTCGCAAATATTTCCTAGATGTTCAGAAGCTCTCAAACTGTACTTATCATGTATTTGTTGCTTTTGCTATGATGGCTTTTTATCTTGACAAAGATGTAAAGGTTGCTCATAATGTTTTTGAGGCAGGCTTAAAGAAGTTCATGAATGAGCCTGGTTACATACTTGAATATGCAGATTTCTTGTGTCGTTTAAACGATGACAGAAATGTACGTGCTTTGTTTGAGCGTGCATTAAGCCTGCTCCCCCCTGAGAATTCTGGAGAGGTTTGGAAACAATTTGCTAAATTCGAACAGACATTTGGAGATCTGGCAAGCATTTTGGAGGTTGATGTAAGACGAAAAGAAGCTCTATCTGGGGCAGGTGAAGATTACTCATCAGCTTTGGAGAGTACCTTGCATGACGTCGTCTCTCGGTACAACTTCATGGACCTTTGGCCTTGCACATCTAATGAATTAGATCATTTAGTAAGACAAGTGTGGCTTGCTAGAACCATGGATAAGACAGCTGAAAAGTCTTCCCTTCTGAACGGGATATTTGCATGTGGGGCCTGTGAACAAAGTATATTTGCAATCAACGAAAGTTGTTTACCCGGACACTTCTCGGATGGTCATATATGATCCTGGACAAACCACTGATCCCTTAACTGTCTCAAACTCAATTGGTTCTGGAAATCACAAAGCAGCTGATGATATTTTGAAATCTTTATCGCCGGCATTGGTTTCTTTCATTAGAAACCTTCCTGCTGTTGAAGGTCCTTACCCCAGTGTGGATGTTGTGTTACTATCTTGTTGCAAAATAACCCGCCTGCTGGAACTACAACAAAAACCCTTTCCAACCAACAAGCTGTTCCTGCTCCCGGCCCCAGTACCAGTGATCTATCAGGATCCAGCAAAACGCGGCTGAATCCAAATGGCTCATCTCGCAGATTTCCTAGAGAAGGACATTCTGCAATCAGAAAAGATATTGACAGACAAGATGATGATGAAGTCACAACTATACAGAGCAGGCCTCTCCCCAATGACATGTTCAGGATCAGACAAATACAAAAAACCAGAGGTGCAGCAGCGTCGCAGACTGGCTCTGCCCCATCCGCTGGAAGCACATACTCCGGCGGCGGCGACCAATCCATAAGCTCAAGCTAACTATTCAAACTCTGAAAGTTTTGGGAATTATTATCAGCTCTAAGGATTATATTATTAGCAGGATCTGATGTGTACATTTCATAAGCTGGATCTGATATAAGTGTGTATGTGAAAAGTTTTAAAATCTCTTTAGGGATGTTTATTTTGTATAAATGTTATATCTTTCATTTTATCAAATTATTATATATGTCGTGCTCTTAATATATATATATATATATATAAAGGAAAATAGTAGTGCAATGAAATTTAAAAAGTCCAAAAGACACATCAGCAGTACGCATAAATATCACAATGTCTAGTACAATCAGAATAACAATAAGGTAGCAATGACTAGGGGAAAGTAAATACAAACATCATAATCACTACTCCTCATCATAATCCTTATCCATGACCTTGTGACACTTAAACAACTGATAAGGAGGATAAGCGGGGAACTCTACACTCTGGTCTCCTCTCAAAGAGCTCACTAGGGATGTATTGAAACTTGCTTCATAATCACTTTTGCATTTGAAATAATGTTCCAAATGCTCCCAATGCTCTTCCTTCACGTAAAGCTGAAATTATACATAAAGTATACCACTTTATTATATCTGTAACTACTTCATCACAATGTCCAAACTAAAAGGTGAATGAGTTGAAGTACCAAAGGTAGAAGGTTTTCGAAGCTGAAGTAAATGGAATATAAGAAGCTCTACTTCGAGATCTTCATATAAATCAGCATTAGCCTTACCAGTAGGCTTTAGTAGTTGCAATATCTCATCTTAAGTCTCATATTTAATTTAAAAATGTTTGCAAATAGTAAAGATAAAGAAAGGGTAGCCCAAACCTGTATAAGTACTAGCTTTGGCGGACATGAAAAAAGCTTTGTAGATGAGAGAGCAAACATTAATAGGTTTCATCACTTGAATGTTGTAGTTTAGAATGGCTCTCTCCCTAGTCACTTTGCTTAAATGATTTGTAGGAAGCAGTCTAACCGAAATGAAATAATATCAAGCTTTAGATGGGACACTAAGCATAGAAGAGGAAAAAATTACCTTGTGCCCCTTCTTAACTTTCTATGCTCCACGCCCATCCATAAGGAATGTAATTGTCTCATTGGGCTCTGAATCAGTAGGCCTGAATGAAAAATAGAAGCAATGAGAAATAGGAAGGAACTCATATAATGAATAGATCCTCTCGGAGTTGAACTCAACTCCCCTCTCTCGAACAAATACTTCCTGTTCTGGTGCTTCAAGCAGATTAACATAAAACTTTCACACCACAAAAATAACTGCAATAATATTGAAGTAGCAAAAAATTTTCCAGTGACAAGCAACAATCATATTTAGCACCACAAGGACTAGAAAAACTTTGCTCCACTATAAACTTCCTTGATAATAGAAATTAATTGTACCGATCTTCTGCATTAAGATTCGTGAATTTCCTATTGTCGAAGACCACTTTTCCCTTTCTTCTCTTTGTTTTTGGAGCCACATAAATTCTAGTAAAAATCCAAATAATTTCTAAATTTAAGTTCTAAAGGCTCCTATAAGCAATTTCCAAGCAAACAAACTCTTCTACCATGAATTGTCACTATTTTTTATATTTTTCAAGATTTTTGGTATTTTCAAAATTTAGAAGAAATCCATGATAAAAGAAGACACTTTCTTAAGAAAAGCTTAGGTCTTACCTAGAGAAGAAGAAGTCCAAGGTTTTTCAGCTCTAAATGACCAAATTTTGCAAGCAAGGTGAAGCCGTAGGGAGGTTCACTATATGAATAGAGGAAGATGATGAAGCTTCAGGTCCAAAAAAAGGGGTTAAACTGGTCTAATTTGTGATTTATTGGGCTAAACCGGTGGTTTAGTAGGTTCGACACCTAGGCGCTGGCTTTGGTGCTTAGACACCCTGTTTTGAGATAAACTATCTCCTAGGCACCAAATTCTGGCACCTAGGCGCCAGACCCGCATTTTGCAAATTTTTGATTATTTTGATTTTTTAATGTATAAGCATAGAAAACCTAAGTCCTCCAAACCCTAATTACATTGATGTTCCCTTATTTTAATAATTAATCATCTTCCAAACATCTCCCAACGTCCATTTTTACAAGTATTTAACTCCTAAATACAAACACTTCAAATCATCCAAACAGACTAACACCACATATTAACTTCACAAACTTAATACAAACTCACTAACATAAACATAGGTTCAATAAAAACCAACTTAACAACAATCTAATAAAGGAGGATAAGTGACCCAACCCACATGTACACTTATTTTTATTCTCTTTAACTTTGCCAAAAAATATATCTCCGTTTATATCTAGCAACTAGTGTGAAAACTTGCAATGAATTATGAATTATATAATAGGTTTTCACACTAGGGGTACTACACATGTATACATATCATTTCAAGAAATATAGGATTTTTTAAAAAATCCTAGTATCAATCTCATGAGAAATGTGGTAACTTTAAAATCAACTTATAGACTATTTGAATTGTAAATTAAAAAGATAAAAGATTTAAAATGATATGTTTACCAAAAAATACTACCAAAAGAGCTAAGAAGAAAGTAACAACTAAATGTAAAAGCTTAATAAATATAACAACGAGTTTGGATACTATGAAAAACCTTTCCCCTTGCAAAGAGATTTTATTCTATGTAGGATTCAAATTATTTAAGTCAAAATTGAGGTATTGTGACAAATAGAAGAATTCCTTATTCTTTACCCCCTCTTAGTGCTTGCAAAGAACATTAGCTAACTTAAAGCTGATTCCTTAACATCTGAACTCCAAATCAATGCTATCTAGCCTCTCACCTCTAGATTCGCTTAGCCTATGCCATCATAATGACCAAATGCCAGTGTTAGGGTACTAAACCTTAAGCCAAACTGATAAGAATCTAGCCTGTCACTCTAGATCTAACCAAGTCTACGCCCATCAAAACTTATCTCCCTATTTATTTGCACTCCCCTTAGGTGATCGTAATGAATTTACTTAAAATGAAGTGTGGTATCCACTAGTTGGGTAAAATCATAGCCCTCTTAAGTCATTATGTTTCTCAATAGATTTTAACCTAAAAAATGGCCAGTTTGTAAAGTAAATGATGATTCGGTGAATACGCCATCACAATTTTTAAAAGTAAAAAGAAGTATTTAAATTATTCTCATCCCACAAGATTAAGTCCCATATGGAAGAAGAAAAAAATGAAACTACTCAAAATTTATGAAGATTAAACAAAAACAAAATATTTGCAATGAAATCCAAGTCTTACAAAAAAAACTTAAACACAAATATGAAGTACCTTATGATTTCTCCCCAAGAAAATTTTTGGAGTTTCATCTAAGAAATATCTAAACTTGTACACACTAAAACACACTCACAATTACACTTGAACACAAAATATGATGTATCTTCTAGAAGGGTAGTTGTTGGCGCTATAGCGCCAGTCTAGGGCGCTATAGCGCCCTTCTCGGCGATGATGGTGTTATGGGAATAAGGGGTGGTGCTATAGAACCACATAAAAAATCATCATTTTTGCTCTATTTTTTTCTCATTTTCTCTAAATGTTCATTCCTTGTACGTGAAACCAAAAACAAACAAATTAACTTCGTGCAATATCATTAAAAAAATATATAAAATGCTTATAAAATATGCACTAAAAACGTGTTATTTTGAGGTGGATCAATTCACCTAAACTTAAACATTACTTGTCCTCAAATAACTCCTTATACTATATATAAAAAAATTATAACATGTGGTTGCAAATTTAACTTAAAGACTTCTATAATTTCTATTATAAAATGCTATAATGAAACTTAAAAAAAAATAACTCAGATTAAAAAGTAAAGTACAAAAACTTTTAGCAATCAAGTTTAAAAGCTCTGATCTTCTATTTATTTAAAAAATAACTGCAATTTATCATTCTTAACTTAGAAGAAATACCAGAAAAAGAATTTCATGAGAACTTTATGAGTAAATTTGCTAATACTTCTAAGTCTAAGTTAGAATTGTAACTAAATTTCTTTCCTTAGGTTGATTCAAGTGGAGTCGATTTTTTATTAGGCATCTCCTCAAGCTTCTCCTAACACACACACACACACACACACACACACACACACACACACACACACACACNNNCACACACACACACACACACACACTCACACACTCACACACAGATATATATATCCTTTTCTTTTTCTTTTTTTTAAGGATTATTTTCAATTCTTTTCTTTTCTCTTTTTTCATATGTCATGTGAGGATTACTATATCTGGATAGCCTTTAATGATTTTGAGTTCCACTATCCTCCACTTAAAGTTAAAAAACTTCTCACATTTCTCTATTTTATAAAATGTATATCAGCTTTGAGATTTTTCATAGTCTTAATTCTTTCTTTCTAAGTATAAATCTAAGATCATTAATATTTCCTTTAATTTAAATAGTAAAAACATAACTCCAAACTCTTCATACTAAGCATCTTACATCTAGAATTAACCTTTATTATTAAAAACATTTACTTATGTTTTCTACAACTTTCATAAAATTAAAAACATAGTTTTCTAAAGTTAAATCTACATTCTACAGGTTATGTTTAAAATAATTTTGAAAAATTTTCTTTAGGACAAAATAATGTTTAGCTTAAAAATAATTTTCTCCGTTCCCCCAAACTTAAATTTTTAAACTAATTTAAAGCAAGAAAGTTCATGAAGGAAGTAAATAATTTTAAAAATGTAAAAACAGGGAAACTAATGTAGTTACAAGTAGGAAAGACAAGTACTGATAGTGATAAACATATGATTAACATGCATAATAATAAAAAAATAAAATAAACACTACTCTAGCATTTAAATTGGAGCAGAAAATAAAAAGTAGAACTAACAGTTTAACAGAAACAAATACTAAATACAGGAACACTCCAACACACATACAACAAATCATGAACATAACAAAGTCCAAATATTTTAACACATCAAAGAAAAGAAAGAAAACTCAAACTAAACATCAACATCTTCATCATCTCCAGCATCTTCATCACCCAAATCTATGTCCTTATCCATCTCAGAAGGCTGATATGATGTAAAAGTAGGGTGAGTAGGAAATTCCACAAAATGGTCACCCCCCATGTGTCTCCTCATTACCTCATTATAAGAAAAATTATTCTCAACCTTCCTCATCATAATATCATCACTATGATACAAATGAGATTAAATGCGTTTCACTTGATTATGTAGATTTATTGTATCTCCTTGTTGAATCCTCATTTGTTCAATAAGAGAATGCAGAGAAATAGACTCATAAGCAGATGTTTTAGGAGCAGGAGCAGAAGTAGAAGCCAAATTAGAAGGTATGTTAACTCCAGTCCTAGGTCTAGTCCCAAAATGTCTCTCATATTTTTCCAAATTTGTTTTTCAAATGGGTTTATGAGATGGCAAAGTGATATACCTAAAATATATAGTGTTTAGGTACACTTTTATGCTTATTTTTAAGGATATTGTGCTTTAATGGAAGGTATTTGTGTGTTTTTATTTTAGGCTCAATTAAATGGATAAAATATGACGAAAGGAGTGAAAAAAGATCAAATTTGGACAAAAAATGAAGGTGTGAAAATGAACAGTGGTGCCTAAGCGCTAAGGATTGACGCTTAAGTGTCAGGAGACAGAGAAGGCCATGTCTAAGTGCCGAAGACCTCATGCTTACACACCATAAGTAGTTATATTAAAAATTCAATGAATTTGGATGAATTTTAAAAAGGTTTTTGAAGCAAATCTTTGTGAAAACGTGAATTATAGTTAATGGGCACATAAATACATTAAAATGGCTCTTGAAAAGAGACAACTCTTGGAGGATTAATTGAATGTCGACATATTTTGAAGAGAAACCAAAGAACCTTTTGGAAAACTATAAAAAAAGACATGGATTAAATTACCCCCCTCCCCTTTATTGCCCCACTCATCATAGGAGAATTAGGGTATTTTTTAGAGAGAAGAAAGGGAGAGTTGTAAGAGAAAGGAAGATATTCAAAGGAACTTAAAGAGTTTGGTGGAGAGAAAATCGAGATAAGCTTTTATCTTTGCAACTACATTTGGTTTTAATTCAGACTTCTGGTGTTTTTACATGATTTCTATTTTTAAACTTAAATGTTGTTGTATTTTCTTCATGAATTTTGATTAATTTGTTTTACCTTTTTTCTTAAAATGATAAGTAATTAACTGTTGGAAGGAAGTTGTGTAAAGTATTGATCTTAAATTTTGGAATAAGTTGTGGTGATTTAATCCTTGTACTTCATTTACTTCTTCATTTAGCCAATTGAGATGTTAAATTTTGTTGTGAGAACATGTAAGATCCATGATTGTATTGTCTCAGTGAACTAATGGTAGAATAACATGAGATTGTATGGATGTTAATGTAATTCATATGTTTGAGTGCAAATAAATAGGGAAATAAACATTGAAGGTTATAAAGTTAGGGACTTCAGAGTGATAGAATAAAGCCCACAATTCAATTAATTATTTTAGGTCTTGATATGAGAAGTGAGCCCCCAGATGGAGGGAGAAGAGGGAACTCTAGAGTGAGAGCTAGTATCTTTCCTACCTAGCCTGCCTTTAGGACTATTCAAACTTTAGATTAACCAATATTTTTATAGAATCTCTAGTAAGGGTAAGGATTAATATCACTCCTATTTGGTACAAAAAAAATTAAATATTTTCACAACATAATTTTTATACTTGTTTCGGATTCATGATAAAGAAAAAATGTATTTTATTGTATTGCTTTCATCTTACAAAAAATTAGTAGTTGGTTACTTTATTTTAAATTATAAAAAATTACCAAAAAGAATTGAATTTTCATTCCTAACATAATATCTATAGTTTGAGTAAGACTCTTTTTCAAAGTAGAATTTATTGTCTAATTTCTTCTTAAAAGTTTTTATTTCTTCCCGTAGGTTCGATATTTCAGGGCTTAATAAAAAATTCCTATATTACTTGATAATGATAGATATACTTGCGTAGTATCTAAATATTTAAATATAACAGTTGCACTCTTACTTGCTTTGGAATCAAGTTTTTGGCATCGTTGCAAAGTAGAAATATATAAAAAAAAAGAAGTGAGAATCTAATCATACATACATCGTAATACTATCGTACCAGAAAGTGGGATCAAGTTTTTGACACCGTTTTAAATTTAGAAAAATTTGAAGGAATTTTTAGGAAAAACAAATTTATATTTTTATAAGCCTTATTTAAGCTTTTAAATTTATTATAGGATTATCTTAGTATTGTTTTTATATATGTTCTTATTTGTGTGATTTTTATTTTATTTAGTAGTAATGTATGCGTAATTTTGGCTCTCAAGGACTAGTGCCCTATGATTTTGAATTAGAAAAAAACTATTAGAAAAATAAAAAGAAATAAAAAATACAGAAAAATTTTAAAAATTTTAAGAAATGGAAAACCAAAATAATCAAAATGCTGAAATTCATTAAGAATTTAGACATTTAAGAGATTATGCAAACCCTACAATATATGAACTTTATTGTATTATTCAAAAACATGGTGTAGTGGCTATTTCATTTGAACTTAAACCCATCATTATTCAAATAATATCAAATAATCACCTTGGGAGTGCTCCAACTGAAGATCTAAATATACATGTTACCAATTTTGTAGAATTTTGTGCTACTTTAAATATGATGGCATTTCAGATGATGCTTTTAGACTTAGACCTTTTTCATTCTCACTGAGGGATAAGGCTAAGATATGGTAAATTTTATTAGCACATGAATCTATCAGAACTTAGGGTGATTTATCGTAGAAATTCCTTGCTATATATTTTTCACCATAAAAAAACTATGAAGCAATGAAACGATATTACATCTTTTTGTCAGTTTGAAGGAGAATCTATTTATGAAGCATAAGAATGATTTATAGAACTCTTGAGAAAGTTACCACACCATGCTATACAAAATTGGTTAATAATTTAAACCTTTTATAGTGGATTAGTTGGATCTCTTAGATTTATTATCGACGCTGCTACTGGTGCTTCATTGATGTCAAAACCATTTCATGACGCATATGTGTCAAAGATATTTTTGGTTGGAGAAGTTGCCAGTAAGAAACTGTCGGTCACCGGAATCAAAATCCCGTCGCTCGCTTCGGAAGGACATTTTAATTTACATATATATTTAGTTTTAGAAAAAATATGAAATCAAACTAACCCCGTATTTTTTTATAGTTTAAATGAAAGAGCGTTGTACCTCAAATCCTGTATCTATCCCGAAGGATAAACACAAGACTTGAGGATGATGCTCGATCAATTAAACTAATGAATATATGACATTTGTTTGGTCTCGAAACGTTTGTATTTACCGACAAGTTTCCTTATTTAATATAAAGAATTAAATAGGGTTTATATTAAGCTGGGTTCGGACATGCTTCATATAAGGGCAAGCCCCTATAGTTAATTATATCTTAAATGACCAAAGTCACCTAAGAAGACTCTCGATAAAAATCATGAAATATTATCTTCAAAGAGTTTCAAAGGGTAGGACTTTTCAATGAGATCATACGTAGAGGTGTGAAAGAGGATTGGTTAAAATTTGGAACATTTTGTTGTAGAGTCCAAAGGAGGAAGAACTAGTGGATGTCATGGATTCAGAGGAGAACCACGGTGACTTCCCAAGCTATCCTAATGTTTGGCTTCATTTCTGAGGAGACATATTTAGGTGTTTCATCCTGCTAATTTTATTAGTTAGGGCTTACATTTTTGTGAAACGATCACACAAATAGCCTGGAAGATGTGAAGATTTAGGTTGTGACAAACGACGACTTCAGAATCCTAAGACGAGTTAGGGCTTATATTGTATAGCAGGGCTATACAAAAGGCCGAAAGATAAGGTGAGGATTTACATTGCATAGAAAGCAACCTTGAAGTCCTATGACTTTGTTGTTTATATCTAAGGAAGGAAGATTGGTTTAGCTGAGGAAGACAGGTTTTGCTGTTAAAGATGGCCGTGTTGCCCACCATACTAGCTCCAAGCTGCTTGCCACAACGAGTTTGAGTATTCTAGTGTGTCAAGTTATGAAGTCAAATCAGGTGACCCTATGGTTGAAATTATTTAAATTTTATGGGGGGGCAAGTTAAATTTAATTAGAGCGACACTGTTTAGGATCCTACGACTCCCTCATTCCAACACCACTATTTTCTATTGGATTCACTTAGTTCAAATGAATTTACTAAACTCAACTTAATGAGTTCCATAATTTCATTTAGATCGTGGGAAGCCTCGTTAGCAACTGTAGGTTACCTCTTTCGGGGAATTCCCGATCATCCAATAGAGATGTTTTAATTTAGTTGAAGTTGTAGTTTTGTGTGATATTTGTGATTAAATTTTAAGTTGTTTTATATTTTTAATGTTGTGGAGGTGATTTTTATATTAGTTGATTTTAGTTTTAGTTTTGGTTTTGGTTTTGTGGCTACCCTAATAGTTTTAGTTTTCATGCAGGGTAACATCGTTGTTTAGCATGCAAATTTGCAGTTAGAAAGGTACAATATGAAAGTACACGAAAGATAATGCTAAAAACTGTAAAACTCGTTCCACCACCTGGAACTCAAAATACATGTTAAGGCAGTTTATATGAAACGGGGAAGTAAAATTTTGACGACCTATATAACCCTAGGTCATATCTTGTTGGGTCCTTATTAATTTGATTAAGGATGATATATGTCAAGCAAAACATATTAAGATTAGTAGCTCTCCAAGGTATCCAACAAGTTAAGAGGAAGAAGAAGGTCCATTCTTTCCTCTTATCACCAGGTGAAAAGCCTCGAGCTCATTTAAACTTATTATGTTGCTTAATAATTCATCCTATGAACACCCTAATGCTCAATGAACATTGATGTATCAATTATCCCTAAGAGTAAGGTAATTATCATTTGTAATTTAATTTTGAATATTATGTGGGTGAAAACCCTTAAAAAGGAGAGTTAGTGTTATTGGAACACTTAGCCAAATTTTAGTCCTAATTGGGCTTGTAGTGTTTGAAAGATGTTTTAATTTTAATTGTGTTTGTTTCCTAATTGACCAACCTTTTTTGTAAATCAACAATTGCAAGAATTTGATGACATACTAGAAGATTTAAATTCCAGCAACGATGCTAAAAACTTGACTGCGACTTTATATATATATATGTTTGATTTAATAAAGATGTATAGATATAATATTCAATAATGTTAAAGTCAATTTTGTCAATGCAAGTATACGTATCGCTCAAGTAATATAGGGCTCTATTGGAGTCCTAGATATCAATCCCACAGGGTGAAACAGAATACTGCAGACTGAGATTTAATAAAAAGTAATACTTCAACTACAACGACATTCAAGTTGCTTATCTGTCACTAATAGACAATTGAAATAAGTAGATAATTTGGATAATAACTAATTATAAAAAATAACATTTAATTGTGATATTCAATATATAAGAAAGCATCCTTCTTCTTGCTAAGAAGTTATAATGAATGGATAAAATGAATTAGTTCAATTTATATTGTGCCAAATAGGAGCATACCTATTCTTTACCCTTTGGTCCAGGCATAAAGAACATTGACTAATCCTATGCTTGATTACTGATTCTGCGGCTAGGCTGGGAGGATACCGGCTCTCACTTCGGAGCTCCCATGTTCCCCTCATCTGAGGACTAACATCTACACATCAACACCCAAAAAATTGGACCAAATTGTGGATTTTAGTCTGTCACTCTAAAATATCCAATTATATGCCCGATAGTAATATTTCCTTATTTATTTGCACCAAACTTCCAAGGGCTTTGACCTCCCTGAATCTTGGATGTAATCTTCACTTTAGTTGTAGAACTCAACATATTTTAACAAATCAATTGGCTAGATTGAATGTAAATTAAGATCGAAGTGAAAAGATCATCACAATTTCTTAAACATTTTCATGGCTTCACCAATTCAAATCACCATTTCATAAATCTTGAGACAAGGAGAAAGACAAAGAAAACTACTCAGAACTCATGGGGAAAACACAACACAACTTGGAATTCATATATAAAATCAAAGCCATACAAACTATAACAAGTAAATAACTTATCTCTAAATTTCTCCCCAAGAACACTCCTCAAACTTCCTCTAAATCTCTTCCTTTCTTTACAGCACACGGAATTCCTCTTCGAAGTGGCAAGGATGAAGAAATCTCTCACTTTCCTTCTACTCTTACAATTTCTGGAAGAATTCCTCATAATTACACTCTAGCAAGCTTTCTACGCACTAATGGATCCTTTCTAACCTTTAAGACTCCAAAAGTCTCCTTATTTTTGTCCAAAATGTTCTCTTTAAAGATGTGGATGAGTTTTCCCAAGAGTTGCTTACGCACCCCTCCAAAATCCGACCTTATCCATTGTACATGTCACGTAACCATGGATCCCGCCGTCGGCGGCCTCGATGGCGCCGTCGGCGGCCTTCTGGAGAATTTATCCTGTAGCCTCGGGAAAAGCTCGCCGTCGGCGCCCTAGTGCAATTCTCCACATTTTGGTCCTTTTTGCTCCAAATTCGCTCATTTTTGCATCTTTTTGCTCCATTGACCCTAATTCATCATTCCTGCAACAAAACATAAAAAAATACCTTTCTTTATAGTGCAATAAAATTAAAAATAGTATAAAAGAGGTATGAAAATCTCAACATATTTTCCTTTGGTCAAAATCCCCCAAACTTAACTATTACTTGTCCTCAAGTAATTTTAGTACTATATAAAAGTTATGATCTACTGCAGTAATATTTTAATTTAGAGACACTATAAGTTTGATTTAGATAAATATCATAGTGAGATTTTCAGAAAAAATTCAAGTAATTGAATTAACTCTGTATCCATCAGATTATCAAGTCATCAAGTTTTAAGAGTTCTAGTTTTCTATTTATTTCAAGAATGACTATAGATTGTAATATTAAGTCACTTAGAATATCCAAAAGATAAGAACTTCATGAGAACTCTATTAGTAAAAAGATCTATTCCATAAATATAAGTTCAGGAATGTATTTAAGTTTTCCCTTTAGGTAGGTCCAGTGAAGCCAATTTTTGATTAGGCATATCCATAAGCTTCTCCTCACTTTTATATTTTTTTCTTTCTTTTCTTTTCTCTTTTTCATTTGGATTGCTTTCAATCCTATATATTTTTCTTTTCTTTTCAGGGATTGTTTTCAATCCTTTCTTTTTTCTTTTTCAAGTGAAGATTACTATATCTGGATAGCCTTTAATGATTTTGAACTTCACTTTTCTTTCCCTAAATTTGAAACTCAAAGCATTTCTTACCTTATAAGTATTTCATAGCTTTTACATCTTTGAGCCCCAATCTTTTCTTCTCAATTGAAATTCCAGATTCTTAATACTTTAAAATATAGTTTCCTTTACTTTAAATAGTTAACTATAATATTATTCTCTTATACTAAATATCTTAAGTTACAAAATTAATTTTCATTACAAAAATATTTCTTTAAATCTACCATAATGTTTAAATAGTTACAAAAATATAGTTACCTGAATTAAATTTACTACATAAAATCATATAAATAATTTTTGAAAATATTGAAATAGAGGATATTTAATAGTTAATCTTTTTCTCCCTCCCCCAAACTTAAATTTTTGAATATGAAATAAAAGTGGAAAGAAAATACTATATATATAAATCATGCCTCAGTATTGTAGGCATCTTTATCATTCTGAAATTTCTACAGGCCTTCTCCAATTTTTACTTCACCTGGTCTGAAATATTAGGAGCTTTCTACACATATAAATCATTAGAGGAATTTCTCGAAAATGAAATTTTAAAACAAGTATAAAACTAAAACAAACACAACATTTCCTAACACAACCACAATACTAAATAAAAGACAAAAATACTAAAATGAAAATAAACATTATATCACATTACAATCCACAAAGTACACTAAATCAAAGTCCAATTACATACTCATTCATTTTTTATCATAAAAAGATTACATAACATAAAAATAAACAAAATACAAACATCAGTACATCAATCTCATTCTAAATATCAAAATCCCAAATTATTTCATCGTTGCCTTGATCAGCAGGTGGATTAGGTTGATACTGAGTATATCGGGGGCATTCATGAAATTAACATCAGACTCTGCTCAGTAGTGTCGGGCCTGAGCATCATAATAGGCTATTTCAAAATCAGAATGCCTCTGCAGGTACTCACTATCATAATCATGTCGGTGTTCTAAACCTCCAATCCTCTCATTTATCAAATATATGCTCTTCCGCTGCAAGGTTAACTCATTCATCAAATCTGCTAAGGTAGGGGAGCTAGAAGGAGGAGGAGGGTCATAACTTGTAGAGGGAACGTCTCTACTAGTAGAAGGTTCCCGACTCCTACTTCCAGTTCTCCATTTCTCATGGGATACATAAGTTTTCAAATTTGATTTAGTAATGGGTTTCATAGGGTGAACCCACTCTTCCTCTCCAGCTTCCACTCCAGAAAGTTGGTAAAGTGCATAAGTAAGTCCAGGATGTCCTAGACCTCCACTAGTCTCACTCCTTGCCGTAGTCAATATATTCTTGAAAATAATCTTCCCCACATTTATAATTTTGTTAATAGCTCTATCTCTAGTTATGTCACTATGGTCGTAAGTCGGTAACAGAGTAGAGGAAATGAAATAGTGCCACGCCTTAGAGGTGACATTTAACATGGAAGCAGAAAAGTTTACCCGTTCTCGCTGCTTTATCTTCCACGTTCCTTTCTCATCAATGAGAAAGTTAATCACATCATTGAGGGGTTCTTCCATCGTACTAAACGATTCATAATGGCAGATGTAAGAATCTAGGACTTCATAAAAAGTGTTAATGCGGGTGGCGGTAAATTCCACAGGAAGTTTACGCACTTGCTCAATTCCATCTTCAACATAAATCACATTGGTGCAGAACTCTTTCACCACTTTTGCATCGACTTTATTGGTGGTGTAACAAAAGTTTTCCCACCTTCGCTCGGCAATAACCTGTTCAATTTCTCCTCCTGGATTCTCAAAAACTCGATCTTGTATACACTTTTTTCCTTTAAGTATTAAAGTAAATCAAGTTTGAGCCATCACATTAACGAAGCGTGAATCATCGAACTCAACTCTTCTCTTTTGACGTGGAGCCATTTTTAATCTAATCAATTAAAGAAAATTTCTAAAAATTACTTCTAATATGTAAATAATGGCTTCCAATGGTAATTCAAAGAGTTCAACATTAAGATCCATGAATTTCTTCTAAGATTTTCTTCACATTTTCAAATTTTCAGGTTTCCTCAATGTGGAAGAAATACATGGTGAAAATCAAATATAGTTAGCTTGGAGTGAAGCTCTTACCTAAAGAAGATCAAATCCGGTATCAAAAAGCCTTGAAATCGTCTCGCAATCGAAGATCTATCAAGCCCTAATTTGAAAATGGCATTTTTAGGAGGAAGGAGATGATGAACAGTGGCCGTTGACCGATCAAAATCGCGTTTAAAGTGGTATTTTCGTGATCCCGCAGACGGCGGGCGGTGTGCTCTATTGTATTTTTAACACAAGTCTTGGGAAATTCCCGCCGTCGGCGGCGTCAAGGGTGCCGTCGGCGGGCTCTATTGATTTGTCCAAATTCCATATTTTTGCGATTTTGATCAATTTTAAGCCTAAACGACATCAGTTTAATCTTTATAAACATAATTTTAAATAGTTAAATGATGTTACTTAACACATACAGACTTTCACAAAACAAAACATCACATTTATATATAAATTCCAAGAGATACAATAAACGTTACATAACACACCTAAATTATGTATTTTCTCAACCTCAATACATTAATTCAGGGTCACAATCCAAGCCACAACACTCAAAACACTGAAAACAAAACATCCTATGCTTAGTCTCAACTATACAGAGATCTTTAAGCATAATTCTAAAGCAAAGCAAATATAAAGTTCAAATTTAAACACACAAACATAAATGGAACATATGAGATCTACTACTCGTCAGATTCTGTGCTCGTTTCTCCTCTGAGATCACCCATTGATTGCACATGGACAAAGAGGTTGTAGAAGGGTCGGAATAGAAATTCTTCAATTTAATCTTCCTCAATTAATTTCATCATCCTCATCAGTCGTATCAAGCTATTTTCTAAATGTCTCGAATGATCGAAATGTTCTTTAATCCTCCAGTCTAAATGATCGAAGAAATCAGAGATATTATTAATTGTATTCATCACATTTTGTACCTCCTTTTCTAATTTCTTGATTCGGCGCAGGATCACCAAAGAATTATCAGAGACTAAGGGTTGTACTGGCAGAGAATTCTGAGAAGATTGATCAACTATCATTGCCATGTCATTTTCATCTTCAAATGATGGGAATCTTTCAGTTGGATCCAAAGGTTTCCAAGGTAGCAGTACCTTTTCTCAGTTTTCATAGGATACTTGGGACTGACTACAAAGTGAGAAAATTTTTGATGGGTGTCCAAGCCTATAAGTTGATCCGTGAACGATCAAGCCTAAGACTGACTTCACAATTATAGATCCAATATCGATCGGCAGTCCCCTTTGGATGCAGTAATTCAGAATGACACTTTCTTTAGAAACCTTACCAACCTTCATTATCAGTAACAATATCGCAGAAATGAAGAAGTGACAGTGTTTAGAGACGGGATTCAAAAGTGTCAAAGAAAAACTAACATACCCATACTATCCCAATTCCCAATCATCAGTTTCGCCTGTCAAATATTAGTAAATTTCATTCATCTGGTATCTCGTTGGGACGAAATTGGAATAGTGGCAGACAGGAACATTCTCTATCATATATAACTTGTTGATTCTTGAAGGAGTGAAAGTAATCCATCTCCCTTGCACATGAACAACTCCTTGGTTAATTCCATGTAAATTTGCATAAAATTCTTTTACCACAGGAACTACCATGGCGGCAATAGTGTAGCACGGTACTTTCCATCTTCGCCGCACTATCGTTTTTTCAATATCCGTTGTGGGATTATTCAATCCACGATTCATGAATCCTCGTTCCTTGATTAAACTTTTTCTTCGTCAGCAACTTGTTGAAGATTCATTGCGCTTCCGCACTAATGAACTTTCGCCGATTGAAAACTCGCATTCTGGGATTATCACGGGAATTGGACGCCATAGAAATGAAATTGACAGAGTTTTTCTTCATTTTTGGGGAGAAAATATGAACTAGAGTTTGAATCTTTGAGTTTAAAAAGACTATTCCCGCCCAAAAATTGTCAAAAACTGCTCATCAGACACAAGAAACCGCCTCTTACCGGTCTCGCCGTTGGCGGCGTCGAGGGTGTCGTCGGCGCGCTTCTGTATTAATTTTTGCTTGGACTCTTGGCAAAAACCCACCGTCGGCGCCCAAGGCAAAATTTTCACAGTTTCGCTCTGGTCCGAATGCGTTCCAATTTTTCTTCATGGATCCAATTTTTAAGATGTTTCAAGGGTAAATAAGAATTGTAGAGCTTAATACTACAAAAAAACAAGCGATAATTTCAAATAAAAATTACTATAATTGTGAATAAAGTAAAGATAAATATGGGTTGCCTTCCATAAAGCGCTTGGTTTAATGTCATCAGCCCAACCTATTCAGGTGTTATTCATGTTGACTGATCATTAAAATCTCTTTAAAATTTGGTCTTTTACCCTCATAAAATGGTTTTAATCTATGTCCATTAACTTTAAATCTATTTTATGTTTTCTGATCTTCAATTTCAACAGCTCTGTAAATAAAAACTCGAGTCACAGTAAATGACCCTAATCAATGAGACTTCAATTTCCTAGGAAATAATTTCAACCTAGTGTTGTAAAGTAAAACTTCTTGTCCTGGTTCCAAGTGCTTTTGGTTAATCTTCCGATCATGCCATAACTTTAAATTTTCTTTATAAATTCTGTTGTTATCATAAGACTCATTCCTTAATTCTTTCAATTCATTTAATTGTAACAATCCCTTCTTACCAACATCTTTCAATTTATAATTGAATTCTTTAATCGCCCAATATGCCTTATGCTCCAATTATGCTGGTAAGTGTCAAGTCTTTCCAAAAATCAGTCTGTAAGGATTCATTCCAATAAGAGTTTTATAAGCAGTACTATAAGCCCATAATGCTGTATCCAATCTAGTGGACCAATCTATTCTACTAGGGTTTACAGTCTTTTCAAGTATTTGTTTAATCTCTCTATTAGAAACTTTAGCTAATCCGCTGGTTTGAGGGTGATAAGCCGTAGAGATTCTATGAATTATATTAAATTTTTCTGCAAATCTCTGAATATATTTATTCCTAAAATGGGATCCTCCATCAGTAATAATCATCTTAGGCATTCCGTATCTGGTGAAAATATTTTTCATTAAAAATCTTGAAACACTTTTAGCGTCACAGCGAGGTAAAGCTTGTGCTTCAATCCACTTAGAAATGTAGTCTACTGCAATGAATGTATATAAGTTCCCAAATGAAGGAATAAATGGTCCCATAAAATCTAATCCCCAAACATCAAAGATCTCAACTTCAAATATGAAATTTAGAGGCATTTCATTTCTTCTAGATATATTGCCTACTCGTTAACATCGATCACAAGTTTTTATATATCTATAAATATCTCTAAATATAGTAGACCAATAAAATCCAGCTTGTAAAATTTTATAAGCAGTTTTATCGCTCCCAAAATGTCCTCCAAATTCAGAATCATGACATTTTTGAATAATCAGTTCAGTTTCTTCATAAGGTACACATCTCCTCATAATCAAGTCCTTACATTGTTTATATAAATAAGGCTCATTCCAAAAATATGCTTTCGCTTCATGAATGAATTCCCTTTGCTGTTGCAATGTCAGCATAGGTGGCAAAATATCACTTACAATATAGTTAACAATATCAACATACCATGGTATTTTCCACACACTAACATTATAAAGCTGTTCATCAGAGAAACTGCCTGTAATTTCATTGTTAACATTAGATAATTCATGGTTTTGGAATGTTGACAAATGATCAGTAATTTGATTATCAGTTCCCTTTCTATCAATAACTACAAGATCAAATTCTTGCATCAATAATATCCATCTAATCAACCTTGGTTTGACATCTTTCTTTTGCATCAGATATTTAATAGCTGAGTGATCAGTGTGCACAACACATTTAGCTCCAATTAAATAAGATCGAAATTTATCTAAAGCATATACAATAGCTAGTAGCTCTTTTTCAGTAACAGTATAGTTAATTTGAGCATCATTAAGAGTTTTACTAGCGTAGTATATCACCTTAAAAATCTTTTCATACCTTTGTCCAAAGAGAGCTCCATTAGCATAATCACTAGCATCACACATCAGTTCAAATGGTTTCTCTCAGTTAGGTGAAACTATAATAGTGGTCGTGATTAATTTTTCTTTTAATAACTCAAAGAAATTTAAACAGCTTTCAGTAAACTCAAATTTCTTGCCCTTTTCTAAAAGTTAGCATAGAGGTTTAGTAACTTTTGAGAAATCTTTAATAAAACGCTTGTAAAAACCAACATGTCCCAGAAAACTTCTAACTTCTCTTACACTAGTAGGAGGTGTTAGTTTAGATATAACTTGGATTTTTGCACGGTCCGTTTCCATACCATTTTCCGAAATTTTATGCCCTAACACAATTCCTCATATAACCATAAATTGACATTTCTCCCAATTTAGAACTAAATTAGTTCTTTCTCATAACTCTAAAACTTTTCAAGATAAATTAAACATGCGTCAAATGATGTTCAAAATATAGAGAAATCATCCATAAATACTTCCAGCCCATCGTCAATTAACTTCTTAAATATGGACATCATACATCTCTCGAATGTTGCAGGTGCATTACATAGTCCAAAAGGCATTCTTCTAAACACAAAAGTTCCAGAAGGACTAGTAAATGTTGTCTTTTCTTGATCCTCAGAAGCAATAAGAATTTGATGGTAACCGGTATATCCATCTAAAAAGCAAAAAATATTTGTGCCCAACAAGTCTATCTACTATTTGATCTAGAAATGGTAGGGAAAATGATCTTTCGTGGTGGCAGTGTTTAATTTTCTATAATCAATGCAGATGCGCCACCCAGTGACTTGTCTGATAGGTATCAACTTATTATTTTCTTTTGTTTCAACAGTCACTCCTCCTTTCTTCGGTACACAATGAATTTGACTTACCCATGCACTATCTGAAATATGATATATAATTCCAGTGTCTAACCATTTCAAAATTTCCTTTTTTTCTACTTCTTTCATTATAGCGTTAATCTCCTTTATGGATCAACTCTTTGTTTAGAGTGTTCATCTAATATAATTCTGTGCATACAGATCGAAGGACTGATTCCTTTAATATCTGCTAAGCTCCAACCAAACACTCTCTTATATCTTTTTAATGTATCTATCAGTCTTTGTTCTTGTAAATCATTTAATTCTGAAGATATAATAACAGGTAATGTAGATGAGTCTCCCAAAAACACATACTTCAAGTGGTTACGTGATGTTTTCAGCTCAAGTTCAGGTGGTTTTGATGGAAATAGATTCGTATCAGCATTTTCTGTAATATCCAACATTTCAAATCTTTTCTGAACATAATCTAATTCTTCATTTTCTAATTTGTCCAGAATAAATTCATCATTTTCTTCAAATTATTCTTCAAAATACTTTTTTTTTTGAAATGTTCCTTAAAATGTTCATTCAGTAGATGTTCAATAATTTCCATGCGAAAACATTCATTATCTCTTTCAATAATAGGGTATTTCATAGATTTTGCAATGTTAAAAGTCACTTCTTGATCATTTACTCTCATAGTTAATTCTCCTTTTTGAACATCTATCATAGCTTTTCGAGTAGCTAAAAATGGTCTCCCTAAAATAATAGGTATTTCTTTATCTTCCTTCATATCTAAGACAATAAAATCCACCAGAAAGATAAATTTGTGAACTTTTACTAACACATCTTCTATAACTCCCTTAGGATATGTAACTGATCGGTCTGCTAATTGAAGAGTTACAGAATTAGGTGAGACTTCTCCTAATCCTAGTCTTTTGAAAATTGATAGAGGCATACGGTTAATGCTGGCTCCCAAATCACATAAAGCTCTTCCATAGAATTTCTCACCGATAGCACACGGTATAGTGAAACTACCAGGATCTTTTAATTTTTCAGGAAGCTTTTTCTGAATAATTGCACAACACTCTTTGCTAAGTGCAATAGTTTTGTTTTCTGAGAACTTCCTCTTCTATTTCAAAATATCTTTCATAAACTTCACATAATTGAGCATTTGCTCTAATGCTTCTACGAAGGGAATATTCACCATTAACTTCTTAAGAATTTCCAAAAATTTTGAAATTTTTTTACTTTGTTTATGTTGCTTCAGTCTTTGAGGAAACGGTGGTGGAGGTTTTTCCACGGTTACTTTCATTGGTGTAAATGGATACTCTAAATTTGGGTATTCGTGATCCTTTTCTTTTTTGGTATCCACTTTTCCTTTTTTAGTTTCTATTTCTTTTTATACACTTGTCTCTAATTCTTTTTCACTTCATAATTGACTTGCCTTGATTTGTTCTTTTCCTTGATCTTTAGGATTTGGTTCCACAGTACTCGGAAAAGTTCCTATTGTTTGGTTACTAAGTGCAGTAGCAATATGCCCTAATTGGTTCTCAATATTCTTAATAGCAGTTCCTTGATTTTGTAATTGATTTCCTTGAATATGTAATTAATTTACTTGATTCTGTAATTGTTGACGCATGTTTAATATCAGTTCTTCCATAGATAACTTCTTCTCCTTAATTTGAGTATTACTGTTAAATCCTTGAGGATAAGAAGGTCTATAGTTAACATTTCCTTGGTTGGATGAATTTCCTAATGGATTCACTGAGTTGTTTTCCCATTATTGATTTGTCAAAGAATTGTTATTCCAATTAAAATGTGGATGATTCTTCCAACCTGGGTTATAATAGTTCGAGTATGGGTTGTTGGGTCTAGTAATAGCATTTAAGGTTTCTTATGAAGGTTGAACATCCACAAATTGCTCAGATGAATTTTCTTCCATCATAAGAGGTGTTGAAGAATAATTCATCCCATAATGATCTAATTTCTTTGATATTGCAGCAATCTGTGAAGCTAACATAGATATTGCATCAAAATCATGGATGCTGGCTATTCTTTTAGGATTTACCCGCTCAGAGGGCCATTGAAAATTGTTGGTAGTCATTTCTTCTATTAATGAATAAGCCTCATCAAAAGGTTTTGACATTAAAGAACCACCAGCCGTAACATCTATAATCGATCTAAGAGATCCCATTAATCCATTATAAAAGGTTTGAATTATTAAACAGTCTAGTAACGAATGATGAGGGCATTTCCTAAGAAGATCCTTAAATCTCTCCCAAGCTTCATATATTGACTCTCCATCAATCCGACAGAACAATGTTATGTCATTTGTTAGTCTAGCAGTTTTGGATGGAGGGAAATATTTGGATAAAAATTTCTGTGACAGTTCTCCTAAGTTCTAATAGATCTAGGTGCTAACGAGTTTAACCACAACTTAGCTTTATCCCTCAGTGAAAAAGGAAAAAGTCTAAGTCTAATAACATTGTTTGAGACTCTATCATATTTAAAAGTAGCACATAATTTTAAAAAAATAGTGAGGTGTAAGTTAGGATCTTCATTTGGTGTGCCTCAAAATTGATTGTTTTGTACCATTTGGATAATAGCAGGTTTAAGCTCAAATGAATTAGCAGCTACATCATGATTTTGGATAGCTAAGTGAATTTCATATGCTGTAGGATTTGCATAATCTCTTAAGGGTCTAGATTGGTGTTCATTTTCTATTCCTTGATTGTTCATAATGTTTTCCATTCTATCACAATTTCTAGGTTTTCTTTTCAATTTTTTAATTTTTCTAACAGTTCGTTCTAATTCCGAATCGAATGGTATAAGATTTTCAGGTCCAAATTTGCGCATACAATTTCAAATTAGTACTAAATAATATAAATATAAATATAATAATATAAATATATAGATAAGTTGCAATTTAAGTAAAAACTTTTTAATAATTCTAATATGTCCGTTACTCATAAAATTCTCCCCGGCAACGGCGCCAAAAACTTGACTGACCTTTTTTTGTAAATCAACAATTGCAAGAATTTGATGACACTACTAGAAAATTTAAATTCCAGCAACGATGTCAAAAACTTGACTGTGACTTTATATATATATGTTTGATTTAATAAAGTTGTATAGATATAATATTCAATAATGTTAAAGTCGAATTTGTCAACGCAAGTATACATATAACTCAAGTAATATAGGGCTCTAATGGAGTCTTAGATATCGATCCCACAGGGATAAATAGAATACTGCGGACTAAGATTTAATAAAAAGTAATACTTTAACTACAACGACGTTCAAGTTGCTTATCTGTCACTAATAGACAATTGAAATAAACAAATAATTTGGATTATAACTAATTATAGAAAATAACTTTTAATTGTGATATTCAATATATAAGAAAGCATTTTGCTCCTTGCCAAGAAATTATAGTGAATGGATAAAATGAATTAGTTCAATTTTTATTGTGCCAAATAGGAGCATACCTATTCTTTACCCTTTGGTCAAGGCATAAAGAACATTGACTAATCCTATGCTTGGTTACTGATTCTGTGGCTAGGCTAGGAGGATACCTGCTCTCACTTTGGAGCTCCCACGTTCCCCTCACCTGAGGGCTAACATCTACACATCAACACCCAAATGATAGGGCCAAATTGGGGATTTTAGTTTGTCTCTCTAAAATCTCCAATTCTACGCCCGATAGTAATATTTCTCTATTTATTTGGACCTAACTTCCAAGGACTTTGACCTCCCTCAATATTGGATGTAATCTTCACTTTAGTTATAGAACTCAACATATTTTAACAAATCAATTGACCAGATTGAAAGTAAATTAAGATCAAAGTGAAAAGATCATCACAATTTCTTAAACATTTTCATGGCTTCACCAATTTAAATCACCATTTCACAATTCTTGAGATAAGGAGAAAGACAGAGAAAACTACTCAGAACTAATAGGGAAAGCACAACACAACTTGGAATTCATATATAAAATCAAAGCCATACAAACTATAACAAGTAAATAACTTATCTCTAAATTTCTCCCCAAGAACACTCCTCGAACTTCCTCTGAATCTCTTCCTTTCTTTACAGCACACAGAATTCCTCTTCGAAGTGGCAAGGAGGAAGAAATCTCTCACTTTCCCTCCACTCTTACAATTTCTCGAATAATTCATCACAATTACACTTTAGCAACCTTTCTTCGCACTAATGGATCCTTTCTAACCTCTAAGACTCCAAAAGTCTCCTTATTTTCGGCCAAAATATTCTCTTTAAAGATGTGGATGAGTTTTCCCAAGAGCAGCTTACGGACCCCTCCAAAATTCGGCCTTATCCATTGTACATGTCACATAACCATCGATCCCACCGTCGGCAGCCTCGATGATGCCATCGGCGGCCTTTTGGAGAATTTGTTCTGTAGCCTCGGGAAAAGCTCATCGTCGGTGGCCTCAATGGCACCGTCGGCGCCCTAGTGCAATTCTCCACATTTTGGTCCTTTTTGCTCCAAATTCGCTCCTTTTTGCATCTTTTTGCTCCATTGACCCCTAATTCATCATTCCTGCAACAAAACATCAAAAATACCTTTCTTTAAAGTGCAATATCATTAAAAACAGTATAAAAGAGGTATAAAAATCTCAACATATTTTCCTTTGGTCACTAATCCCCATTTAATCAGTCTTAATTTAACTTAGATTACTACTAAGCCCTTAAGACCTAGGTGAGTGTCTTATTTAGTTTTGAAAAGGTTAAGCTTTAGGTGGTCATGATTTATCATTTGAATTTCATTTGAAAATCAAATAGGGGTATTAAATTGATTAATTGTTGACTTCAAAAGTCATACCCCTAAGTCCAAGGTTCATTTTATTTTAATAAATATCTAAATTTTAATAATCTAGAAATTTATTAACTTATTTTTTGAATTAAGAAAGTGAGGTTGGTTTCTACCAATTAACCCCTTGTGTTTCAAACATTCAAATTAATATCAGAGGTTGCCCATTTCCCTCCTTGAATTAAGCCTAAATGTTAATTAAGACTAAATTTCCAAACTTACACATTTGCCCTTAAGGCTCTAACACTTCATAATTCATCAAATTTAATCCAAATGACTTTGGAATTTTTATCCTACCTCATTCATGGGTCAATTAAGACATCAAAGGAGAAAATGTGATTTTTAAAAATTTAATTTAATTTATATAATTATTTTCATGCAAAAATAGGATTTTTCAAAGAAAATTCCTAACTTGACCAAGGTAAGTTCTAATCCATTGAAATTT
Organism: Phalaenopsis aphrodite; assembly: GCA_003013225.1. NCBI lineage: Eukaryota > Viridiplantae > Streptophyta > Magnoliopsida > Asparagales > Orchidaceae > Phalaenopsis > Phalaenopsis aphrodite. Next base: position 3,709,003 of record NEWO01000006.1, read on the forward strand.
TTATGGAGGTAGACCTATACCAGAGAAGCCTTTGTACCAAATTTCATGATTTTTTGGACTTTTATTTGAATTTTAAATATTATTTTAAAGTTCTTGGGTATTTATTAAATATAAAATATTTTAAATGAGGAAAATTAAGTTTTGTATTTTTGAAAAATCTTCCTGAGGTTAGAGAACCCAAAAGAGAAAATTTTATATTTTTCTAAGTTTTATTTGATTTATTGGAATTATTTTTAGTGAAAATCCATTTTAGCCTTTAAAAATTATTTTTAAACTTTAAAATTCAGTATCTTTATTTAGAAAATTAGGAAAAATATCCTAATTGTTCCTAAGTGCTTAGATAGAAATTTAGAACATTTCCATGAATTTTATTACTTGTGTGATTTTTATGGATTTTTAATTATTTAAATATTTAAAAATAGGCTAAAAATCAAGTTTTTATTTTAAATACCATTTTATTTTGATAAAATACCCCTGATCATAGAGAGCTAAAAAACAAGTCGTTCTAAATTTTTGAGTTATATTTTGATTTTTTAAAAATCATTTAAGTGCTAAAATGATATTTATCTTTAAAAATCAACTTAGACCATTAAATGAACTCAAAATGGTTTGAAATGTTTATGGTGAGCTCTCTGAGTCCTAAACAATAGTCGAGATCAAAAATTAAATCAATTTGTTGTTTGTGTTTTTCAACATTAATTTTATTTGTGTTTTAGGGTTGGTAAAGATTAAGTGTATTTTTAATGACTTAACTCATGAATTATGTCCAAGGGGTCCTCTGGTCATAGGGAACCTTCCAAAATTTTCTTGGAATTTCCTGAGCAACATGCTAATTATTATGATTAATTTATGCAAATAATAGACATAAACTTGAAAAATATCGATTTCTGTCTAGGGACCTCCTCTAACTTTGGAAAAATCAGAGATGTTCCCTAAGAGAGAGGCAACAACATGCTAAAATTTCAAGCCATGGTGATATTACTACATGCATGGAGAATCAAAACATTGAAATCAGTATTTAATTAATTAAAAATAAAATATGCATCAAATGGACTCCAAATCATTTCCTCATTATTTTCCTCTATTCACTGAGTAAGGGGGTATTTTTATTTTATTCTTATGATTTTTCAACACCAAGATATGAATTTTTAAGGCTAGGGCCATTTATTTAAATAAGAAAATCCCTATTTTTCTATTTAAACGCGCGACACTGATTGTATCGTAGGCAGCTCCAAAAGCACGCGGGCACACTCTGGTTGGACGTCGCCATCCACGTAGCCTGTGACTCGGCCCGCGGTTCATGTAAGGAAGCGTTGTCCAGCTCGATTTCCTCCGTCCATCCGATACACGCGCGATCGGACGGCTCCCCGTCATCATCCCCAATAGAGTGATACTGTGACCGTCCACACTAAAATACTAAGATCTCATCCTAGACTCAACCAAATCACCTCAGGTTTGATCTTATCAAGTTGTCTAAGTGAGACGAACATATCCATATGACAATCATGCAATTAAATTAAGCCTAATCAAAAGGAGAATCCAAATAGGCTCAAGAGGAGGAGAGGCTCAATACATTGGCTCTGAGTAGAGAAGCTTTGATCAGAGAGTTTCGACACGTTTGTTAGGGTCAAAAGAAGCTAGAGATTAAGCCTCTTGCTATGGTGAAATGCCTATACCCAAATTCGACCAAGGCCGATTTCACGTGTTGATCAAAGTCTATACTGGGGGCTCTATGGAAAGGAGATTTGATGGGGCTTTGGCTTGTTTTAATGTTGTGAAGGTGTGGGTGAGTATAATTTGATTTTCGTAGAGTTTACAGGTGTGGAGAGCTTTGTTTTGTCTCTGGCAAGGTTTTGAGCTAAACAATTGGGCTCCGGTAAGGGGATTCAGGGCAATGTGGTGGTTTGGTTGCACTGAGGAGGTCTCAAAGAGACTTTGGGATCAATTTGGAGAAGTCTCTTAGATGAATTTTCAGCTCTCCCTCCATGGTCGTGGAGGGGAGCATTTTATAAAAATGGCCTTAGGCTTGCTGCCATGGCCAATTGGGGGGGTGAAATGTGCTGCCTAGGTGGAGGGCAGAGAGGCTGTAAGCTTCCTCTAAGCTTCAATTTGGATGAGGTGGCCTCTAGGTTTGAATTGGATTTAATCCCATAGAAGTGGCTCTCGGTTTAATCCCATCGCCAATTGGGGGGTGAAATGCCCCTGTGGGTGATGTCCCTACAGGTATCTCGGCATTGCAAGCCGGGCAACCCGTGCACAAGGCATATGAAGCTGAAAGTGTCTCTGACTCTGTGACGAACCCTGGTTCTTCATCTATGGTGGGTAAGCTGAAAGAAGTCTCTTTCATGTCTGGATCATAAATATACCCCTCAGGAATAGGGGTGAGTAAGTTGTTTGTTTCCCTCTGACGTCTGCGTTCTTCTAGTAGAAAAGCCCTCTGTTACCTGCGGCTGGCATTTCTGCATTGCGTTCTATGAAGTGAAGGATCTGGCAGTCATTCGTTATTGGCGGCTACTAGGCCTCCAGCTGGTGTAGCTATCATGGATGGTAGGTGGTTAGGCCCCTCCATCGGATCCTGCTCTATTATCATGTTCTTGCCTTCATGTGATGCATTATCTTTGGCGGTCACCCTTAGCAATGAAGACAATCCCTCTTTTTTTCTGCAGTTGACTACATTCATGAGAGGACTTTTGTAATCCATGTCAACTTGGTTAAAGTCTATGTTGAAGTCTATGGTACCGCCTTGCAGTGTGATTTCCTCATTCAGTGCGAGGCTCCAGCCATCCTTGAAAGCAAAGATCAGCCTTTGCCCCGACATTTTTCGGCAAACGACAAGAAAAATATCAGTGGGCCAAAACTTGGCATGAAAAAGAACAAAATAAAGTATTTATTGAAGTAAATTTTAGCTTATTCTAGTGAAATGAATTGTTTATTTATATATGAATTTTGTTAAATTTTTGTGGAACATTATACTTAAAAGTGGAAAGGAGAAAATTTGAAGTTTAAAAATTTTTTTCTCAAAATTTTCATTATATTGAGGTTAATTACAAAATTTGGACCCAGTCATAGACATTTGTCCACATAGATAACCCCAAAACAATCAAAGTTTCAAAGTTTCAAAGCAAGCGGAGGCAAGCGACATCAGGTTGCGTAATAAGTTTTCAGATATCCTCCATTTATTGGTAACATGGGTCTTTCTCCATGGAAGTCCACTAACTGGTAGGCTCCTCTTGTGTATACCTTTTCAACGACAAATTGTCCCTTCCAAGTTAGCTCAAATTTTCCACCTATTTTACGACATGCAAGGATAGGCCTTTTGAGCACAAGTATGAGGTCACCAACTTTGAATGTTCTTGGGTGGACCAATTTTTCATGGGCTTGTACCATCTTTGCCTGGTAAAGCTCCAAATGTTGTTGTGCTTCTAGTCATTTTTCCTTAAGAATTTCTAGTTCTTCAAGTCTGAGTTTTGCACTTTCTCCCGTTGTGAGTTAGTTGGCAACAACAACTCTAAGAGACGGTGTCTGGACTTCTAGTGGTAGCACAACCTCAGACCCGTACACGAGGATATAGGGTGTACACTGAGTGGGAGTCCTGAAAGTCGTCCGGTAGGCCCACAAGGCTTCTAATAGTTTGTTGTGCCAATCCATTTTATTTTCATCCAGTGTTTATTTAAAATCCGTACCAATGTTTTGTTGAAGGCTTCAACCAGATCATTTGCTCTGGGATAGTAAATCGTAGAGTATCTCCAATCCATCCCATGTCTTTTGACAAAATTGTTGATCTTTGTGCTTCTGAAAGCTGTCCTATTGTCGGAAATTATTCTTCGCGGTGCTCAGAAATGATAGAAAATTTGGCTTTTGAAAATTTGAAGGACGTGTTGTGCCGTAACCTCACGCAATAGTACTGCCTCTGCTCATTTAGAGAAGTATTCTTTAGCAGCAAGTATAAACCTTTGTCCTTTGGAAGATGGAGGGTCTATCAGACCTATTATGTCCGTGCCCCAACACTTGAATGGCCATGAGGCAACAGTTGGGTGTAGCACATTTGGAGGCTGGTGTAAGACCACCCAATTCACTTGGCATTAGTGACATTTTTTGGCTGTATCCATGCAGTTGGACATCATTGCTAGCCAATAGTACCCGAGTCTTTTGATCTTCATTTTCATTTTCAGCCCTAACTGATGAACGCCACACAGCCCGACATGTACTTCTTTGACAATATTCTGTGCTTCGGCTTTGTTCAAACATCGTAGCCACATCTGGTCGACTAACCTTCTATATAGAACGTTTGCCATTATGGCGTAAGACATAGCCCTTCTTGTGATGTGGTGTGCCTCAGACTTGCCTTCTAGCAGCATTCCAGTATGCAAATATTCAATAATAGCTTGCACCTATCATTGTTGTTGTCTGCAACTGTATTTATTGCTTCTTCTTTTTTGAGCTTGTGTAGAGTTTCGAGGTCGATCTTAGACAAGGCTCGTTTTCCTTGCATTTTTATTTTAATGGAATCCTTTGGGGGACATGCCATTTCCTTAGCAAGTTTTGCTAGAGAGCTGGCATGGGGATTATCTCCTCTAGGAATCTGGTAAAAAGCCACATCAAGAATCTGCCTCAGGAGCTTCATCGTGTACTAATGGTATTATGCTAATCTTGGTTTCAGAATTCTGTATTGTCCGGTGACTTGCAGGATGACGAGTTGGGAGTCACCATAGATGACAATGTTTGTTATATCAATTAAGATTGTCATTCCCAATCTGGTGATTAAAGCTTCATATTCTGCTTCATTGTTGGTGCATGGCTCTGTCATGTGGTATGAGAACCTTAACATACCCTTATCTGGTATGATAAAGATCAAATTGATCCCTGCTTTGCCTGGTATAACTGTGCCTGATTCTTTGTCATTTCTGGCTGACGAAGCACCATCAAAGTACATTTCCTAGCATTGCACACTGGAAAATTTCATTTGTAGTATTTGCTTGTCTGGTAACTCGCCGTTGAGAGAGACCCACTGGCAGTGGGTGTGCAGTGAGAAAGTCTGCTAGTATTTGTCTCTTGATAGCACGAAGGGGAACAAAAGTTATATCAAAATTTAATAAGATCATTGACCATCTTGCTAGACGTCCGGAGAGTGTTGGTCGGGTCATCAGATATTGCAACGGATTAACTTTCGAGATCAAGGTAATCTTATGAGAAAGCATGTAATGTCTAAGCTTTTGGGCGGCGAAAATTAATGTCAGACAATGCTTCTCAATTGGTGGATACCTTATCTCCATCAGTATTAGGCAACAACTCAAGTAGTAGAGTGCATTTTCTTTACCCTCATCATTGACCTGAGCTAAGAGGGCTCCAAGAGAGTCTTCTAAGGTTGCGGTTTAAAGTATCAATGGTTTCCTTGGGATAGGGACTGCCAAGAAAGGATGAGTCATTAAATATTGTTTAATGCCCTTGAAGGCTCATTGGAATTTCTCTTCCCAAATGAATTTGACATCCTTTTTAATTAATGTTGAGAAGGGCTGACACCTACCTGACAGATTAGAGATAAAGCGTCTCATATATGCCAACTTTCTCTAGAAGGAACGTAATTGTTTTAAGGTTTTATGAGGAGGCATTTCCAAGATAACTTTAATCTTATCTGGGTCGATATCAATTCTCCGATGACGGACAACGAATCACATAAATTTCCTGGAGGTAATGTCAAAGGCGCACTTTAAGGGATTTATTTTAAGGTCATATCGTCATAACCATTCAAACATGATCCTCAAATTGTACAAATGGTCTATTTTTTGTTTACTTTTGATGACCAAATCCTCCACGTTGCATTCTACTTGGTTGTGAATGAGGTCATCAAAAATCTTGGTCATTGGGTGCTGATATGTTGCTCCGACATTCTTTAGGCCGAACGACATCACTGTGTAGTAGAAAATTTTGATCGGTGTTTAGAAGGCTGTAAGTGCTGCATCCTTGGGAGACATCTTGATTTGGTTGTATCCCGATGATCCGTCCATGAAGGAGAAAATTTCATGTGTTGAAGTGATATCCACCATCATCTCTGGTATGAGTAGTGGAAATTTGTCTTTTGGACATGCTTTGTTCAAATCTCTAAAGTCGACAAAAAAATAGATTTGTCCGTTTTTCTTATTAATAGGTACAATGTTAGCCAACCATGGGGATACTACTCTTCTTTTATAAAGTTGGCATCTATTAATTTCTTCACCTCGGTGATGACTTGTTGTTCTATTTTGAGGCGCATTCTCCTGGGAGCTTTTTTTACTGGGTTATATTCTTGTCCACCCCGAGTTTATGGACTGCAACCTCTGGTGACAGTCCTGACATTTTATTGTAGCTCCATGCAAAACAATCTTTAAATTCTATTAATAGTTTGATCAATTTTGCAGATTCTTCATCATTGAGTAGAGAACTTATAAATGTCGTTGGCACATTTTCCTCTTTGTAATTCTTATGAATCTTCATCTTTGTTTATGATAACTGCACGAGAGAAGACAATCCTCTTTGGAGGCGCGTAGTAGGCAGCATCTTCGTGGATACCAACTTCAGGCACTGAAAATGGTTGTAAGTCTTCTTTGATGCAATTTTCTTATCCATCTTTGCAGTATTTGATGCACTGGTGTAGAGATGATGGAACCATATTGTGTTCATGAATCCATGGTCGACCCAGAAGAGCGTTAAAAGAAGTCTCAGCGTCGATGATATGAAATTTAGCGTTGTCACGAGTTCTCCAACCTTCATAAGTAATGTAATTGATCCAAGGGCTCTTTCTCCCTTTTGGTTGAATCCTCTTAACATCATTTTATCGGTCGTAAGTTCTTACGCTTCAATATCCAAGTAGGTCAATGTTTGTAGACTCATCAAATTAAGAGATGCTCCATGATCTACTAAAACTCTGGACAAGACAAATCTACCGATGTTGACAGAGATGTAGAGTGGATGATTTTGGTCGGTGGTACCGAGTAACAAGTCTTCATCTGTGAAAGTTACCCAAGACTGTTCTTTCAATGAACAAACTTCATCTGAGGATGTGCTGGCCAACTGAGCTAAGAAAATTTCTAGGTCAAGAAAAGTCGTAACCAGAGTCTCTCTCATCTCCTTTAATAGGATCAGAGCGTCGTAGATGCTTAATCGGGTCGGCAACTTCCAAAGATGAGCTAGCACTTTGTAGTCTACTTTGTATGATCCTTTTATTTTGGCTTGATCATGTGGTTCTTCCACTGGTGAAGGTGGGGGTATCTCCTCTCGAGTCATTATCTGCTTTCCTTTGTCTAATGGAGCTATTCTTGGTGGTAACACTTTTTCTCTCCTTAAGTTAACTTCTGTGACTTCTTCTTCTTGAGATATAATTGTTGAATCTTTCAGTGTCTTATCGGCATTATTTCAGGGATGGAGGGGAGTTGCCCGTAAGAAGCTGTCGATCACCGGAATCGAAATCGCGTCGCCCGCTTCGGAAGGACGTTGAAGTATGAAATTAAACTGACCCCATATTTTTCATAGTTTAAAATGAAAGAGCACTGTATCTCAAATCCTGTATCTATCCCAAAGGATAAACACAAGACTTGAGGATGATGCTCGATCAAATAAACTAAGGAAAGTATGACGTCCATTTGGTCTGCAAAACCTTTGTATTTGCCGACAAGTTCCCCTATTTAATATAGAGGATTAAATAGGGTTTATATTAAGCTGGGTTTGGATATGCTTCTTATAAGGGCAAGCCCCTATAGTTAATTACATCTTAAATGACCATAGCCACCTGAGAAGACTCTCGATAAAAATCAAGAAATATTATCTTCAAGGAATTTTAAAGGGTAGGACTCTTCAACGAAATCGAACGTAGAGGTGTGAAAGGGGATTGGTTGAAATTTGGAACATTTTATTGTAGAATCCAAAGGGAGAAGAACTAGGGGATGTCGTGGATTCAGAGGAGAAACTCGGTGACTTCTCAAACTATCCTAATGTTTGGCTTTATTTTTTAGGATAAATATTTGGGTGTTTCATCCTGCCAATTTTATTAGTTAGGGCTTACATTCGTGTGAAATGATCACACAAATAGCGTGGAAGATGTGAGGATTTAGGTTATGACAAACGACAACCTCAGAATCCTAAGATGAGTTAAGGCTTATATTGTATAGCAGGGCTATGCAAAGGCCTAAAGATAAGGTGAGGATTTACGTTGCATAAGCAAGAAACCTCGAAGTCCTTTGGCTTTGTTGTTTAAGTCTAAGGAAGGAAGATTGGTTTAGCTAGGGAAGACAGGTTTTGCTGTTGAAGATGGCCGTGCTGCCCACCATGCTAGCTCCTTGCCGCAACAAGTTTGAGTTATCTAGTGTGTCAAGTTATAATATCAAATCATGTGACCCTATGGTTGAAGTTCTTTCAATTTTATGATGGAATATTAAAGTTGATTAGAGTGACATCGGTTAGGATCCTACGGTTCCCTTGTTCTAGCACCATTATTTTCTATTGGATTCATTTAGTCCAAATGAACTTACTAAACGTCAACTTAACGAGTTTCATAATTTCATTTAAACTATGGGAAGCCTCGTTAGCAACCGTAGGTTACCTCCTCCGAGGGATTCCCAATCATCCAATAGAGACATCTTAATTTAGTTGAAGTTGTGATTTTGTGTCATATTTATGATTAAATTTTGAGTTGTTTTATATTTTGAATGTTGTGGCAGTGAATTTTATCTTGATTGATTTTAGTTTTGGTTTTGGTTATGGTTATGGTTATCCTGATGGTTTCAGTTTTCATGCAGGGTGACATCATTATTTAGCATGCAAAATTGCAAGTATAAAAGTACAAGAAAGACAACGCTAAAAACTGTAAAGGTGTACCTGGCGAGTCTTCTCGTTCCACCACTTGAAACTTAAAATGCATGTTAAGGAAGTTTATGAAGAGCAGGATGATAAAATTTTGGTAATTTTCCTAACCCTATGTCATATCTTGGTGAGACCTTAAAAGTTTAATTAAGGATGATTTCATTGAGCGAAGAATATTAAGCTTAATAGACCTCTGAGGTATCCAACAAGTTAAGAGGGGGAAGCAGCTCTATGCCTCCCTCTCACCACCTAGTGAAAGCCTCGAGTCCATTTAAACTTATTATGTTGCTTAATGATTCATCTTGTAAATACCCTTATTACTCAGTGAGCACTGATGTCTCAATTATCCCTAAGAATAAGGTAATTATCACTTGTGATTCAATTTAAAAATTATGTGGGTGAAGACCCTTAAAGGGGGCAAGTTAGTGTAATTTGAGCACTTAGCCAAATTTTTAATCCTAATTGGGCTTAGTGGTGTTTCAAGGATGTTTGATTTAGTTATGTTTATTTCTCTAATCCTTGTGAATTTTTTTATTCAGCCTAAGTTACCACTAAGCCCTTAAGACCTAGGTGAGCGTCTTAATTAGTTTTGAGAAGGTTAAGCTTTAAGTGGTCATGATTCATGATTTGGGTTTTATTTGAAAATCAAAATAAGGGGTATTAAATTGATCAATTATTGGCTTCAAAAGCCATACCTCTAAGTCCAGGATCATTTAATTTTAATAAACTTCCAAATTTTAATAATTTAGAAACTTATTAATCTTAATTAAGAAAGTGAGATTGGTTTCTTCCAATTAACCCCTTTTTGTTTCAAACATCAATTGATTTGATTAAGATTAGAGGTTACCCATCCCCTCCTTGACTTAAGCCTAAATGTTAATTAAGGCTAAATTTCCAAAATTACACATTTGCCCCTAAGGTTCTAACACACCATATTTTGTCAAATTCAATTCAAATGACTTTAAAATTTTTATCATATTTCATTCATTGGTCAATTGAGACATCACATGAGAAAATGTGATTTTTCAAAATTTAATTTAATATATTTAATTATGTTAATGCAAAAATAAGATTTTTTCAAGAAAATTCCTAACTTGATCAAGGTGAATTATAATCCCTTGAAATTTTTACTAATGGTAGATCTATACCAGAAAAACCTTTGGACAAAAATTCATGATTTTTTGAATTCTCTGTGATTTATTAGAATTATTTCAAGTTCTGAGTTATTTAACAAAAATAAAATATTTAGGTGGTGAAAATTAAGTTTTATATTTTTGAAAAATCTCTGTAAGGTTAGAGAACTCAGAGGAGCAAATTTTATAATTTTTTGATTTTCTTTGATTTATTGGAATTATTTTAGTGAAAACTCATTTTGAGCCTTTTAAGAAAATTATTTTTAAGCTTTGAAATTCTATATCTTTATTTAAAAAATCAGGAAAAATATTCTAATTGTTCCTAAGTAATTAGGAAGCAATTTAGAACATTTCCATGAGTTTTATTATTTTTGTGGTTTTTATGAAATTTTAATTATTTAAATATTTAAAATAGGCTAAAAAACAAGTTTTTATTTTAAATATCATTTTATTTTTTAAAAAAATACCCCTGATCATAGAGAACTTAAAAACTAAATTTCATAATTTTTTGAGTTATATTTTTATTTTTAAAAATTGTTTAAATGCCAAAAGTGGTATTTATCTTTAAAAATCAACTTAAGTTGTCAAATGAACTCAATCTATTTTAAAATTTCTATGATGAGTTCTCTGGATCATAAATCACAGTGAAGATAAAAAATCATGTCATTTAATTGTTTATATTTTCCAAAACTAATTATTTTAGTGATTTAGTGTTTGTAAAACTTAAGTGCATTTTAAATGACTTGAGCCATGAAATTATTTCCAAAGGCTTCTCTAGTCATGGTTGACCTTCCAAAATTTTCTTAGGATTTTCTAATCAATACGCTAATTTCCATGATTACTTTAAGGAAATAATGTGGAATAACTTGAAAAATATGGATCTCTGTATAGAAACCTCCTCTGACTTTGAAAAAATCAGAAGATATTTCCCTTGACAGAGGTTGCAACATGCCAAAGTTTCAAGCCAAGGTGATGTATCAATATGCCTGGAGAATCAAATAATTTAAAACAATATTTAATTAATTAAAAATAAAATATGCATAACATGGTCTTGAAATTTATTTCACATTGTTCTCCTCTCTTCACTGAGCAAGAGGGTATTTTTATTTTATTTTTGTGATTTTTCTACTCAAAGTTATGAATTTTCTAAGTTAAGGGTATTTAAATAAATAAGAAAAGCCCTATTTATCTATTTAAACCGCGTGTGCTGACTAGATCCTTGGCAGCTCCGAAGGCATGCGTGGCGCGCTCTGGTTGGATGCTGCTGTCCACGTAGCTGCTGACTCGGCCCGCGGTTTATGTCCCGAAGCGTTGTCCGGCTCGATTTCCTCCGTCTATGTGATACACGCGCGATCAGACGAATCCCCGTTATCATCCCTGATAGAATGATCTCGTGACCGTCCACACTGAAACCCTAAGATCTCAACCTAGACTCAACCAAATCACCTTGGGATTGATCCTATGGACTCGTCTAAGTGAGACGAACATATCCATACGGTTAATGTACCATGAAATCAAGTCTAAGTAGATGGAGAATCATAATAAGCTCAGGAGAAGGAGAAGTTTTATACCTTTGCTTTGAGAAGGGAGGCTTCAATCAGAGGTGCTCGACACGTTTGTTGGGGTCTAAGGAGGCTAGGGATTGAGTCCCTAGTCTTGGTGTAAGGCCTAGGTATGAATTCGATCGAGCTCTATTTTCAGGTGTTGGTCTAGAGTTATGGTTAAGGTTGTTTTAGAGGGTAATTTGATGAAGCTTTGTCTTCTCTTGTTGTTATGAAGGTGTGGGCACAAGAAATTGAAGTTTGGTGGAGTGTGGAGGTGTATTGGGTTCTGTCCTGGTTTCTGACAAGGTTTCAAGCTCAAAATTGAGCTCTAACAAAGGGAATTAGTGAGGGAAAATGGTTGGAATGCAGTGAGAGGATCTTAGGGATGCTCTGTGTGAAGTTTGGAGAGGTCTCTTTAAGAAAATTTCAGCACACCTCCCATGGCCGTGGGAGGTGAGGTTTTATAAAAATGGCTATGGGGTGGCTCTCAGGGCATAAGTTTGGGTGCATTGTGGTGCTTAGGTGTAGGGCAGAGGAGCTCTTCAATTTGATTTGGATGAGCTTGCCTCTAGGTTTGATTTGGGTGAGGTGTCATGGGAGTGGCTCTCAGTTTTGGGCTTTTTCGGTGACTAGGTTGGCCGACCGGCAAGGGGGAGGTGGCTAGGAGCTCAGGGAACCCAGAGGAATCCATCACAACAATTTAATGCAAATGTGCTTTGATTTGGCAAAGATATCTTAAACATGTGCATTTTTGGAAATAATATCCCTTAATTTGGGGGTCGTTTGGTCCATGGCTTGATTTAGGTGGTTTCATGGTGTTTGGATTGGTCACTAAGTCCAACTAATGGCTGTGGTGGAGTTAATTTGGTGACTTTAGGGTGGTTAGGTCGCATTTAGTGCATGGGTCCAAGTGGGTGCAAATGACCAAAACTTGGGTTTTGGGCTAGGTTATCCATGTCAATTGGCCCAATTAGTTGTTGTATTTGGTGTAGATTATCATAAGGAACAACTTTGGTGAAGAATGGAAATAGTTTTGAGTTCAATTGAAGGGTCACTTTGACGAATTTTTGATCCTTAATCATTTTGGTTATGTTGGGCTAGGTTTGGGTCTAGCTTGGGTTAGCCTTGGGATAAGTCCAAATTTATTGTTGTAAATGGTCAATAGGGACCTCATGAAGAGTTATCAAAATGAATTGGATGCCAATTTGGAGGTTAAGGCAATCAATTGTGTGAAATTTGGGGACTTAGCCAATTTGGGGCTAAATTTGAGAATTTTGGATTTAGGACAAAAATCAAATGGATATGAGGCTTCACCAAGGTCAATTGATGGTTGATTTTGATGTATAGAAATGTTATAAAGACTTTTCAACATTAATTGGGGCAAATTGACTTGGCTTTGGGTTCAATTTGGTGAGATTATGTTAGATGGTCAAAATTGGGGCTTTAATCTAACTCAAAATTAGGCTCAATCATGGTCAAATTGAGCTTGAATTTGGTTTAGTTTGGTCATATCAGAAGTTAATTTGAGTTTAGGATTGGAATTGGGGTCAATTGAGATCAAATTAATTTACATTTGAGTTGGATTTGGGGAAATTTGGATCTTTAAAGGGCAATTTGAGGATTTTGGTTAAAGATGGTCGACTTGGCCAAATTGGGTCATGTAGTAGTTAAGAGAAATAAAATTGGGAATATTTAGGATTTATTGGGATTTTCTAGGAATTTTTAGAATTTTTGGGATTTTGAGCTATGGAGGGGTATTTTGGTAATTTGGGGGTGTTTTAGGGGTAAAAGGCCAAGATGGGTATTTTGGTAGAGTTGAGGTACCAACCATCACCAACAAGCCATGGACCAATGGAAATCCCATTTTGGGTCCTCTACATAGTGGTCTGAGCCAAACCATAGCCCTAGGGCTAGTAGGTTTAGGGGACCATCTACATGAGTATCCCAAAAGATCAAGGGATCTAGGCTTAGAAGTTCTGGGTTTAGGTTAGTGAGTGATTATGAGTGTAGATGAGTGTAGTGAGTGAATTAGTCCTAGACCAAGACCAAGGGTTAATCTTAAGGTTCAACAGTCTTAAGGGTGACTCATCTTGAGTTTCCCCCATAATGATCCCACCTACTAAATGCTAGAGGTTAGGACCAATATGTGGAACTTCAAGTTGAGTAAAGAAGAGGGTAGAATTTCTAATGGTGAGGGTTCCATGTATACTTTTCTAAGAATAGTCAATATGAAATTCTTATGGCTAGACCTTAGGCTACTAAAAGGCAAAAACTAAACCTCAACCAAAAGTGAGGTCAATAAATGGACCCCCAATAGGTGTGCTGGGCAAGCACACCGCACGTATTGGCGTTGACCGATGAGATTAAAAAAAACCAATACAACCTCTAAGTCAACAGACCCATAAATATGTGTAGGGTCATGTGTGTGATTTGTTTCTACCGGGGAATTAGCAGGTTTGTGTTTAATCAAGTCGAGAAGTAGGGACTCTCGCTGGGGATTGGAGAGTGGACTTTGAGTTTTGAAATTTCAAAGATTTCCAAAGGATGGGAGTTAGAATGTAAGTGTTGAAATTCATATATAAATTAAAAAGAGAGAGAGAGAGAGTCGGAGTGTAAGGATCGACCTCGAATGTAATGAATCAGAAATATAGGACTGATTCGAAAATGAGAATTGAAATGTAGGTCAATTCTCAAAATAAAGTGTAAGAATGTAAGGACCGACCTTAAATGTAATGAATCAGAAATGTATGACTGATTCATAAATGAGAATTGAAATATAGGTCAATTCTCAAAAGAGGGTGTCAGAATGTAAGGACCGACCTCAAATGTAATGAATCAGAAGTGTAGGACTGATTCATGAATGAGAATTGAAATGTAGGTCAATTCTCAAAAGAGGGTG
>NEWO01000006.1:3723705-3736974 GCA_003013225.1 Phalaenopsis aphrodite
ACCTCAAATGTAATGAATCAGAAATGTATGACTGATTCGGAAATGAGTTGAAATGTAGGCCAATTCTCAAAAGAGGGTGTCGAAATGTAAAGACCGACCTCAAATGTAATGAATCAGAAGTGTAGGACTGATTCGGGAATGAGAATTGAAATGTAGGTCAATTCTCAAAAGAGGGTGTCGGAATGTAAGGACCGACCTCAAATGAAATGAATCAGAAATGTATGATTGATTCATAAATGAGAATTGAAATTTACAAAGTTTATGGTGTTGAATTTGCAAAAGTGTATCATGTGGAAAGGCTAATTTTGTAGAAGATTTGTAGAGCTTTGTTAGGTTTTATGCAGAATGCAAAATTCTACGAGGATGTAAAGAGAGTTAAGGTAGATAACGATGGTTGTGCTGCGCACACAAAGAGTAGGAAATTCTGAAAATGAAAGCATCCACTCAGCAAGTTTATATCATTTTCTTGTTTTTTTCATCACATTTAATTTTTTAAAAATGTGTTTTTAAAGTTTTAATTTTAATTGGTTGATTTTTAAAGGAAATTTGTTTTATTATTCACTCATTTATGATTATTTTTCATTTGTGTTTTCATTGTTGAAGATTTATTGTTTCGTTCTTTGTTCATTGAAATTCTAAATCATCGCATGGTTCACGAATTTCATCCATCGCACAAAAAAAGGCAACAGGAAAAAATGCACAATTTGAGAGAAATTTCCATCAATTTGCCCCAAAAAGGGATACCATGAATCAGACATAGGCTAATGCCTCAAAAGGTACATCATGTAATCCATGCTAAAACACATTGAGTATCATCTCATGCTATGAGCACATCGTAGACTAAATAAAATTAGATACATGTCATGATTTTAAAAGAAAGCAAGTGAACCCTCTATGCCTGGTATATTGAGCTCCTGATCAAGCAGACCTTCTAAGTCATGCTCCAGGATAAGAGTTCCCTTCGCATGTACTTAGAGGTACAACCTTCTCATAGCTCGTATGGAAACAACCCCTCTAATTTTGGGTCTTGCTGGAATCCATATGGTATTTTGCTGGTGTCCATTATGCGAAAGGTTACAGACACCCTACGGTGTTGTACTCTTGGAATGCAGTGCTTGGCAACGTCTGCACCGTTGCCTTTAAGAACAAGTATTGAACCCACTGGAAGAGGAATATCCACAGCTCCTCTAAATTTGTCAGGGCCGACTATATGAATTTATTTTTCAAATAGAATATTGCTTTTACTCATGAACGAGACCGTGCAGAAAGGCCTCACAAAATCATGATGGTCGATGTGTGGGGGAATGCAATCACCTTCTTCGTAAATGTTAATGATGCAACTGTTGGGAATGTAAGTAGCGGGTAGAATATTCCACTTGACCATTCTCTTGATCATCCATTTTATCATCAATGGTAACAGATCCACTTTTTTGTATCTTAGGATCCCAGGTGGATTCCCCTGTGTGTCGTTCGTAAAATTGTAACAACAGTCGCATTGGATGGTGACTCTTCCCTTCCCCCTCATCCATTTCTTCGGCTCGGAATATGTCATCTCCATGAGAAGGCCCGCTCGACCTCTATTTCTTAAATCGAAGATGCAATCCAGAATGCTTCTTTCATCAGTTTCAGAGAAAACCTTGATATATAGCTCCAGGCCTTCCAATATGTTGACAAACTTTCCCTGAACTTCTTCATAGAACTCGAATTCTCTTTTATTTACTCTGCTTATCTTGTAGTATTCTACCATACCAGGAGTTGGAAGCTGTCATGGGCATTCCTTCCTTTGGGCCTCGGCGGGAACCCAAACTGGTGTTGATCGATCCAAAATATGAGATTCAACCTCTAATGGGATGTATGATCCTGAGCTCCATGGTGCACGCTAATCCATCCCCAGTGGGACATATGGTTCATTTGTCACGAAGTCTGGAGCCTGAGACTCGTTGGTGCTTGAAGTGTATTCTTCTAATGTACTAAAATGCTGTAGATACAGAAGGTGGCAGTCCAGACATTCTACAAATGCTCTCGTGACTGATGTCCCGACCGGTACCTCAATGTTGCATGTTGGGCAAACCCTGCATAAGATATCTAGAACTGGGAGCACATCTGATTCTGTCACAAATCTTGACTCTTCATCTGTAGTGGGCAGACTGGCAGAAGTTTCTCTCAGATCTGGGTCGTAAACATGTCCCTCATGAATGGGGGTAAGAAAACTGCTCACGTCTCTCTGGCGTTTGCGTTCTTGTCGCAGAAAGGCTCTCTGTTTCTTTCGACTGGAATTTCTGCGCTGCATCCAACAGAGCGGAGTATTCGGTAGTTGTTCACTATGGGCGGCTATCAAGTCCCTTGCTGAAGTAGCTATCATGGAGGGCAGTCGTTTGGGCTCCTCCATCAGATCTTGTTCCGCTATCACGTTTTTACCTTTGCGTGACACATTGTCTTGAGTGGTCACCCTCAACAGTGAAGGCAGTCCCTCCTTTTCTTTATTGCTGACTACGTCCATTAGAGGACCCTTATAGTTCATATCAACTTGGTTTAAATCCACATTAAAATCTATGACACCTCATTGCGGCGCCATCTCTTCATTCAGTGTGAGGTTCCAGCCGTCCTGAAAGGCAAAGATCAGCCTTTGTCCTGACATTTTTCTGCAGACGACAGAAAAAAAACGTCAGTGGGCCAAAGCTTGGCACGAACAAGAACAAAACAGAGTATTTATTAAAGTAAATTTTAGTTTATTTTGGTGAAAAATATTATTCATTTTATGTGTGAGTCTCGTTTGATTTAATAGGGTATTTAAATTCAAAAGTAGAAAAGAGAATGTGTGAAGTTCAAAAATCTTCTCAAAATTTTATTGAGGTTAATTACAAAGTTTGGACAAGGTCATAGACATTTGGCCACATAGATAACCTTAAAACAATCAAAGTTTCAAATTTTTCAAAGCAAGCAGAGGCAAGCGGCATTAAGCAGCATCAGGTTGCGTAATAGGTTTTCAGGTATCGTCCATTTATCAGTAACATGGGTCTTTCACCCCGGAAGTCCACTAACTGGTAGGCTCCTCTTGTATAAACCTTCTCAACGACAAATGGTCCCTCCCAAGTTGGCTCAAACTTCCCACCTATTTTCCAACGAGCAAGAATATGCCTTTTGAGCACAAGTATGAGGTCACAAATTTTGAATTTCCTTGGGCGGACCAATTTGTCATGGGCTTGTACCATCTTTGCCTAGTAGAGCTCCAAATGTTGCTGCGCTTCTAGTCATTTTCCTTTGAGACTCTCCAGTTCTTCAATTCTGAGTTTTGCACTTTCTCTCGTTGTGAGTTGGTTGGCAACGACGACTGTGAGAGATGGTGTATGGATTTCTAGCGGTAGCACGACCTCGGTCCCGTACAGGAGCATATGAGGTGTACACTGAGTGGGAGTCCTGAAAGTCGTCCAATAGGCCTACAAGGCTTCTAACAGTTTGTTATGCCAATCCCTCTTGCCTTCATCCAGTGCTTTCTTTAAAATTTGTACCAGTGTCTTGTTGAAAGCTTTAGGCAGACCATTTGCTCTAGGATAGTAAATTATAGAGTATCTTCAATTTACCCCATGTCTTCTGACAAAATTATTAATCTTTGTACTTTTGAAAGTTGTCTCGTTGTCAGAGATTATTCTTCACAGTACTCTGAAACGGTAGACAATCTGGCCTTTAAAAAATTGAAAAACGTGTTGTGTCGTAACCTTACGTAACAGTACTGCCTCTGCCCATTTGGAGAAGTAATCTGTAGCGGCAAGTATAAACCTGTGTCCGTTAGAAGATGGAGGGTCTATCAAACCTATTATGTCTGTGCCCCAACACTCGAATGGCCACGAGGCAACAGTTGGGTGCAACACATTCGGAGGCTGGTGTAAGACCACCCCACGCACTTGACATTGGTGACATCTTTTAGCTCTATCCATGTAATCGACATCATTGTTCGCCAATAATATCTGAGTTTTTTGATCTTCATTTTCATTTTTGGTCCCGACTGGTGAGCGCCACACAATCCGGCATGTACTTCTTTGACAATATTCTGTGCCTTGGCTCTGCTCATACACTGTAGCCACATTTGGTCGAACGATCTTCTGTAGAGAACATTTCCCACCAGGGCGTAAGACATGGCCTTTCTTGTGATGTGGTGTGCCTCAAACTTGTCTTCTGGCAGCTTTCCAGTATGCAAATATTCTATTAATGGCTTACGCCAATATTCGTTGATGTCTGCAACTGTATTTATTGTTTCTTCTTTTCCAAGCTTGCGTAGAGTTTCGCAGTCGTTTTGAGACAAGGCTAATCTTCCTTGCACCGTGACTTCAATGGAATCCTCCGGGGACACGCCATTTTCTGAGCGAGTTTTCCTAGAGCGTCGCATGGGCATTATCTCCCTGAGGAATCCGGTAAAAATTCACCTCAGGAATCTGCTCCAGGAGCTTCATCGTGTACTGATGGTACCCTGCTAATCTGGGTTTCAAAATTCTGTATTGTCCGGCGACCTGCTGGATGACAAGTTGAGAGTCACCATAGATGACAATGTTTTTTATATCCATTGAGATTGCCAACTCCAATCCGGTGAATAAAGCTTCATATTCTGCTTCATTATTTGTGCACGACTCTATCAGGTGGTATGAGAACCTCATCATACCCTTATCTGGCGTAATAAAGATCAAACCAATCCCTGCTTTGCCTGGTATAACTATGCCTAATCTCTTGTCTTTCCTGGCTGACGAAGCACCATCAAAGTATATTTCCCAACACTGCGCACTAGAAAATTCCATTTGTAGTATTTGCTCATCTGGTAACTCGTCATTGAGAGGGGACCCAGCTGATAGTGGGTGTACAGCGAGAAAGTCATCTAAATTCTGTCCCTTGATAGCACGAAGGGGCACAAAAGTTATATCAAATTGCAATAAGATTATTGACCATCTCGCTAAACGTCCAGAGAGTGTTGGTCGGGCCATCAGATATTGCAATGGATTAACTTTCGAAATCAGGATAATCTTATGAGAATCATGTAATGTATAAGCTTTTGGGCGCAAAAATTAATGTCAGACGATGCTTATCAATAGATGGATACCTTATCTCCGTCGGTATTAGACAGCGACTCAAGTAGTAGAGTGCATTTTCTTTGCCCTCATCATTGACTTTGGTTAAGAGGGCTCCAAGAGAGTCATCCAAAGCTGCGATATAAAGTATCAATGGTTTCCCTGAGATAGGGGCTGCCAAAATAGGAGGTGTCATTAAATATTGTTTAACGTCCTCAAAGGCCCGCTGGCATTTCTCTTCTCAAATAAATTTGGCGTCCTTTTTAATTAATGTCGAGAAAGGCTAACACCTACCTGAGAAATTAGAAATAAAGCGTCTTAGATATGCCAACTTCCCCTAAAAGTAACGTAGCTGCTTCAAGGTTTTAGGGGGAGGCATTTTCAAGATAGCTTTAATCTTATCCGGGTCGATCTCGATTCCCTGATGATGGACAACAAATCCTAGAAATTTCCCAGAGGTGACGCTAAAGGCGCACTTTATGGGATTCATTTTAAGGTCATATTGTCATAACCGTTCAAACACGATCCTCAAATCGTACAAATGGTCTATTTTTCATTTACTTTTGATGAACAAATCATTCACATAGCATTCTACTTGATAGTGAATGAGGTCGTAAAAAATCTTCGTCATTGCACGCTGATATGTTGCTCCGACGTTCTTTAGGCCGAACGACATCACTGTGTAGCACAAAATTCCAATCGGTGTTCAGAAAGCTGTAAGTACTGCATCCTCGGGAGCCATATTGATTTGGTTGTATTCCGATGATCCATCCATGAAGGAGAAAATCTCATGTATTGAAGCGATATCCACTATCATATCTAGTATAGGTAGTGGAAACTCGTCTTTTGGACATGCTTTATTTAAATCCCTGAAGCCGACACAAACACAAATCTGTCCATTTTTCTTTTTAACAGGTACAATATTGGCTAACCACGTGGTGTATTGCTCTTCTTTAACAAAGTTGGTGTCTATCAACTTCTTCACCTCGACGATGACTTGTTGTTCTATTTCAAGGAGCATTCTCCAGGGAGCTTGTTTTACTGGGGTTATATCTTGTCCACCCCAACTTTATGGACTGCAACCTCTGCTGATAGCCCTGACATTTCATCATAGCTCCATGCAAAAAAATCTTTGAATTTTGTTAATAGTTTGACCAGTTCTGTAGATTCTTCGTCATCAAGTAGAGAACTTATAAATGTAGGTCGGGGTCATTCTTCAGTCCCGAGGTTAATCTCTTTCAATTCATTGATAATGGATTTAAATTCTTCCTCAACTTCTGGCAGAGCATCTTCTATTGGTTGATCAGTAGAGTCATCCTCTATATCGAGACAATCCTCTTCTGACTCACTAGTAACAACCATGCAAAATTCAGAATCATCGACTGATCCAACTGTAACAAATTCGAGACCTTCTTTTGAATTGGGGGTTCGACTTTTAGCATTCCATAATTTTTCAAAAAGTTTAAATTTATCTTTTGATATTCATTTTGGTAAGTGTCCTTATTGAATTAACTTTTGAACACAACGCGAGAAGTAACCAAAAGGTAATTCCATTAATTCATTATAATCAACATCCAAATTTACATGTTTTTCAAGCTTAGTAGAGGTAGAAGCACAGTAAAATTTGATCGGCTTTGAACCAACACTACAGAGTTCCTTGACCTCTAAACTCTCGACCTTTTAAGGGTGAATCGGAGTAAGGTTCATAGTATTCACATAGTGGTTTATCTGATCATACATTGTTTCATATTCATTCCTCTTTATATCTTCTAGGGATATCTCGTACTGAGGTTTCTTCTGCTTTGTCATCATTATTTCATTTTCAGAACTGTGTTCATCACCAATGTTGATAGTTGACATAGTCTGTTCAATAATTAAATTGATCTTTCCTTGTCCGCGTCGCCCGCCTCGACCTCAGGTGCGTGAACTACAAGAACCTCCACCAACTCGTTGTAAGGGAGTGGTAGAAGGTTGTTGAAGCGGAGTTGTATGGACTCCTTTTTGTGATTCTGTTAAATCTTTATTTTTATTTGTCAAAATCTCGCGCGAGAAGACAGTCCTCTTTGGAGGCACGTAGTAGGCAGCATCTTCATTGATACCAACTTCATGCACTAAAAATGGTTGTAGGTCTCGCTTGATGCAATTTTCTTGACCATCTTTATGGTATTTAATGCACTTGTGTAGGGATGATGGAACCATATTATGCTCATGAATCCATGGTCGACCCAATAGAGCGTTAAAAGAGGTCTCGGCGTTGATGATATGAAATTTAATGGTTGTTACAAGTTCTCCAACCTTCATAAGTAATGTAATTGATCCCTTTTGGTTGAATCCTCTTAACATCATATCATCGGTCGTAAGCTCTTGAGCTTTAATATCCAAATAGGTCAATGTCCGTAGGCTAATCAAGTTAAGAGATGCCCAGGATCCACTAAAACTCTAGATAACACGAATCTGCTGATGTTGACGGAGATGTAGAGAGAACGGTTGTGGTCGGCGGTACCGAGCAGCAAGTCTTCATTTGTGAAGGTTACCCCTGACTGTTCTCTCAACAAGCAAACTTCATGTGAGGAAGTGCTAGCCAACTGAGCTAAGAAAATTTTTGGATCAAGCAAAGCTGTAACCAGAGATTCTCTCATTTCCTTTGACAGGATCAGAGCGTCGTAAATGCTCAATCGGGCAGGCAACTTCCTAAGATGAGCTAGCACGTTGTAGTCTACTTTGCATGATCCTCCAATTTTATCATGATTATGTGGTTCTTCCACTGGCGGAGGTGTGGGTATCTCTTCTCGAGTCATTATTTGTTTTCATTTGTCTGTTGGAGTTATTCTTGGTGGTAACACTTTTCAGCTCCTTAAGTTAACTTCTGTGATTTCTTCTTCTTAAGATATTATTGTTGAATCTTCTAGTGTATTTTCCTCATTGTTGGAAAGATCTAAGTTGATGGCGAGCGGTGTACCATGATGCTCGAGAATTGGCTCTTCGTTATCGGTGCTGTCGTAAGCGATATCATTGAGTTATTCTTTCGCCTTTGAGGATCATTTTGAGGATCGATATTGCAACTAGATCGGTCATAATCAGTCACGTTATTACCAGAAATAGTCAAAATGTAGCCAAAATCACAATCATTATATTTACAAGACCCCAGAGGGACAAAAAGATAATCATACAAAGTCAAGGGTTCGAGGATTTTCTTCCCCAAATCCGAGACAACCAATCTAGTAGAGGCAACCCCTATCCTACCCCCCGTGCTATCAATCTTGGCAGTGACACTTTTATTTTTCTTGTTCTTTGTCCTTGAAGATGATGGATTTTCTGGCGAAACCTTCATCTCGGGCTCAGTATGCTGTAGACTCTGAATGGAGGCTTGTTTTAATGCATACTGTATTTTGTTCAGTATCTTTTTAGACGACCTGCTGCAGACCTCCTTCCATTCTTCTTCAGTGTTCATAGAAGCTTGTTTAGATGAATCCTGTATGTGATTAAGGACCTTCTTAGGTTCATCCCAAGTTGTACTCCATCCATCTGTTCCGAAATATGGATCAATTAGAGAGATTGACTCAGCTGAAACTATGTTTATGGAACCTTTTCAGGTTCTCTCAAATACTCCTTCGGGATTGTTATATTCTCTTCCGTGAGGTTCTTCTCAAGCAGTCTTTAAAGACAAAACACTTATCTATGGTGTGTCCAAGCAACCGGTGGTATGAGCAATAATTTGGTTCATTCTTTTTATCCACCTCTTCGGGTTTCTTTGGATCAGGTAGTTTGAATTCTGGTTTCTTCATCAAGATTTTGAATATTTTAGGTACAACTTCATCTTTGAAGGAATACACGACATTTTGTTGCTCTAACCAGGATATTCTTTTACCCGCTGTTCGAGTGATCCCTCTTGAGACGGCCGTTGGTTGGATTGGCTGCTCTGTTTCTGAGAGTACTGTGACGAAGACTGGCGATGCTCTTCTGCATATACCTTTATCGGTTGCTTTCTTTTGTTGACAGTCGCGACTACTCCTGATTTCTTTTCAAACACTCTGGTCACCTTAGCCTTTTCATGTGGCTCCATGTGCTTCATTTCTTCTTGAAGACTGCTGGCTTTACTGATAGCTTCTCGAAGGATTTGATGGTGAGTCCCTTAAGCATGAAAGCTACTGGCCCATGAATGCTTTTGAGTAGAATCTCAATCGCTTGATGTTCCTGTAGCTAAGGTTCACATTTCATGCTAAGGTTTCTCTACCTCAAAATATAGTCTGCCAAGGTTTCAATGGGCTTCTGCTTCTCCATCATGAGCTCTCCAATAGACACGTGATGTTGTGCCCCAGCAAATCTTTTCACAAATAACTGTTCCAACTCAAAAAATGTTTTAACTGGCCCGTTGGGCAAGTTAGCGTACCAGTCGAAAGCAATCCCTGACAAGCTGCTGATGAACTGCTGGCAGAGTCGAGCTTCATTATTCCTCATGTTGCCACAACTGGCTCGGAAATGTGCTATATGTTGTCTGGGATTTCCAGTCCCATCAAATATCTTGAAGTTTGGGGTCACAAAACCCTTGGGGAAAGGCACGACATCAAGCTCCTCTGGGTAAGGTCTACCCTTCAAAATTGATGCACCACCCTTGGATTGGGCTAAGGCATCCCACACTTGTTCAACCATTTGCTTGAATTCCTTTTCTGGCATGGCACCTGATGGAGAATCTTTCTTTGGTTGTTCATTTTTTTTCTGCTGAAGTAGCCTCTCTTCTTTCATCTGTGATGTGTATGATTTCAGGTTGATTAATCTCTAGAGAAGCCAATCTTGGTGCTTGTGATTGCCCCTAAATGGTGGCCATTGCGGTTATAGCTGCAGTCATCTCTTCCATTCTTTTCTCCAGTAGACTGACTTGCTCATCCCTTAGGAGGATAACCCTACGCAATTCATCTATGGTGTTATCTTTGGTGTGAGGTTGAGCCTCGCGCTTAGATGTGGTAACTCTGGTTTCGATTACATGAAAATCCATGAAATCCTCCTCCAAGTAATCACTATAATTAAAATCTTCATTGTCGTTATTGACGGAAACTCTGTGCTCTAGAGCTAACTCGGAAATCTCAATCCTGAGTTTCTCAACCTTTTCCTCATATATCGATTCCTTGATTGCTTTAAGATCTGGAGAACCTTGGTGGATATCTTCTACTTGTTCCTCCATCTCGCTGGCTATTGTCGCGACAATGTCAGATATTTCAGGCACTTGTTTTACTTCCTGTCCTTTAGGCTCACTGAATTGTATCGGTGCGGCGACCTTGGGTACCCATACCTTCTTCTTCTTCTATGACGATGATGTCTCAGGATGGGACGTATTAGTCGAGACATCGGTATGTCAAGGGAAGGTATGCTCCCCGAGGTGTAGACCAGCTACAGTGTCAGGTAACCGTCTTGTCTTTCTCTCCGTGATTGCATGAATGACGGGTAAGCTTCTTGGACCTAGTCTCGACTTAATCGGTCGGTGACCTGCGGTCCTGGTGGTGGTATGATTGATGGTGACTATAGCAGTATCAACATGGTTTCCCAAACGAAACCAGACGGGAATACGAATAGGTGACTTTTCGGTTGACTTGCAAGACTTTCTAATGGACTTAACATCCTTCAAAATTTCCTTTTTCATACAAGGGGAAATTGTATGTCCCACTTGCTTAAGTAATTCACTAACATAACATCCTTCTTTAGTAGCAAGTCTTCTAAAAACTGCACTAACTTGGGCGATGGGAATGAATTTCTTTCCCTCCTCATTGTGTCCACGGAGTGATGGTAATATGACAACAATCTTCCGGATACTCTCATATCCATCACTATCCATTAGAGGATGGAATCTACTCCCTCATAGGAGTGGATAAATTTATGGCAGTACCTTTTCAATTTGACAAGGATCCTCCTCAACGGGCGTGTTCTTAGGAGTCTGGGCTTTAAATGTCCTCCAAATTCTTCTATTGCGGTTCCTCCTTTGAATTCGGGTCAGTGGTACAGTCCTTGAGTTTGACCCGATTTCAAACACGGGTGCTGGGACAACCCTTCAGTCAGATCTTCAACGACCATCACCTCTTTCCCCTTAACAGGCTTGATGGCAGTAGCTTTAGCCTTTTTGCAGGCAGAGAAGTCCTGAAGGCAGTTCAAACTGAATTCTACAGACAGTTCTTGCATTTCTGGAGCAGTGATCTTCATCACTACGAATGGGGCTTTCCCGAGGATAACCTCGAGGTCTTCAAATCCAGCTTCGAACTTGATGGTGGGAGTGACGTCACGGGCACTGCGGTCCGTTGGCAGGTTGCAAAAAAAAGGTCAGCGTTGGGTAGGCCATCGCGGAGGGCTTTAAAATAGAAAGTTTTAGGGTTAGCTATATGGCCAAAAACCTCGTAATCTTTAGTGTAAGCACTGAAAAATAGAGGTTGATCTGTAGACAGGGCGGGTCTTAATTTATGGGTATTTTTTTAACATCTTTGTTTAAAAAGATGTAAAATTTAATTAACGCAAAAAAGTTTTAAAGTGCGCGCAGCACAACAAGATTTGGTTTAATTTGTGAAACAGCAAATCAAATTTAGATGTGAAAAATTAGGACCCAGTGTGGGACCCAATTAGTGGCAAAGAATGCTTAGGTGAGATTAGTCCACCAACACACCTATTGGCGATCCGACCCCACATGAAAATTTAAACAGTCCTTAATGGCCTTCTGAACCTCTTTGTTCAAAGATGGTTGAACAGCTAGTCCTGAAGTCCAAAGAGTTAGCTGTACTTTCCCAAGATAAAAATGTGTAAAGTATGCCAACGGAAGAAGGGTAATCTGGCCCAAGAGGGGCATGGACATATTACTGATGTGTCAAAATAATATTTCTTGATTTGTATGGAGAGAAAAGCACGTCCCCAGCGGAGTCGCCAGAAGCTGTCGGTGTATTTTGGGGTTGGAGGGGAGTTGCCCGTAAGAAGCTGTCGATCACCGAAATTGAAATCCAGTCACCCGCTTCGGAAGGACGTTGAAATATGAAATTAAACTAACTCCATATTTTTCATAGTTTAAAATGAAAGAGCACTGTACCTCAAATCCTGTATCTATCCCGAAGGATAAACACAAGACTTGAGGATGAGACTCGATCAAATAAACTAAAGAAAGTTTGACGTCCGTTTGATCTGCGAAACCTTTGTATTTGCCGACAGGTTCCCCTATTTAATATAAAAGATTAAATAGGGTTTATATTAAGCTGGGTTCAGACATGCTTCCTATAAGGGCAAGCCCCTATAGTTAATTACATCTTAAATGACCAAAGCCACCTAAGAAGACTCTCGATAAAAAAATAAGAAATGTTATCTTCAAGGAATTTCAAAGGGTAGGACTCTTCAACAAAATCGAACGTAGATGTTTGAAAGGGGATTGGTTCAATTTGAAACATTTTATTGTAGAATCCAAAGGGAGAAGAACTAGGGGATTTCATTGATTTAGAAGAGAAACTCGGTGACTTCTCAAGCTATCCTAATGTTTGGCTTCAGTTTTGAGGAGAAATATTTGGGTGTTTCATCCTACCAATTTTATTAGTTAGGGCTTAGATTTGTATGAAATGATCACACAAATAGCCTAGAAGATGTAAGGAATTAGGTCATGACAAACGACAACCTCGGAATCCTAAGACGAGTTAGGGCTTATATTGTATAGCAGGGCTATGCAAAGACCTAAAGATAAGGTGAGGATTTACATTGCATAATCAAGCAACCTCGAAGTCTTATGGCTTTGTTATTTAAATCTTAGGAAAGAAGATTGGTTTAGCTGGGGAAGACAGGTTTTGCTGTTGAAGATGTTCGTGTCGTCCACCATGCTAGCTCCAAGTTTGAGTTATCTAGTGTGTTAAGTTATATATCAAATTAGGTGGCCCTATGGTTGAAGTTCTTTAAATTTTATGAGGGCATATTAAAGTTGATTAGAGCGACACCGGTTAGGATCCTACGGTTCCTTCATTCTGGCACCACTATTTTCTATTGGATTCACTTAGTCCAAATGAACTTACTAAACTTCAACATAATGAGTTCCATAATTTCATTTAGACCGTGGGAAGCCTTGTTAGCAACCGTAGGTTAATTCCTCTGAGGGATTCCCGATTATTTGATAGAGACATCTTAATTTAGTTGAAGTTGTGGTTTTGTGTGATGTTTGTAATTAAATTTTGAGTTGTTTTATATTTTGAATGTTGTGGCGGTGAATTTT
>NEWO01000006.1:3737284-3783174 GCA_003013225.1 Phalaenopsis aphrodite
AGGTATCCAACAAGTTAGGAGGGGGAAGCAGGTCCATGCCTCCCTCTCCAACTGGTGAAAAGCCACCAGTCCATTTAAACTTATTATGTTGCTTAATGGTTCATTCTGTATATACCCTTATTACTCAGTGAGTACTGATGTCTCAATTATCCCTAAGAATAGGGTAATTATCACTTGCGTTTCAATTTAAGAATTATGTAGGTGAAGACCCTTAAAGGGGCAAGCTAGTGTAATTTGAACACGTAGCCAAATTTTTAATCCTAATTGGGCTTGGTGGTGTTTCAAGGATGTTTTATTTAGTTATGTTTATTTCTCTAATCCTTGTTTAATCAATTTTTTTATTCAGCCTAAGTTACCACTGAGCCCTTAAGACCTAGGTGAGTGTCTTAATTAGTTTTGAAAATGTTAAGCTTTAAGTGGTCATGATTCATGATTTGGGTTTTATTTGAAAATCAAAATAAGGGGTATTAATTTGATCAGTTATTGACTTCAAAAGTCATACCCCTAAGTCCAGGATCATTTAATTTTAATAAACTTCCAAATTTTAATAATTTAGAAATTTATTAATCTTAATTAAGAAAGTGAGATTGTTTTCAACCAATTAACCCCTTTGTGTTTCAAACATCAAATGAATTGATTAAGATTAGAGGTTACCCATCCCCTCCTTGACTCAAGCCTAAATGTTAATTAAGGCTAAACTTCCAAAATTACACATTTGCCCCTAAGGCTCTAACACTCCATATTTGTCAAATTCAATTCAAATGACTTTGAAATTTTTATGGGTCAATTGAGACATTAAAGGAGAAAAAGTGATTTTTCAAAATTTAATTTAATTTATTTAATTATTTTAATGCAAAAATAGGATTTTTCAAAGAAAATTTCTAACTTGAGCAAGGTAAAATTTAATCCCTTGAAATTTTTACTGGAGGTAGAACTAGACTAGAAAAGCCTTTGGACAAAAAATCATGATTTTTTGAATTCTTTGTGATTTATTAAAATTATTTCAATTTCTGGGTTATTTAATAAAAATAAAATATTTTAGGTGGTGAAAATTAAGTTTTGTATTTTTGAAAAATCTCTCTAAGGTTAGAAAACTCAAAGGAGGAAATTTTATAATTTTTTAATTTTCCTTTGATTTAATTGAATTATTTTAGTGAAAACTCATTTTCAGCCTTTTAAAAAAATTATTTTTAAGCTTTGAAATTCAATATCTTTATTTAAAAAATCAGGAAAAATATTCCAATTGTTCCTAAGTGATTAGGAAGCAATTTAGAACATTTCCATGAGTTTTATTATTTTTGTGGTTTTTATGAATTTTTAATTATCTAAATATTTAAAATAGGCTAAAAATCAAGTTTTTATTTTAAATATCTTTTTATTTTTTAAAAAAATACCCCTGATCATAGAGAACTTAAAAACTAAATTTCATAATTTTTTGAGATATATTTTGAATTTTAAAAATCATTTAAATGCCAAAAGTGGTATTTATCTTTAAAAATCAACTTAATTTGTCAAATGAACTCAAAATATTTTGAAATTTTTATGATGAGTTGTCTGGATTATAAATCATAGTGGAGATAAAAAATCAAGTCATTTAAATGTTTGTATTTTCCAAAATTAATTATTTTAGTGATTTAGTGTTTGTAAAATTTAAGTGCATTTTAAATGACTTGACCCATGAAATTATTTTCAAAGACTTCTCTAGTCATGGTGGACCTTCCAAAATTTTTTTAGGATTTTCTAATCAATAAGCTAATTTCTATGATTATTTTAAGAAAATAATGTGGTATAACTTAAAAAATATGGATCTCTGTATAGGAACCTCCTCTGACTTTGGAAAAATCAGAAGATATTTCCCTTGATAGAGGTTGCAACATGCCAAAGTTTCAAGCCAAGGTGATGTATCAATATGCATGGAGAATCAAATGATTCAAAATAGTATTTAATTAATTAAAATTAAAATATGCATAACATGTTCTTGAAATTTAGTTCATATTGTTTTCCTCTGTTAACTGAGTAAGAGGGTATTTTTATTTTATTTTTGTGATTTTTTTACACAAAGTTATGAATTTTCTAAGTTAAGGGTATTTAAATAAATAAGAAAAGCCCTATTTATCTATTTAAACCGTGCGTGCTGACTAGATCCTTGGCAGCTCCGAAGGCATGCGTGGCGCGTTCTGGTTGGACGCCGTTGTCTACGTAGCTGCTGACTCGGCCCGCGGTTTTTGTCCCGAAGCGCTGTCCGGCTCAATCTCCTCCGTCTATGTGATACACGCGCGATCGGACGGCTCCCCGTCATCGTCCCCGATAGAATGATCGCGTGACCATCCACACTGAAACCCTAAGATCTCAGCCTAGACTCAACCAAATCACCTTGGGTTTGATCCTATGGACTCGTCTAAGTGAGACGAACCTATCCATACGGTTAATGTACCATGAAATCAAGCCTAAGTAGATGGAGAATCAAAATAAGCTCGGGAGAAGGAGAAGTTTTATACCTTTGCTTCGAGAAGGGAGGCTTCAATCGGAGGTGCTCGACACGTTCGTTGGGGTCCAAGGAGGCTAGGGATTGAGTCCCTGGCCTTGGTGTAAGGCCTAAGTATGAATTCGATCAAGCTCGATTTTCAGGTGTTGGTCTAGAGCTATGATGGAGGCTATTTCAGAGGGTAATTTGATGAAGCTTTGTCTTCTCTTGTTGTTGTGAAGGTGTGGACACAAATAATTGAAGTTTGGTGGAGTGTGGAGGTGTATTGGGTTCTTTCCTGGTTTTCGACAAGGTTTCAAGCTTAAAATTGAGCTCTGACAATGGGAATTAGTGAGGGAAAATGGTTGGAATGCACTGAGGGGATCTTAGGGATGCTCTTGTGAAGTTTGGAGAGGTCTGTTTAAGAAAATTTCAGCACACCTCCCATGGCCGTGGGAGGTGAGTTTTTATAAAAATGGTCATGGGGTGGCTCTCAGGGCATAAGTTTGGGTGCATCGTGGTGCTTAGGTGGAGGGCTGAGGAGCTCTTCAATTTGATTTGGATGAGCTGGCCTCTAGGTTTGATTTGGGTGAGGTGCCATGGGAGTGGCTCTCAGTTTTGGGTTTTTCCGGCGACTAGGCTAGCCGGCCGGCTAAGGGGAGGTGGCTAGGAGCTCAGGGAACCCAGAGGAATCCATCACAACAATTTAATGCAAATGTGCTTTGATTTGGCAAAGATATCTTAAACATGTGCATTTTTGGAAATAATATCCCTTAATTTGGGGGTCGTTTGGTCCATGGCTTGATTTAGGTGGTTTCATGGTGTTTGGATTGGTCACTAAGTCCAACTAATGGCTGTGGTGGAGTTAATTTGGTGACTTTAGGGTGGTTAGGTCGCATTTAGTGCATGGGTCCAAGTGGGTGCAAATGACCAAAAATTATCATAAGGAACAACTTTGGTGAAGAATGGAAATAGTTTTGAGTTCAATTGAAGGATCACTTTGAAGGATTTTTGATCCTTAATCATTTTGGTTATATTGGGCTAGGTTTGGGTCTAGCTTGGGTTAGCCTTGGGCTAAGTCAAAATTGATTGTTGTAAATGGTCAATAGGGACGTCATGAAGTGTTCTCAACATGAATTGGATGCGAATTTGGAGGTTAAGGCAATCAATTGGGTGAAATTTGGGGACTTAGCAAATTTGGGGCTAAATTTGAGAATTTTGGATTTAGGACAAAAATCAAATGGATATGAGGCTTCACTAAGGTCAAATGATGGTTGATTTTGATGTATAGGAATGTTATCAAGACTTTGCAACATTAATTGGGGCCAATTGACTAGACTATGGGTTCAATTTGGTGAGATTAGGTCATATGGTCAAAATTGGGCTCAAATCATGGACCAATTAAGCTTGGATTTGGTTTAGTTTGATCATATAAAAAGTTAATTTAAGTTTAGGATTGGAATTGGGGTCAATTGAGATCAAATTGATGGACATTTGAGTTGGATTTGGGGAAATTTGTATCTTTAAAGGGCAATTTGAGGATTTTGGTTAAAGATGGTCGAATTGGCCAAATTGGGTCATGTGGTAGTTAAAAGAAATGAAATTAGGAATATATTGGATTTATTGGGATTTTCTGGGAATTTATGGAATTTTTTGGATTTTAAGCTATGGAGGGGTATTTTGGTAATTTTGGGGTGTTTTAGGGGTAAAAGGCCAAGATGGGTATTTTGATAGAGTTAACCAGCCATGACCGACAAGCCATGGACCAATGGAAATCCCATTTTTGGTCCTCCACATAGTGGTCTTAGCCAAACCATAGCCCTAGGGTTAGTAGGTTTATGGGACCATCTACATGAGTATCCTAAAAGATTAAAGGATCTAGGCTTAGAAGTTCTGGGTTTAGGGTAGTGAGTGATTGTGAGTGTAGATGAGTGTAGTGAGTGAATTAGCCCTAGACCAACACCCAGGGTTAATCTTAAGGTTCAACAGTCCTAAGGGTGACTCATCTTGAGTTTCCCCCATAGTGATCCCACCTACTAAATGCTAGAGGTTATGACCAATATGTGGAACTTCAAGTTGAGTAAAGAAGAGGGTAGAATTTCTAATGGTGAGGGTTCCATGTCTTGTTTTCTAAGAATAGTTAATAGGAAAATCCTAGGACTAGACCTTAGGCTACTAAAAGGAAAAAACTAAACATCAACCAAAAGTGAGGTCAACATGTCTCTTCCTCTTCATTGGAAAGATTTAAGTTGATGTTAAGCGGTGTACTGACCAAATTTTTTTTAAACAAACAAATATAAGAATTTGATAGTGTTGCTAGAAAATTTAAATTTCCCGCAATGGCTCCAAAAACTTGACCGATGACTTTTTATATGTTTTAAATATAAGATAAATATGCACGTAATAAATATTCAATAATTGTAAAGTCACAGTTATCAACTCAAGTATACGTATCGTTCAAGTAATATAGGGCTCTAATGGAGTCCTAGATGTTGATCCCACAGGGAGTGGTTTAGAACTGCGAACTAAGATTTTAGAAAAGCAATACTTTAATCACAACAACAAAGTTCAATTTGTTTATTTGTCACTAATAAGCAATTGAAATAAATAGGTAATTTTAATAACTATTAATTAACTAATGATAATGAGGAGGGTTTAATTGTGATATTCAATATCTAAGAAAACATCCGTCTCCTTGTCAAGAAATTATAGTGAATAGATAAAGTGAATTAGTTCAATTTATATTGTGCCAAACATGAGCATACTTATTCTTTACCCTTTGGTCTGGACATAAAGAACATTGACCAATCCTACACTTGTTTACTGATTCTGCGGCTAGGCTGGGAGGATACCTGCTCTCACTTTGGAGCTCCCACGTTCGTCTCACCTGAGCGCTAACATCTACACTTCAGCACCCAAACAATAGAACTGAATTGGGGATTTTAGTCTGTCACTCTAAAATCTCCAATTCTACGCCCAGTAATATTATTTCCCTATTTATTTGCACCCAACTTCCAAGGGCTTTGACCTCCCTGAATCTTAAAAGTAATCTTCACTTTAGTTGTAAAACTCAACATATTTTAACAAATCAATTGACCAGATTGAAAGTAAATTAATATTGAAGTGAAAAGATCATCACAATTTCTTAAACATTTTCATGGCTTTACCAATTCAAATCACCATTTCATAAATCTCAAGATAAGGAGAAAGACAGAGAAAACTACTCAAATCTCATGGGGAAGACAGAGAAAACTACTCAGATCTCATGGGAAAAACACAACAAAACTCAAAATTCATATATAAAATCAATGTCATACAAACTACAACAAGTAAATAAATTATCTTTAATTTCTCCCCAAGAACTCTCCTCGAAGTTCCTCTGAATCTCTTCCTTTCTTTACAACACACAGAATTCCTCTTCGAAGTAGCAAGGAGGAAAAAATCTCACTTTCCCTCCACTCTTAAAATCTCTCGAAGAATTTCTCACAATATTGGAACCTTTCTAATCTCTAGTACTTCTCTCTAGCACTTCCTTTACTCCCTAGATTCTTTCCTCCCTCTCCAGGCTCTCCAATTTTCAGCCAAAATAGTCTTTTAAAGTTGTGGATGAGCTTTCCCAAGAGTTGCCCAAGCATCTCTTAAAAATTTGGCCTTATCCAAAGCTTGAGTAAGCATAACCGCCGAGCTCGCCGTCAGCGGACTTTTGAAGAATTTTGTCTTGTAGCCTCGGGAAAACTCGCCGTCGGCGGCCGAGTTCAAATCTTCACATTTTGGTCCTTTTTGCTTCAAATTCACTCTGTTTTGCATCTTTTTGCTCCAATGACCCTAATTCATCATTCCTGCAACAAAACATCAAAAATACCTTTCTTGAAAGTGCAATATCAATAAAAATAGTATAAAATAGGTCTGAAAATCTCAACATATTTTCCTTGGGTCAAAATCCCCCAAACTTAACTATTACTTGTCCTCAAGTAATTTTAATACTACAAAGAAGTTATGATCTACTGTAGTAAAGTTTTAATTTAGAAATACTATAAGTTTGATTTAAATAAACATCATAGTGAGATTTTTCAGAAAAAATTCAAGTAATTAAATTAACTCTGTAGCTACAAGATTATCTAGTCATTAAGTTTAAGAGTTCTAGTCTTCTATTTATTTCAAGAATAATTATATGTTGCAATATTAAGTCACTTAGAATATCTAAAAGATAGGAACTTCATGAGAGCTCTACTAGTAAAAGACCTAATCCATAAATATAAGTTCAGGAATGTATTTGGTTTTTGTTTTAGGTAGGTCCAGTGAAGCCAATTTTTGATTATACATATCCTCAAGCTTCTCCTCACTTCCATGATTTTTTCTTTCTTTTCTCTTTTTTGTTTGGATTACTTTCGATCCTATATATTTTTCTTTTCTTTTCAGGGATTGTTTTCAATCCTTTATTTTTGCTTTTCCAAGTGAGGATTACTATATCTGGATAGCCTTTAATGATTTTGAACTTCACTTTTCTTTCCTTAAATTTGAAACTCAAAACATTCCTTTACCTTATAAATATTTCATAGCTTTTACCTCATTGAGCCCCAGTCTTTTCTTCTCAAATGAATTTCCAGATTCTTAATACTTCAAAATATAGTTCCATTTACTTTAAATAGTTAACTATAATCTTATTCTCTTATGCTAAATATCTTAAGTTACAAAATTAATTTTCATTACAAAAATATTTCTTTAAATCTACCATAGTATTTAAATAGTTACAAAAATATAGTTACCTGAATTAAATTCACTACATGAAATCATATAAATAATTTTTAACAATATTGAAATAGAGGAAATCTAATTGTTAATCTTTTTCTTCCCTCCCCCAAACTTAAGTTTTTTAAATATGAAATAATACAGGTGGAAAGAAAAACTATAAATATAAATCATACCTTAGTACTATAGGCATTTTCATCATTCTAAAATTTCTGCAGGTTTTCTCAAATTTTTATTTCACTTGGTGTGTAATATTAGGAGCTTTCTACACATATAAATCATTAGAGAAATTTCTGGGTAATGAAATTTTGAAATAAGTATAAAACTAAAAAAATTAAATAAGCACAACATTTCCTAACACAACCACAATACTAAACAATTAAAATTAAAATGCGGAATAAAAATCACACTACAATCCACAATTTTACTCAATATCTATTGAACTACACATGCACATTTAACTATAACACTAACTTTATAAAAAAAATTAAAAATCATCCAAGTATAACATAATAATAAAAATGAAAGTCTAAATACATAAACATCTATTTCTATTACAAAAAGATCACAGAAATAAAAATACAAACATAAGTATATCAATTTCATTCAATATCAAAATCCCATGCTATATCTTCATCGCCTTGATCAGCAGGTGGATTGGGATGATACTGAGTATACTGGGGGCACTCAAGAAACGTAACATCAGGCTCACCCCTTTATTGTCGGGCCTGAGCTTCATAATAAGCTGCCTCAAAATTTGAATGCCTGTGCAGGTACTCACTATTATAGTCATGTCGACGTTCTAAACCTCCAATTCATTCATTTATCAATTCTATGCTCTTCCGTTGCATGGTCAACTCATTCATCAAATTAGAGAGGGTATGGGAACTAGAAGGTGGAACATCATAACTTGTAGATGGGACATCTCTACTAGTAGAAGGTTCTTGACTTCTACTCCTAGTTCTCTATTTCTCATGGGATTCATAAGTCTTCAAATTAACTTTACTAATGGGTTTCATGGGGTAAACCCAATCCTCATCTCCAATCTGCACTCCAGAAAGTTTACAAATTGTATAAATAAGTTCAGGATGTCCTAGACCTCTACTAGTCCCACTCCTCGCCGTAGTCAATATATTTTTAAGCATTATTCTCCCCACATTTATAGCTCTACTATTATGAATAAAAAAATTCAGAATAGATCTATCTCTAGTTACCTCACTATGGTGATAGGTCGATAATAGAGTAGAGGAAATGAAATAGTGTCACACCTTAGAGGTGGCATTCAGCATGGAAGCAGAAAAATTTACCCGTTCACGCTGCTTTATCTTTCATGTTCCTTTCCCATCAGCGAGAAAGTTGATAACATCTTTGAGAGGGCCTTTCATCGTACTAAAGGATTTATATTGGCAGCTATAAGAGTCTGGGACTTCATAAAAAGTGTTGATCCGGGCGGCATGAAACTCAACAGGAAATCCATGCACTTGAACTATTCTGTCATCAGAATAAATCACATTGGAGTAGAACTCTTTCACAACATTTGCATCAGCTTTATTGGTGGTGTAACAAAATTTTTTCCACCTCCGCTGGGTAATAACTCGTTTGATTTCTCCTCCCGAACTTTGAAAAACTCGATCTTGTATGCACTTCTTTTTTTTAAAATATGGAAGTAAATTTGGTTTGAGCCATCACCTTGACGAAGCGAGACTCATCGAACTCAACTCTTCTTTTTTTACATGGAACCATTTCAATCTAATCAAATTATAAAAAAAATTCCAAAAATTACTTCAAATATGCAAATCATGGCTTCCCATAGTAATTCTAAGAGTTCAACACTAAGATCCATGAATTTCTTCTCAAATTTTGTTCACATTCTCAAATGTTTCAGATCTCTTTAATGTGGAAGAAATCCATGGTGAAAATCAAATATTTTTTAGCTTAGAGTGAAGCTCTTACCTAGAGATGATCAAATCCGGTGTCAAAAAGCCTTGAATTCACCTCCCAATCCAAAATCTCTCAAGCCTTAGGTCAAAAATGACATTTTTAGAAGGAAGGGGATGATGAATAGTGGCAGTTGACTGGTCAAAATCACAGTTAAAGGTGTTTTTTGTGATCTCGCCGTCGACGGAGTCGATGGCGCCGTCAGCGCGCTCTATTGGAATTTTGAACTTTAGTCTAGAGAAAAATCCGCCATCGACGGCGTCGAGGGCGTTGTCGGCGGGCTCTATTGATTTTATCCAAATTCTGAATTTTTGCAATTTTGATCAATTTCAAGCCTTAACGACATCATTTTAAACATTATAGACATAATTTTAAGTGACTAAATGATGTACTTAGCACATATAAACTTTCACAACACAAAACATCACATTTATATATAAATTTCATGGGGTACAATATATGTTACATAACACACCTAAGTTTGGTATTCTCTCAACCTCAATACATTAATTTAGCGTCGCAATCCAAGCCACAACACTCAAAACGCTGAAAACAGAACATCCTATGCTTAGTCTTAACTATATAGAGATCTAAAAGCATAATTCTAAAGCAAAGCAAATATAAAGTTCAAATCAAAATACATAGATAAACAGATAGGTAGTAATATAAATCTACTAATCTTCAGACTCGGTACTAGATTCTCCTCTGAGATCTCCCATTGATTGCACATGAACGAATAGGTTGTAGAAGGGGCGGAATGGAAATTCTTCAGTGGAATCCTCTTCTATTAACTTCATTCTCCTCATCACTCATATCAAGCTATCTTCTAAATGTCCACAGTGCTCGAAATGCTCTTTCATCCTCCAGTCTAGATGATAAAAAAATCAGAGATACTATTAATCACATTCATGACATTTTGTACCTTCTTTTCCAATTTCTTGATTCGACGCATGATCACCAGAAACTTATCACGGACTAAGGGTTGAATTGGCAGTGAATTCTGAGATGCTTGATCTACTATAATTGCCATGTCATTTTCATCTTCAAAAACTAGGAATCTCTCAGTTAGATCCAAAGGCTTCCAAGGTAGCAGTACATTTTCCCAATTTTCATAGGACACTTGGAACTGACTGCAAAGTGAGAAAATTATGGAGGGGTGTCCAAACCCATAAGTTGATCCATGAACGATCAGACCCAAAACCGACTTCACAATTATAGATCCAATGTCGATCGGTAGTCCCCTTTGGATGCAGTAATTCAAAATGACACTTTCTTTAGAAACTTTACCGATCTTCATTGTCGGTAGCAGTTTCACAGCAATGAAAAAGTGCCAATGTTTTGAAACGAGATTCTGGAGAGTTGCAGAAAAACTAACATACCCATTTTCTCTTGTTTCCCAGTCGTCAGTTTCGTCCGTTAAATATTGATAAATCTCATTCATCTGGTTTCTCGTTGGGACGAAATTGAAATAGTGGCAGACAAGAACATTCTCTATCATATATAATTTTTTGATCTGTGCAGGAGTGAAAGTAATCCATCTTCCTCGCACATAAACAACTCCTTGGTTGATTCCATGTAAATTTGCATAAAATTCTTTCACTACTGGAACAACTACAGCGGCGGTAGTGTAGCACAACACTTCCCATCTTAGCCGCACTATCGTTTCTTCAATATCCATCATGGGATTATTCAATCAGTGATTTATGAATCCTTGTTCTTTGATTAATCTTTTTCTTGTCAGCAACTTGTTGAAGATTCGCTGCGCTTCCGCACTAATAAACTTTTGCTGATTGAAAACTCACATTCTGGGATTATCAAGGGAATTGGACGCCATATGAATAAAATTGGTAGAGTTTTAATTCATTTTGGAAGGGAAAATATGAAGTAGAAATTGAATTTTTGAGTTTAAAAAGACAATTCCCGCCCAAAACTCGCCAAAAACCGCCATTTGAACCCAAGTAACTATCAATTCACCGGTCTCGCCGTCGGCGAGGCCGATGGCGCTGTCGGCAAGCCTCTTTGTCAATTTTTTCTGGACTCTCAGGAAAAACCTAACGGCGTTGAGGGCACAGTTTTCTTTTATCTGAATGCGTTCTAATTTTTCTTCATGGATCCAATTTTTATGATATTTCAAGGGTAATTAAGAGTAGTAGATCTTAATACTACCACATACTAACGATAACTTCAAATAAAAACTACTATAATCGCGATAAAAGTAAAGATAAATATGGGTTGCCTCCCACAAAGCGCTTGATTTAACGTCATCAGCACGACCTATTCAAGTGTCATTCAAGTTGACTGATCATTAAAAACTCTTTAAAATTTGGTCTTTTACCCCCATAATATGGTTTTAATCTGTGTCCATTTACTTTAAATCTATTTCCTATCTTCTGATCTTCAATTTCAACAGCTCCGTAAGTATAAACTTGAGTCACAGTAAAGGGTCCTAACCAACGAGACTTCAATTTCCCAGGAAATAACTTCAGTCTAGTGTTGTAAAACAAAACTTCTTGTCCTGGTTCTAAGTTCTTTTGGTTAATCTTCCAATCATGCCATAACTTTAATTTCTCCTTATAAATTCTGTCGTTATCATAAGACTCATTTCTTAATTCTTCCAATTCAATTAATTGTAACAATCTCTTCTTTCTAGCATCCTTCAAATTATAATTGAATTCTTTAATCGCCCATATGCTTTATGCTCCAATTCTACTGGTAAGTGACAAGTCTTTCCAAAAATCAGTCTATAAGGAGTCATTCCAATAGAAGTTTTATAAGCAGTTCTGTAAGCCTATAATACAGTATCTAATCTATTGGACCAATCTATTTTACTAGGGTTACAGTCTTTTCAAGTATTTGATTAATCTCTCTATTAGAAACTTCAGCTAACCCACTGGTTTGAGAATGATAGGTAGTAGAGATTCTATGAATAATATTAACTTCTTTTGCCAATCTCTGAATGTATTTATTCCTAAAATTGGATCCTCTGTTAGTGATAATCATTCTAGGTATTTCGTATCTAGTGAAAATATTATTCATTAAAAATCTTGAAACTCTTTTAGCATCACAACGAGGTAAAGCTTGTGCTTTAATCCACTTAAAAACGTAGTCTACTGCAATTAATATCTA
Organism: Phalaenopsis aphrodite; assembly: GCA_003013225.1. Taxonomy (NCBI): domain Eukaryota; kingdom Viridiplantae; phylum Streptophyta; class Magnoliopsida; order Asparagales; family Orchidaceae; genus Phalaenopsis; species Phalaenopsis aphrodite. The sequence continues at coordinate 3,749,562 of NEWO01000006.1, forward strand.
TAAGTTTCAAAATGAAGGAATAAATGGTCCCATAAAATCTAATCCCGAAACGTCAAAGATCTCAACTTCTAACATGAAATTTAGAGGCATTTCATTTCTTCTAGATATATTGCCTACTCGTTGACATCGATCACAAGTTTTTATGTATCTATAAACATCTCTAAAGATAGTAGGCCAATAAAATCCAGCTAGTAAAATTTTAGAAGCAGTTTTATCAATCCCAAAATGTCCTCTAACTTCAGAACCATGACATTTCTGAATGATCAGCTCAGTTTCTTCATAAGGTGCACATCTCCTCTTAATAAGATCCTTACATTGTTTATATAAATAAGGCTCATCCCACAAATATACTTTTGCATCATGAATGAATTTCCTTTGTTGTTGCAATGTCAGCATTGGTGGCAAAATATCACTTACAATATAATTAACAATATCAACATACCATGATAGTTTCCACTCATTAATATTATAAAGTTGTTCATCAGGGAAACTGTCTGTAATTTTGTTGTCAGTGTCGGATAATTCTTAATTCTCTAAACTTGACAAATGATCAGCAATTTGATCATTAGTTCCCTTTCTATCAATAACCACAAGATCAAATTCTTGCATCAAAAGTATCCATCTAATCAACCTTGGTTTAGCATCCTTCTTTTGCATCAGATATTTAATAACAGAGTGATCATTATGCACAAGACATTTAGCTCCAATTAAATAGGATCTAAATTTATCTAAAGCATACACAATTGCTAGCAACTCTTTTTCAGTAACAATATAGTTAATTTGTGCAACATTAAGAGTTTTACTAGCGTAGTATGTAACTTTAAAAATCTTTTCATATTTTTGTCAAAGAACAGCAGATGAAAAGATCATCACAATTTCTTAAACATTTTCATGGCTTCAATAATTCAAATCACCATTTCACAAATCTCAAGACAAGGAGAAAGACAGAGAAAACTACTCATATCTCATGGGGAAAACACAACAAAACTCGGAATTCATATATAAAATCAAAGTCATACAAACTACAACAAGTAAATAAGTTATCTCTAATTTCTCCCCAAGAATACTCCTCGAGGTTCCTCTTAATCTCTTCCTTTCTTTACAGCACATAGAATTCCTCTTTGAAGTAACAAGGAGGAAGAAATCTCTCACTTTCCCTCCACTCTTACAATCTCTCGAAGAATTCCTCACAATATTAGAACCTTTCAAATCTCTAGGAACTCTCTCTAGCACTTTCTTTACTCCTTAGATTCTTTCCCCTCTCTTCAGGCTCTCCAATTTTTGGCCAAAATAGTCTTTTAAAGTTGTGGATGAGCTTTCCCAAGAGTTGCTTAAGCATCCCTTCAAAATTTGGCCTTATCCAAAGCTTGAGTAGGCATAACCACCAAGCTCGCCGTCGGCGGCCTCGAGGGCGCCGTCGTCGGACTTCTAAAGAATTTTGTCCTGTAGCCTCGGGAAAAACTTGCTGTCGGCGACCTAGTTCAAATTTCCACATTTTGGTCCTTTTTGCTCCAAATTCGCACCGTTTTGCATCTTTTTGCTCCAATGACCCTAATTCATCATTTCTGCAACAAAACATAAAAATACCTTTCTTTGAAGTGCAATATCATAAAAAACAATATAAAATAGGTTTGAAAATCTCAACATATTTTCCTTGGGTCATGTACCATGATGCTCGAGCATTAACTCCTCGTTATCGGTGCTATTGTAAATGATATCATTGATGTGTTCTTTGAACTTGACAATGAGTTCATCAGACTCGAATATGATTTGAGGATCATTTTGGGGATCAAGATTGAAGTTAGATTGGTCATAACCAGTTACATTATCACTAGAAATATTTAAAACGTAGCTAAAATCACAATCATTATATTCATAAGACCCCGGAGGAACAAAAAGATAATCATACAAAGTCTAGGGTTTGAGGATTTTCTTCCCTCAATTCGAGACAACTAATCTAGTAAAGGCCGACCCTATCCTACCCCCTGCAATCAATCTTTATAGTGACACTTTTCTTCTTCTTTGTCCTTAATGACGATGACTCTCCTGACGAAACCTTCATCTCAAGCTTGGTATGCTGCAGAATCTGAATGGAGGCTTGTTTTGATGCAGACTAAATCTTGTTCAATATTTTCTTGGATGATCTGCTCCAGACCTCATTCCATCCTTCTTCTCTGGTATATGCAGTAGATTGTTTTCATGGATCCTGTATTTGATTGAGGACCCTCTTGAGTTCATCCTAAGTTGTACTCCATCCCTCTGTTCCAGTATACAGATCGATTGGGGAGATTGGCTAGGCCGAAAACATATTTATGGAACCTTTTTAAGGCTTTCTTAAATTTTCTTTTGGAATTATTATGTTCCCTTCTTTAAGGTTCCTCTCGAGCCAATATTTAAAGACAAAGCATTTTTCTATAGTGTGCCCAAGCAACCGGTGATATGGGCAATAATTTGGTTCATTCTTCCTATCCACCTCTTCGGGCTTCTTCGGGTATGGTAGTCTGAACTCTAGCTTCTTCATCAGACTTCTGAATATTTTAGGTATAGCTTCATCTTTGAAAGAATACATCATTTTACATCGTTTTGATCGGGAAATTTTCTTATCCCTTGTTTGAGGAGATCCTTCTTGAGGCCGTCGCTGGTTGGATTGACTACTTAGTTTCTGAGCGTAATTGACAAAGACTGGCGAGGCTCCTCTACATATATCTTCATCGGCTGATTTCCTTTATCGATGGTTGCTACCACTCTTGATTTCTTTTCAAACACTCTGGTCACCTTAGCCTTTTCGTGTGGCTCCATGTGCTTGATTTCCTCTTGAAGACTACTGTCTTTACTGTGTAGCTTCTCGAAGGATTTGATGGTGAGTCCCTTGAGCATGAAAGCTACTAATCCATTAATGCTCTTGAGTAGAATTTCAATCGCACGATGTTCCTGAAGCTGAGGTTCACATTTCATGGTAAGGTTTCTCCACCTCAAAATATAGTCCACCAAAGTTTCGCTAGGCTTATATTTTTCCATCATAAGCTCTCCAATAGACACATGGTTTTATGCCCAGACAATTTTTTTCACAAACAGCTATTCCAACTCGAAAAATATTTTAACTGACCCGTTGGGCAAGTCAGCGTACCAGTCGAAAGCAATTCCTGACAAGCTACTAGCAAACTGCTAGAAGAGTAGTTCTTCACTATTTCTCGTCTTGCCACAACTGGCTCAAAAATGTGCTATATGCTATCTGGGATTCTCAGTCCCATCAAATATCTTGAAGTTTGGGGCCACAAAACCCTTGGGGAAAGGCACGACATTGAATTCCTCCGGGTAAGGTCTACCCTTTAGAACCAATGCTACACCCTTAGATTGGGTTAAGACGTCCCACACTTGTTCAACCATTTGCTTGAACTCTTTCTCTGGCATAACACCTGATGGAGAATCCTTTCTATATTGCTCGTCACTGTTTGCTGAAGCAACCTCTCTTCTTTCAGTAGTGATGTGTTTGATTTTCGGCTGATTGATCTCTGGAGAAGCCAATTGTGTCGCTTTTGATTGCCCCTGAATAGTGGCCATGGCGGTCATGGTTGCGATAATCTCTTCTATTATTTTCTCCAGTAGACTAACTAACTCATCCCTTAAGTGGATAGCCCTACACAACTCATCTACAGCATTCTCTTCAGTGTGAGGTTGAGCCTCACGCGCAGATGTGGCCGCTCTTGTTCCAATTACATGAACATCCATGAAATTTTCCTCCAAGTAATCATTGTAATCAAAATTTTCATCATCACAATCGACGAAAAATTTGTGTTCTCAAGCTAACTCGGAATTCTTGATCTTGAGTTTCTCAACTTTCTCTTCAATTATTTATTCCTTGATCGCTTTAAGATCTAGAGGACCCTGATGGGCATCCTCTACTTGTTCCTCCATCTCGCTGGCTATTGTTGCAACGATGTTAGATATTTCATACCCTGGTTTCATTCCATGTTCTTGTTCCGCGGGCTCACTGGACTATTTCAGTGCAACGACCTTGAGTACCCACACCTTTTTCTTTTTCAGAGATGATGTCTCAAGACTGAGTTTCTTAGTAGAAACATTGGTATGTCGAGGGAAAGTATGCTCCCCGTGGTGTAGACCAGCTACAGTGCTAGGTAATCATCTTGTCTTTACCTTTGGGATTGTAGGAATATCTCTATAATGGGTGACGGGTAAGATTTCAGACCCAGTCTCGACTTAACCGGTCAATGACCTGCGGTCCTCGTGGCAGCTGCGATATCAACTATGTTCTCTAAAAGGAACCAAACGGGGATGCGAGTAGGGGGCACTCCAGTTGTCTTACGGGACTGTCTGACGGACTTGACGCCCTTCAAAATTTCCTTCTTCATGTAAGGGGAAATTGCATCTCTCACTCATTTAAGCAACTCTCTAACTGAAAATCCTTCTTCGGTAGCTAGCCTTTTGAAAACTGCACTAACTCGGATGATAGGAGTGAACTTCTTACTTTCCTCATCATGTCCACGAAGTGGTGGTAATGCTGCAGCGATTCTCCGGATACTCTCATATCCATCGATATCCGTCAGAGGATGGAATCTGCTCCCTCATAGGAGTGGATAAATTTTTTGTAATCCTTCTTCATCTTTATGAGGCTCCTCCTTAACGGGTGTCTTTTCAGGAGCCTGGGCTTTGATGGCCCTCCAAACCCTTCTGTTACAGTTCTTTTTTTGGGTCTGGGTCAATGTTACAGTCCTTGAGCTTGATCCAATTTCAAACATGGGTGGTGGGACAATTAATCCCTCAGTCAGTCATTATTTCTTTCCCATTAGCAGCAACCGAGCTAGCAGGTTTGGCGGGTACCGTGACGATAGTAGTTTTAGACTTCTTATAGACAGGGAAGTCTTGAAGGCAGTTCAGGCTGAATTCTGCAGACAGTTCCTGTATTTCTGGTGTGGCGATCTTCATTACCACAAACGGGGCTTTCCCGAGGATGACCTTGAGATCTTCAAATCCAGCTCCAAATTTGATGGTAAGAGCGAGATTACGGGCTTTGTGGCTCGTGGCAAGTTGCAGGAAAATGTCAATGTTGGGTAGGCCATTGCAACATACATGAAAACAGAAAGTTTCAGGGTTAGCTATATGGCCAAAAAGCTTGAAATTTTTTTAGTGCAAGCACTGAAAGTAGAGGTTGATCTGTAGATAGGGCGGGTCTTAATTTATGGGTATTTTAAAATCTTGTTTAAGAAAAATCAAGAGGTGTAAAATTTAATTAATATAAGAAAATTTTAAAGTACGGACAACACAATATGATTTTATTTAATTTACAAAATAGCAAATCAAATTTGGAAGGGAGATGTGAAGTAATTTAGGACCCAGTGTGTGACCCATTTAGTGGCAGACAATGCCCCATATGGAACTAGTCCACCGACACACCTTTTGGGGGTCCGAACCCACATGAAATTTTAAAGAGTCGTTAATCTGTTCAAAGATGGTTGAACAGATAGTCTTGAAGTCCAAGGAGTTAGCTATACTTTCCCAAGACAGAAATGGGTAAAGTATGCCAATGTAAGAAGGGTAATTTGGTCTAAGAGGGACATAGACATATTACCGATATGTGAAGATAATATTTCTTGATTTGTATGGAGAGAAGTTGACGATATTTTTTGTTGGAAGAGTTTCCTGTAAGAAGTTGTCGGTCACCGGAATCGAAGTCCCGTCGCCCGCTTTGGAAGGACATTATATATATATATATATATATATATATATATATATATTATGTAAGGAGCATAGCTCCAATTCAATAAAAGATAGCCAAATACAAGGAGAAAGAAAGGTGACAGGAGAGGGCCAAAGCACCTCTCAAACCTACTACACATACTTTCTGAAATAAGGGAGAGGCAACAGGTCACTGGATAAGAGGAAGTCCAGTGGGGGGGAATTCTTCTACTCACTAGAGGTTCTTCTGTAAAGAGTCCCCTTCTAGCCAGCCAATTGGCTGGTCTGTTTCCTTCTCTGTGAATATGAGAGAACTTTATAGAGAAAAATTTAAACAATTGATGAATACCAGACATCCAGCAGATTAAGTTCCATGGAGTTTCTGAGATCCNCTTGCTAATAGGTTTAAACAGGGGGTCATGACCCTCATGATAATCTTGAGGAAAGACCAAATCATCAGGATTTTGCACTGCCTCCTGACCTTTCCCCACAATGTCAGCAAAAGTGGCTTTGGCCCACTGAATGTTGGTGGAGATGTCAATGGGAATAGGGTCAGACATCACAGAAATAGTCAAAGGAACCCCAAGCAGGCCTAAGTAGAGAACAGCCAAAGAACCTAACTTCACAGCTAGTGAAGCAAGCAAACAGCCAAGCAGGGAAAGAGAAACCACAAAAAGGCTAAACAAAGGAAGGATGGTGAGTCTTAATAAACCAAACCTCCAGTGGGATGTCAAAGAAACAACCCCACAAGAAACAGCAAACAAAGACAAAACTATGGAAAAGCCAATGGAACAGTAAAAGTTTTAAAAGGAAGAACCCGGGAAGGTGTAAAAGCTATAAGGGTCGAAAAACCTGCTATGCCCAGTAAAGAGATGAGAGAAAATCAGTTGAAAACAAATATTAGCAAGTATTAAACCCTTTACCACAGCAAGTTGGAGCATTGTGCCGAAACCCTAGCAGAGCAACCAGGGAGACAGCCGCCAACCTTCATGATGATTATATATATATATATATATAGTCGTAGAAAAATATGAAATCAAACTGATCTCATATTTTTTTATAGTCTGAATGAAAGAGCTCTATACCTCGAATCCTGTATTTATCCCGAAGGACAAACTCAAGACTTGAGGATGAGGCTCGATCAAATAAACTAAGAAATAGCTGACATCCGTTTAATCTGCAAAACCTTTGTATTTGCCGATAAGTTCCCCTATTTAATATAAAGAATTAAATAGGATTTATATTAAGTTGGGTTCGGACATGCTTCCTATAAGGGCAAGCCCTTATAGTTAATTACATCTTAAAAGACCAAAGTCAGCTATGAAGACTCTCATAAAAATCAGGAATTATTATCTTCAAAGAGTTTCAAAGGGTAGGACTTTTCAATGAGATCGGGCGTAGAGGTGTGAAAGGGGATTGATTCAAATTTGGAACATTTTGTTGTAGAGTCCAAAGGAGGAAGAACTAGGGGATGTCATGGATCCAGAGGAGAACCCCAGTGACTTCACAAGCTATCCTAATGTTTGGATTCATTTCTAAGGAGAAATATTTAGGTGTTTCATCCTGCCAATTTTATTAGTTAGGGCTTACATTCGTGTGAAATGATCACACAAATAGCCCGGAAGATGTGAGGATTTAGGTCGTGACGAATGATGACCTCGGAATCCTAAGACGAATTAGGGCTTATATTGTATAGCAAGGCTATACAAAAGGCTTAAAGATAAGGTGAGGATTTACGTTGTATAAGCCAACAACCTCGAAGTCATATGACTTTGTTGTTTATATCTAAGGAAGGAAGATTGATTTAGCTCCTTGCCGCGACGAGTTTGAGTTTTCTAGTGTGTCAAGTTATGATGTCAAATCAGGTGACCCTATGGTTGAAGTTCTTTAAAGTTTATGGGGGGCATGTTAAAGTTGATTAAAGCGACACCGGTTAGGATCCTGCGTTTCTCTCGTCCCCGAAATCGGACGACTCCCCATCATCGTCCCCGATAGAGTGATCTCATGACCATCCAAACTAAAATCCTAAGATCCCAGCATAAACTCAACCAAATCACCTCGAGTTTGATCCTATCGACTCGTATAAGTGAGATGAACATATCCATACGGTAATCATCAATTAAATTAATCCTAATCAAATGGAGAATCCAAATAGTCTCGGGAAGAGGAGAGGTTCAATAACTTGGCTCTGAGAAGGGAAGCTTCGATCAAGGAGTCTCGACATGTTCATTGGGGTCCAAAGAAACTTAGGATTAAGCCTCTTGCTATGGTGAAATGCCTACACCCAAATTCGACCAAGGCCAATTTCAGGTGTTGATTAAAGTCTATACTAGGGGCTCTATGGAAGGGGGATTTGATGGGGCTTTAGCTTCTTTCAATGTTGTGAAGCTGTGGGTGAGTTTAATTTGAGTTTGGTGGAGTTTAGAGATGTGGAGAGCCTTATCTTGTCTCTGACAAGGTTTTGAGCTCAAAAATTGGGCTCCGACAGGAGGATTCAGGGCAATGTGGTGGTTGGGTTGCACAACAATTTAATGATTTTAGGCTTTATTTTGGCAAAAATATCCAAGGCTCAACAAAATATGGCATTAAATCTCTTGATTTAAGGGACCTTTGGTCCATGGCTCAGCTTAGGTGGTTTCATGGGGTTTAGGCTGGTCACTAGGGTCCAACTTATGGCTGTGGAGTCATTAATTTGATGACTTTAGGATAGTTAGGCCACCTTTAGTGCATGGGTTCAATGTGGATCCAAGTGATCGAAACCTGCATTTGGGCTAGGCTAGCCATGTCAATTGTCCCAATTGATTGATCAAAATTGTGTAGATGATTGCTATGAATATTTTTGGTGAAGGGTTGAATTAATTTTGAGTTCAATTGGTGAGTCAATTTGAGAGATTTTTGAAATTTGGTCAAATTAGGCATGTTGCGTTAAATATGGGTCTAGGTTGAGCTAGTTTTGGGCTAAGTCCAAATTGAATGATCCACATGATCAAGGGAGATGTTGTGAAGATTTTTTATGAAGACAAAGAGTGGAATTTTTAGGGTTAAGGCCCTCAATTTGGTGAAGTTTGGGGACATGACTAATTTGAGGCAAAATTGGGGTTGGACTTAAGTTGAAATTAAATGAAATTGGGGCTTTAATAAGGCCAATTGAAGGTCAAATTTGATGTGTAGGAATGTTATGAAGGTTTTTCAACACAAATTATGGCAAATCGAGTAGGTCATGGGTTTAATTTGGTGGAACCAAGTTATAGGGCCAAAATTGGGTTGGTTTAGCTCAAAATTAGGTTCAAATCATGGACCAATTGGGCTTGGATTTGGTCTAAATTGGTCATATCAAGGGTGAATTTAAGTTTAGAATTGAAATTGGGAGAAATTGAGACCAATTGGATAGACATTTGAGGTAGGTTTGGGAAAAAATGGGCCTTTAAAGGGCAATTTAGGGGTTTTGGTCAAAAGTGGTCAAATTGACCAAATTGGGTCATGTGATAATTGGGAAAAATGAAATTGGGAATATTTGGGAGGTTTGGGAATTTTTGAGATTTTTTTAGAATTTTTGGAATTTTGGGCTAAGGAGGGGGCATTTTGGTAATTTGGTCAATTTGGGTGATTTTGGGTAGTTTGGGTGTTTTCAAGGTGTTTGAAATGATTTTTGGAACCAATTTGGGTATTTTGGGTAGATTTGGGAATTTTGGCCAAATTTGGGGTCCCAAAGGCATCTAGGTAATTTGGGAAAATTTAGGAGCAAAATGATAGGTTGGGTATCTTGGTAGAGTTGGAGTGCCAACCATCATCAATAAGCCATGGACCAATGAAAACCTCATTTTGGTTCCTCTATGTAGTGGTCTTAGCCAAACCCTAGCCTAGGGCTAATGGGTTTAGGGGACCACCTACATGAGTCTCCCAAAAGTATCAAGGGTCCAAAGCCTAGAAGTTTAAGTTTAGGATTGTGAGTGTAAGTGAGCCTTAAGCCCTAGACCAACACCCAAGGTCAACCTTAAGGTCCAGCAGTGCTAAGGTTGACTCGTCTTGAGTTCCCCCATAGTGACCCCACCTACTAAGTGCTAGAGGTTAGGACCAATATGTGGAAATTCAAGTTGAGTAGAGAAGAGTTTAGAATTTCTAATTGTGAGGGTTCCTTGTCTAGTTTTCTAAGAATAGTCAATAGGAAATTCCTATGGCTAGACCTTAGGCTACTAAAGAGGAAAAACTAGACCTCAACCAAACTTTAGGTCAACAATATGCTTTAATTGAAGAGATGACTACTAATAATTTTCAATGGTCTTCTGAGAGGGTAAATCTTAAGATAGGAGCCAATGTTCATGAATATGATGTTTTTGCAATGTCAGCAAATCAAGTTGCTACAATTTCATGAAAGTTAGAACAATTTAGAATGAATTTTTCTTAACCAATTTTAATGATCGAAGAAAATTCATTAGGCCAAATGATAGATTTTCAAACATCATTAGAAAATTTGAATGTCATAAATAAAAAGCTAAATAACCCATATTCAAACTATTATAACCCATGTTGGAAAAACCATCCTACCATTAACTGGAATAATAATAATTTTGTTAGTAATAATTAGTACTGGGGGAACAACTAAGTAAACCAATTGGGAATTGGAACAACTAAGGTAATAATAATTATAGACTTACTTATCCTCCAGGTTTTAATAGTAATCCACAATTTAAAGTCAAGCAGCTGTTAGAAATATTGAGAATCAATTAGGACAAATAACAAATTCATTAAGTAATAGATCCCAAGAAACACTTCCTAGTAATACAGAGGTAAATCCAAAAGACAAAAACAAAGAGCAAGTAAAACCCATTCAACTTAGAAGTGGAAGAGTGTTGGAAGGTAGAGTTCAAAAAAAGATTGAAGTAGAGAGAGAAGATATTAAAGAGCCTAAAGAGGACGCCCCGAAAGGTTTAAAGAGACTTATTTCTCCATTAAAAATTGACTTTGAAAAGCCACCACCCCCATTTCCTCAGAGACTTCGTCAACAAAAGTTGGATAAACAATTTTCAAAATTTATGGATATCTTTAAAAAGTATCCGATTAAAATTCCATTTGCTGAAGCCTTAGAACAAATATCAAGCTATGTGAAGTTTATGAAGGATATTATTAATAGAGAAGGAAATTCAAAGATAAAGAGACTGTTGCACTCAGTGAGGAGTGCAGTGCTATAAATCATAAAAATCTTCCTGAAAAGCTCAAATATCATTGTAGCTTCACAATTCCATTTGCAATAGGAAACAAATTTATGGTAAAGCTTTATGTGCTTTATGTGCAAACATTAACCTTATGCCATTATCAATATTTAAAAGATTGGGATTAGAAGAAATATCCCCTACTACTGTAACTTTGTAGTTAGCACATCATTCAATAACATATCTTAAGATAGTTATAAAAGATGTTTTAGTGAAAGTGGATCAATTTATCTTTCCTGTTGATTTCATTGTGCTAGATATGGAGGAAGATAAAGAGACACCTATAATTTTGGGGAAACTTTTCCTAGTCACAGGAAGAGCAATGATAGATGTGCAGAAAGGGGAATTAACCATGCATGTCAATGATCAAATAAATACTTTTAATATTTTAAAATCGATGAAGTATCCTACAAAAGATAAAGATGTTGCATGTTAAAGAATGGATGTAATAGGATATCTGAGTGAATGACATTTCTCTGAATTGAAAGAGTTAGAATACGAGCAAGAAGAGGAAATAGAGCAATTTGATGATTTGAATGAGGAAGATTCAAATTATGTTCGAGAAAGTTTTGAAGTTTTGGACACAATAGAAAAAGATAAATCTTTTTGTCCATTGATTAAAAAATCTTCTGAACTTGAATTGAAGTTACTTCCTAAACATTTAAAATATGAGGTGATTCCTCAATATTACCGGTTATAATTTCCTCAAATTTAACTTTAGAAGAAGAAGAGAGTTTAATGAAAAATTTGAAGAATTATAAGAAAGCTTTTGGATGGACAATTGATGATAGTAAGAGAATCAATCCTTCAATTTATATGCATAGAATTCTTATGGAAGAAAACTACAAACCCAGGGCTGATCCTCAAAGGAGATTGAATCCTGTTATGAAAAAGAATATTAAGAAATAAATTTTAAAGCGGTTAGATGCTGAAAATATCTACCTTATTTTGGATAGTGCATGAGTTAGTCTAATTCACTATGTTCTTAAGAAAGGAGGAGCGACTATGACTACTAATGAAAATAACGAGTTAATACTAACAAGACAAGTCACTGAGTGGAGAATATGCATTGATTATAAAAAATTAAATTTGTAGCAAGGAAAAATCATTTTCCACAACCCTTTCTAGATCAAAGTTGGATAGACTAGCCGGGAAAAAAATATTTTTGTTTTCTATAAGGATATACTGGTTATCACCAAATATAAATAGCTCTTAGAAATCAAGAGAAAATAACTTTTACCAATCCTTAAGGTACATTTGCTTTTAGATGAATGTCCTTTGGTTTATGTAATGCCTCTGCTACATTTCAAAGATGTATGATGACTATTTTGTGTGATTTAATTGAAAAAGGAATTAAAGTTTTTATGGATGATTTTTCAGTGTTTGAAAATTCATTTGAATCATGTTTATAATATTTATCAAGACTTCTTAAGCACTCCGAAGAGACAAATTTAGTCCTTAATTGGGAAAAATGCTAATTTATGGAAGAAGATCCTACAAAAATTCAAAGTGATTGCTAATATACCTCACCCAATAAATGTGAGGGAAATTAGGACTTTTTAGGCATGCTAGATTGTATAGGTGATATATAAAATACTTCTGAACAATTGCTAAGCCTCTATGCCATTTACTTGAAAAAGATGTAATTTTAATTTTAATGAGGAGTGCCTAAAAGCTTTTGAGCTATTAAAAGAAAAATTAGTCACTGCACCAATTATTATTTCACCAGATTCAAAAAAATTTTTTTGAATTGATGTGTGATGCAAGTGATTATGATATTGGAGCTGTTTTAGGTCAAAAACATGATAAGATTTTCAAAGTAATTTACTATGCTAACAATACTTTTAATGAAACTCAAATTAATTATACCACAACTGAGAAAGAGTTATTAGTAATAGCATATGATTTTGATAAATTGAGATCATATTTAATTGGAAAAAAATGTGTTGTACATACAGATCATTATGCTATTAAATATTTAATGAAAAAGAAGGATACAAAACCAAGACTGATAAGATGGATCCTTCTTATGCAAGAATTTAACTTTGAAATAATAGGAAGCGAGCTAATAATCAAATATCTAGTCATCTTTCCAGGCTTGAATTAGAAAAATCACTCTATTTTGAAAAATAAATTAATGAAATTTTTTGGATAAAAAAATGTTCAATATTAATGAGTGGTGTGTTCTATGGTATGTCGGTATTGTGAACTTTATTGTTAGTAATATTATACCATATGGTCTAACATACTGATGCGCCTAAGAACCTACTATTTTTCATTCTTTATTTTATAAAGATATTGCAATTTAAAGATATGTTTTCTTGTGTTTTTGGTTGTAGGTACATCAAATTGAAGAATTTGTAGTGATTGGAACAAAAGGAACAAAAATGGACCAAAACGAAGCAAACCGGAGCAAATAGAGTCAAATCAAGGCACACCAGAGCCATGAGAACAGAAACTGGGCACTTAAGTGCCTATCCTCAACACTTAAACGCCCAAATATGGTTCTTAGGTGCCATTATATAGAGAGGAAGGCGCTTAAGCACCCAAGAGTCAGTGCTTAGGCGCCGAAGACGGTTTTCAACATATCTTCTAGAATATACATCAGATTTGGATGATTTTTTTAGTGTCAATTGGTGTGTCTCTAAGGGAATTCATTGGAAATGAGAAAATGGACTTTTTAAAAGAATTTGGGGTGGATATATGGAGTTATGAAGAGTCACTTGAGGCACCATTTGGAATATTCAATGATTATGGATAGTTTTGAAGAGACACTTAAGAATCTTTTGGGAAATTATAAATAAGGCTTGGAAATGTTTTTAAAAGAACTCTTGGACTCTTAAATTATATGAAGGAGGAGAAGAAGGCTTGGAGAAGAGGAAGAAGGCTTGGGCGTGAGCCCCAAGTGGGGTGACAAGGTGAGAGAGAAAGAGAGAGTGTGAGAATTTCTTCTTTTCTTTTTACTTTGTTCTTGGAGAGGAATGTAAGGAGATTGCTTTTGATATATAATGAGATTTTTATTTTCATCCAAGATAAGTATTTTCTTTGTATTTTGAATTTAGTACTTTGTTTGTATGATTTTAAAATCTTGTTCAATGAAGAGTTCATGTTGTTTCTCGATGTGTAGTGAGTAGTATTCTTTACTCTTCCCTCTTATAATGAATTAATATGCATGTGTAGGATATATAATTGAGTAGAGTGAGAATATATTCTGATGATTTTTCTTTGTTCTTCATTTACATGTAAATTTGATCAACTTGCATGTTAAAACCTGATGTAAGATCCGTGATGGTATTGTCTCAATCAACTGTGGTGGAATCAGATGAGATTGTATGGATGAGAATGTAGTCCATATGGTTGAGTGAAAATAAATAGGGAAATAAACTTTAATGGGTTTATATTAGAGGGCTTTTGAGTGATAGGCTAAAGCCCCCTAATTTGGTCAATTATTTTAGGTTTTGATGCAAGATGTTAGCCTCCAAGTGGAGGAATAAGAGGGAATACTAGAGTGAGAGCTATTATCTTCCCTGCCTAGCCTGTCTTCAAAACTTTTTAAACTTTAGATTAACCAATGTTCTTTATAGCATATCTAGTAAGGTAAAGAATATAATTGCTCCTATTGTTCATAATATCCCGCACTAGTTGTTTTACTTTTACACATCACTAATTTCATTATATGAGGAGGGGTACTTTTATAATATTAAACCCCACTTTCTAATTTTCACTAAGTATTTTAATTTCGGAGTAGAAGTAGTATTATAGTAATAATTGTAGGATATAATCAAAATCAAACCTTTTATCGACCTTCCAAGCTAGGGCCTGTTATGTAGACTAGAATTTCTCTTGAAAAGCGCCATGATTAACCTTGATCTCCATGGGATCCATATTTGGGGCTTAATTAGAAAGTCTTATATTACTTGATAATGATACATATACTTGCGTAGAATCACTACTACTTAAAAATATAATTGAAATCTTACTTTGCTTGGGATCAAGTTTGGATTAAGTTTTTGGTGCCATTACTGGGGATTAAATTCTTGAAGTAGTGGTGTCAACTTCATAAATCTTTACATATAAAAAATATCAGAGTCAAGTTTTTAGCGCCATTGTCAGGGATCGTAATTTTTAATCTTGACTTTTAGGAGAATTTTAGTTGAGTAATTAGGCTTAGACTTGGAAAAATGTATTGTCGTAAAAACTATTTTTGTGTGAAAAGTATTTTTTTATATGAAAAAGTGGTGTGAAAAAAGTGTTTGTGTGAAAAATAAGGTGTTTGTGAAAATGTTTTGTTATTTTGAATATTTTTTTTATTTGTTTAACTTTTAATGTGTTATTTATTGTGTTGTGTATGTGAAATAAAGGATATGTAGGACTTGTGCCTTATGATCCCGAGTTAGAAAATACGAAAAAAATCAAAAAATAGAAAGGACTTGAAGAACTAGAAATAGAAATGGAAAAAATTTAAAATAATAACTTAGAAAATCATCATAAATCATTGAGGGATTTTGGAAATCCTATGACAGATGAAATTCACTAAATTATACAAACCCTTGTCATAAAAGCTGACTCTTTTGAACTAAATCCAACGATTATCGAACTGGTGCAGAATAACCAGTTTGGGGGAACTCCTTTGGAGGATCGCCATTTATACTTATCAGGTTTCCTAGAATTTTGTGCTACATTTTATTATAACGACATGTCAGATGATGCTGTTAGACTAAGGATTTTTCCTTTCTCACTAAGGGATAAGGCTAAAATGTGGAGGAGTTAACTCAGAAATTCCTAGCTAATTATTTTCCACCTTCAAGGACTACTAAACTTAGAAATGATATTACCTCCTTTTGTTAGTATAAAGGGGAATTAATATACAAAGCTTGAGAAAGATTTAAGGAACTCTTAAGAAAGTGTCCACACCATGCTCTTCCCGATTGGTTAATCGTTCTAACTTTTCACAATGGGTTAGTAGAATCCCTTAGGTTTACAATTGACGCTGCCGCTGGTGGATCATTAATGTCAAAGCCATTTGATGAAACACATGTGTTAATTGAAGAAATTACTACAAATGAATTTCAATGACCCTCTGCAAGGATAAATCCTAAAAAGGTAGTCATTGTTCATGATGTAGATGCAATTGCAATTCTTGCATCTTAGGTTGCTGAAATATCAAGGAAGTTGAACCAATTTGAAATGAACCAGCCTCAATTTACTCCAGTAAGTGAGGAAAGCTTATTAGGTCATATGATTGATTCTAACTTATCATAAGGGACTTTAAATGCCACAAGCAACCCGTATTCTAACTTTTACAATCTAGATTGGAAGAACCATTCTAATTTTAATTAGTATCATACTACTTGTGGTGGAAACCAACAACGGGAAAATAATCATGCAAATCCTAATGGAATTTAGAATAATCAGTGAAACTCAAACTATAGACCTTCAGATCTAATAGACTCTAACAAAGATCAACAATTTGCAGATAAGAAGATGTCTATAGAAGAAGTGGTATTGCAAATGAAAAACGAGTTGAAGGTCAAAATGCTGTGATTAGAAACAAAGAGAATCAGCTGGGATAAATTACTAATTCACTTAACAATAGACCCCAAGGAACACTTCATAGCAACACTGAGATCAATCATAAAGAGAACAATAATGAACAAGTAGAAGTTGTCCAATTAAGATGTGGAAGAGAGATAGAGAATGTGGTTAAAAAAGAGAAAGAAGTTGTGAGGGGAAACAAATGAAACTACAAGATCTAAAGAACATGTTTCAAAGTATCTAGAAAAATTAATATCTCCAACTAAAATCAGTTTAGATAGACCACCACCTTAATTTCCTCAACTACTTAGACATCATGAGTTAGATAAACAATTTTCAAAGTTCATGGAAGTACTTAAGAAGTTAATAATAAATATTCCTTTCACTGAAGCTTTGGAACAGATGCCAATTTATGCAAAGTTTATAAAGGAGATATTAAACAAGAAAAGGAAATTTGGGGATTACGAGACAGTTGCACTAAGTGAGGAGTGCAGCGCTATACTTCAGAAAAAGCTTCCTCAGAAACTTAAAGATCCTCGTAGCTTAACGATTCCTTGTGTAAGTGGAGAAAGATTATATGGAAAAGCTTTATGTGATTTAGGATTGAACATTAATGTGATGCCTCTACCTATATTTAAAAGGTTAGGTTTAGCCAATATTTCTCCCACCATTCAGTTAACTGATTAATTAATCGTTTATCCAAAAGGGGTTATAGAAGATGTGCTTGTTAAAGTAGATAAATTTATCTTTCTTATGGACTTTATTGTATTAGATATGGAGAAAGATAAAGAAAATCCAATTATTTTGGGGAGACCTTTCCTTGTTATGATAGATGTGCAGAAAGGAGAGTTGAGTATAAATATTAATGATCATGACGCCACTTTTAGTGTTTTAAAGGCTATGAAGTATCCGGCTGAGATAAAAGATAATGATTATTTTTGGATTGATGAAATTGATTATCTAAGTAAAGACCATTTAAAAGAAAGTTTTGAGAGTAAGTTAACAGATGAGATCAAAATGGATTTTCATGCTGAATTGGAAACATTGTTTAAAGAAGACTATATGTATGTTCAGGAGAGGTGTGAAATGATGGGCATTACTAAAAGTAGTAAAATTTTAATTCCATCTATTGAAAAATCTAAAAAACTTATGATGAATGTACCCCATACAATTTTAAACTCTACCAATTTAGGGAATTCATATACACCACCAGTCTTTATATTTTCAAATTTGACTCAATCACAAGAAGAACTTGAATTGAATGATGAAATCAATAAAAGATCTCCTAAGATAGAGTTATTCAAAATCTCTGAATGACATATTATGTGGTATATAAACAAAATAAATGAGGTTCTGATGCTAGGGCAACCAGAGTAAACATTGGAAACATCAGGTCATCGATGTTAGAACAAGTGCTTCGTGGGAGGCAACCCATGGTTATCTTTGTTATCTATTTAGTGTGGTTGTTTTTATGTTGGATTGGATAATAGTGAGATGTTGGATTTTGATCCGTGTTTGATGTGTAAGAGTGAATTGGATTAATGTTGTGCAATAATTCCTTTGTCATGACTAGATTTGTATATGATTTCTGGTAGTAGTAGGTTGACGAGTCTACTACGACCTAGTTCTCAACCGGAGCTGAGCATTACCTTGAAGCATGTAGAGTTTTGATTTGGACCACTTCATGTCAGCTCTATTATTTCTTTATCTAACTTTGTCTTCATTGAGTAAGGTCATGAACTTACTTAGTGAAAAACATCTGGATGAAATGCACTATTTTTATTTATCAGAGTGTGTATACCTTAGACTTAGAGTGACCCTAAAATTGACAACACATGAGGGAATTCTGGTCCTTGGGTGATAACCATATAAAGTTATGTAATACACACACGTTATTAGTGTAGTTTTGTCCATTAGAAATTTAATGTAAGGAGGGAAAATGTGAGTAGAAGGGAGATTGGATTAACCTCAACTGTAATTTGTTTATGAAGCTGTGAGTCTATGTATTGGAGTTTGTGTGTCTAGGTTTGTGAGTCAAGTTTAATGAGTCATTGGAGATGACAAAGCTTATTTCAATATTTTGAAATTTTTAGCATCCAACAATTCCTTTATGAAGTTTGAAATGTGTTCTTATTTAATCTTCAGTTTGTACCTATTCTACTATCTAAAATTCTTTATAGTGTTATGTCACACATGTTTGAGCTTAAGCTTGGGGGAAAAGAAAAATGTTTTAAAATTTAAACCTTACTTGTTTTCAAAAGTACTACAATTAAATTTGTATTTTATTTCTAATGACTATTGTTATGTGAAGTCACCTTAAGGATGTTAGAATTTTAAGTATAAAAATGGAGTAGGAAAATTTAGTTGATATTTTTGGTGAAAAGGGTGAACCTAGAGTTAATGATATTTATTAGAGAGCTTGGGAAAATGAATAACTATCTTTAGTAGGAAAAATTGTATTTTTTGAAAAATTAAAGATTCTTAGAATTTTAGTTTTCAAACAATTAAGGCTCTTTTAGAAAGTATTTTTAAATAATAAAATAAAAACAAATAAATACATCTTTTCAAGTGAAGGAAAGTAATAAGTTTTAACTTTTGAAGAGGATAGTGGAATTCAAAATCATTTAAGGACGTATTTAGATATAGTAGTCATCACATAAAAAAAAAGAAAAGGAAAAAAAATAATGGACTAAAAAGATCCTTAAAAAATTTGCAAAGAAAAAGTGAGGAGAAGCTTGAGGAGAGGTCCTAATTAAAAATTGGTTTCACTTTAGTATTTCTAGAGTAAAGAACTTAGAAAAATCCTAAGCTTGCTTTTTATACTTATATTAGTAAAAATTATTTTAAGAGAGTCCTTAAGTCTAGAAAGTAAAGTTCATAGGATCCGAAGTTTGAAAAATCTGCATATATTTCTGAATTAGAAAGGAAAACAAATTTCCAAGTTTGATGTTAAATATTTTAGATCCTGGGGTAGTATGATTCACTAGAAGTTCTTCTGATTTGAGCTCTCACATTTTTAGAACAAAATTTAAGCAATTCTAAAGGATGACCCATTAACTCTAATATACATAAATTATTTTAAAAATGTGGTAATACTTGAGGGAAAGTAATGTTTAAGTTAGGGGATTTTGATACGCCTAAGAATGTACTATTTTTTATGCTTTATTTTAAAATGATATTGCACTTTAAAGGTATGTTTTCTTGTGTTTTTGGTTGTAGGTACATCAAATTGAATAATTTGGAGTGATTAGAGTAAATAGAAACAAAAATAAACCAAAATAGAGCAAACAGGAGCAAATCGGGTCGAATCGAGGAACACCGGAGACATGGGGACAGAAATCAGGCACTTAAGTGCCTGTGCCCAGCAGTTAAGCGCCCCAAAATCAGTGCTTAGGCACCAGAGACAGTTTTCAACATATCTTCTAGAATATACATTGGATTTGGACAACTTTTGAAATGTTGGTTCATTTGTCTTTTAGGGGCTTCGTTGGGAATGAGAAAAAGGACTTTCTAGAAGAATTTGGGGTAGTTATATGGAGTTATGAAGACTCACAATTTGGAAGATTCCTTAAATCTGGACATTTTTTAAGAGACACTTAAGTATCTCTTAGGAAATTTTATAAAAAAGGCTTGAAAATGTTTTTAAAATGACTCTGGACTCTTGAACTAATTAGAAGAGGATAAGAAGGCTTGGAGAAGAAGAAAAAGGCTTGGGCGTGAGCCCCAAGTGGGGTGACAAGGTGAGAAAGGAGGAGAGAGTGTGAAATTTTCTTATTTTCTTTTCACTTTGTTCTTGGAGAGGATTGTAAGGAGATTGCTTTTTCTATACAAGGAGAGTTTGATTTCTATTAGAGATAAGTATTTTCATTGTATTTTGATTTGAATTTAGTACTTTGTTTGTATGGTTTCAAAGTCTTGTTCAGTGAAGCGTTCTTGTTGTTTCTTTATGTGTAGTGAGTAGTTTTCTTTACTCTTCCCTCTTATAATGATTTAGCATGCATGTGTTGGATATATAATTGAGTAGAGTGAGAATATATTGTGATGATTTTATTTTGTTCTTAATTTACATGAACACTTGATCAACTTGCATGTTAAAATCTGTTGTCAGAACATTTAAGATCCATGATGGTATTATCTCAATCAACTGTGGTAGAATCACATGAGATTGTATGGATGAGAATGTAATCCATATGGTTGAGTGCAAATAAGTAGGGAAATAATCTTTAATAGGTGTACAAGTAGAGGACTTTAGAGTGACAGGCTAAAGCCCCCTAATATGGTCTATTGTTTTAGGTTTTAATGCGAGATGTTAGCCTCCAAATGGAGGGATAACCTCCAGGTGGAGGGATAAGAGGGAACTCTAGAGTGAGAGCTAGTATCTTCCCTGCCTAGCCCGTCTTCAGAACTATTCAAACTTTAGATTAACCAATGTTCTTTATAACATCTCTAGTAAGGGTAACGAATATAATTGCTCCTATTTGTCACAATCTCTCTCACTAGTTATTTTACTTTACACATGTCACTAATTTCATTATATGAGGAAGGGTACTTCAATAATATTAAACCCCACTTTATAATTTTCACTAAGTATTTTAATTTAGGAGTAGAGGTAGTATTATAGTCATAATTGTAAGATATAATCAAAATCAAACCTTTTATCGACCTTCCAAGCTATGGCGTGTTATTCTAAATTAGAACTTCTTTTGAAAGCTGCCGTGATTAACCTCGATCTCCGTGAGATCGTTATTCAGGGCTTAATTAGAAAGCTTTATATTATTTGATAACGGTACATATACTTGCATAGAATCCCTTCTACTTAAAAATATAATTGAAATCTTACTTTGCTTGGGATCAAGTTTTTGGTGCCATTACCGGGGATTAAAATCTTCAAGTAGTGGTGTAAATTTCATAAATCCTTACATATAAAAAATATCGGGATCACATACCAACAAAAGATAGAATTTTTATCTGAAGTTAAGACTTATTTTTGGAATGACCCATTTTTATATATACAGGGAAATGATCTAATTATTTGAAGATATGTGCCTTTAGAAGAAACTTATGAAATCATCCAAAAATGTCTTGATTTTGACTTTAGAGGACATTTTGGTGTTGATAAAACAACATATAAAATTTTGTAATCTGGATTTTATTGGCCTACAATCTTTAGAAATGTTAATGCTTATATATAAACTTGTGATCGATGTCAATGTGTAGGCAATATTTCTAAATAAAATGAGATGTCCCTTAATTATATGTTGGAAGTTGAGGTATTTGATGTCTGAGGATTAGATTTCATGGGACCATTTATACCATCTTTCATAAATTTATATATATTGTTAGCAGTAGAATATGTATCCAAATGAATAGAAGCTATTGCTTTACCTCGATGTGATGCTCATAATGTTGCAAAATTTTTAAAAACAAACATATTTTGTAGTTTTGGGATGCTGATAGTGATCATAACTGATGAGGGAATTCATTCTATAAATGCAATAATGGATAAATTAGTCAAGAAATATTAAATCAACCATTGAATTGCTATTGCTTATCATTCTCAAACAAGTGGTTTGGATGAATTATCCAATCGTGAAATTAAAAGAATATTGGAAAAATCTGTGAATCCAACAATAATGGTTTGGTTAGTGAAATTTGATTTTCCTTTGCGGGCTTATAGGACTGCATATAAAATTTATATAGGAATGTCCCCATATAGGATAATATTTGGGAAAGCTTGTCATTTACTAGTTGAACTTGAGAATAAAACATATTGGGCAATTAAGGAAGTCAATTATAATTTAAAAGATGCTGGTGGGAAAAGACTATTACAATTAAGTGATCTTGAAGAGATAAGGAATGAATCTTATGAGAGAGCTAAGATTTATAAAGAAAAGATGAAGATGTGGCATGATTGGAAGATTCATACTAAAAATTTTGAGCTAGGGAAACAAGTTTTGCTATATAATGGAAGAATAAAATTATTTACAGAAAAACTTAAGTCTAGATGGATGGGCCCATTTGTTGTGAAAAACGTTTATTCATTTGGATCTGTGGATATCAAAGATCCTAAAACTAAGAAAATATTCAAAGTGAATGGTCACAGGCTGAAACCCTATTTTTTAGGGGATCAACTTAAATTAAATGATCTTATGTTGTTGGGTCAACCAGAATGAGCACTATTTACATTGGGTTGACGACGTAAAACTAAACACTTTGTGGGAGGTAACCCATAGTTATCAGTGTGTATTTATTTTAAATGATATGATTTTGTGTTTGGTTAAGAAATATGTGGTAGTATTTTTGAATATATAATGATATAGTGAGAATTATAAGACCTTAATTGATGATTAGATGAGTTAGAATGCATATTTGAACTTTAAGCAAGCCTGTGCTAAAGTAAGCACAGACGCTTGAGCGACAACACTAGACACTTAAGCATAGCAGTTTAAAAAACTTGTAGAACTAATATTCTAGAAGGATTAAACGTGGTTTAGTGGCTTTAAATGTGGTTTGGTGGTTTGTGAATGTGAGTAGTGGGTGTAAGCTTCATTCAAGGGCCTATAAATAACAATGGAATGAAGAGAATTACCTTACTTCAAATTTTCATCCTAAAGTCTAAGTGCAGAGGAAAAAAGTGAGAGAGCTTGGAAAATGTTTTCTTAGGACATTGAAATGAAAACGAAAGAAGAAGCCATTAAGAAGAGGTTTGTGAGTCAAAGTGTGCAAGAGTTATACAAAAGATTCATAGTCGTTAGTATAGAAGGAATAAGAGAGAAGATTGCAAAGATTGAGGTCGACATAACTTCAATCGAAGCAAAGGTGAATGAGATTAACACACATTTAGAGCATATCATATTGCAACTCAAAATGCAATTCAGCTATACAAGTCATATAGAAGAAGCAAACACGACGATGTATTTGAAAAACAAGTTGAATAAAGAATAGTCAATGAGAGTTCTTCACTACCGTTTGTTCTACCTAATCTCTATTTTTGATTGCCCCAAAAGAAATAAGTGAAAGGCCAGGATATGTTCCCTCAGAAGGAGAATGGAATTAAGTTCGAGACTCTAGTTTGTTTTCTTGTAGTTAGTATTTTTTTGGTTTATATGTCTTGAAGTTAAGTTTATTTTGTATTTTAATTGATGTGTTTAGGAGTTCTTGTTTGTTTTGTATTTGAATTGATGTGTTTAGGAGTTCTCATCGAAGAATAGTTAGTGTTTGTTTGGTTTATGTGTTTTGATGTTAAGTTTGTTTTGTATTTAAATTGATGTGTTTAGGAATTCTCATCCAAGAATCTTTGGATTTAAGAAAATACGTGTTTGTTTGTGAAAGTGTTTGTATTTTTTAATAAAATTGTGTTTGTTTTTGTTTAGGATAATTAATGAAAGTGTTTGTTTGTGTGAAAAATTACGTGTTATTTAATGTTGAATTGAAATTGTGAGAATTTGTGAATTTTGAGAAAGAGGAGAATAAAAGGAGAAGAAAATAGTTATCAAGATTTATAAGACCATTTAGGGGTGGATGGCATAGGCAAGATGTGCATTTAAATTAAAAATTAACAATATCCAAAATTTTACACAGAGGGGTAAGCGCCAAAACCTCGTGCTTAAGCGTTGGTTACCTGAGAGGTAGGCACCTAAGTGCCGAAGCAATCGTGCTTAAGCATTGGCTCACTAAAACCAGTTCACAAATAGTTAAAGGTGAAAAATTAAGCAGAAAATGACCATGCCCCCCCCACTCCCGACGCAGTCTTCTTCCTTTTGAGTTTGCAATTTTTGATCCAGGGCATCTCCAAAGTTGAAGATTTCTTGGTGGAATTGAGCGAAATTTGCTAGATTTCATCTCATCAAGGTGAGAGCTTCACTTATACATATAAATTTTTATTTTCAACATATATTTGGAGTACATTGTTGAATTATCCAAAAATCATTATTCACGGTGGAAACTTACAAAAAATTTATGGAAAATACATGAGAATGGTAGTTTAAGCTTTTGGAAGTTAAGTTAGTGATTTAGACTTGAGTTTAGAATTTATTATGAATTTTATGTGATTTTTAGAAAATGACACCAAAGATTAAGAGGAACAAGGGGAAGTCAACTTTTGATTAATGAAAATTTGCCAGATAAAAAGCTCAAGATCGATATGCAAAAGCGATGCAGTTGAGAAAGTTGATTCTTGAGCAGTGTTTTAAAAATCTGAGCGGAGCTGTGGAAGATTTGATAGTTCATCGACAGTGGGAGCGTTTCTAGTTTTTTTATGTTGTAGTAGTCATTTCAATAGTTCGGGAGGCTTATGCTAATCTCCTTGAGGCACACAAAGATCAGGTTATGCTGAGAGGGAAATCAGTAGCTTTTTGCTTTTTCTGGTGAGGTAATCAATTCATTTTACCAGCTACCCCAAGTTTATAATGTTTTTATTCAAATAATAATCCTACTGAGGGAGAGTTAGATGAGATTATTTCTTCTTTAACTACGGGAAGAGGATTGTGAAAAATAACAAATGATAGTAGAGTGAATTTTCCTGCATCAAAGCTTGATGCGAGAACAAAAGTGTGGTACTAATTTATTTTAGCTCGTCTGCTCCCTACAAATCATCTAAGTCAAGTTAAAAGAGAGAGAGAGAAATTCTGCTAGAGTTGCCACTACTGTTGGATTGGGATTCACATCCATAATATTTTTTTAGTGAGCCGGCTGGTATCAGATTTAATAGTTGGGAAGAGATTTTGCAACCAATAAGGCCTACTATGAGTGTCAATGTGAAATCTTATTCAGAGCATTCTCTATTTGGTTGGAAACGAGTATTTTCAAGAGGTTCAGGTGTTTCTACATCTCGTGCTTCTACTTAACGAGCATCTACATCACAAAGCCAATCGATTAGTCCTGATGCACAATCATAATTAATGTAGAGGTTGTTAGATAACATCAACTATACTGCAAATAAGGTACTGAATTTAGAAAATTATGTAGGACATATTGATACCTATATGAAAGACATAGTGATAATGAAGAAAACTATAACATATCTTTGGAACGGCTTATCAGGGGTGACCAAAGTGTGGTATTTCTTCATATCCACATTACCCTCACTATGAGCCTACAAATTTTTAGGATGATGATGAGGAGGAGGAGGAGGATGAGGAGGAAGAGGATTGATTTGAATATTGTTTTTTTAAATTGTATGAACTTTTACGTGTTGTAGTTGTTTGGACTGCTACTCTTTGATATGTCATTGTTTGTTGTATTTTTTTGGACTACTACTGTTATATGTGTTTTTTTTTGTTGGATACTGTTATAATGTTTAGAAATGTTTTTTTTGTTGTGGGTAATTATGTTTTTTTTTGTGGTAGTAATTGTGGTGAACTTGGTTATTTACTGTATTTTGTTGGTTTGTGAAAAACTTATTCCAGAGGTATTGGGAAGGGTTAGAATATTACTAACTTTCACTTAAGAATTTCATGTTTAAATATTCAAATTACTACCATGTGTTTTCTTTGTGTTCTAGTTATGAATTTTGCTTTTATGTTAACCTCCACTGCATAGAAGTCTATAGAATCTGATATATGTTAAAATTAAGTTAAAATTTGATCAATTTATTTTTACTCTTATTTTTTAATTTTTTTTACTTTTATATTTAGGACATAAAAATTCCTGTAAGCATGTTATTTTTAGTTTTCATTCGTGCCTATTTATATATTATGCTTGTTGACCTTACTTTTGGTTGAGGTATAGTCTTTCCTCTTTAGTAGCCAAAGGTCTAGACATAGGACTTTCCTGTTGACTATTCCTAGAGGAATAGAAAAGGAACCCTTACCATTAGAAATTTCAAACTCTTCTTTGCTCAACTTGAAGTTCCATATATTTTTCCTAACCTCTAGCACTTAATAGGTGGGGTCAGTATGGGCAAGCTCAAGGAGAGTCTCTAAAAGACTGCTTGGCCTTAGGGCTAACCCTCTGGTGGTGTGGTCTTGGTCAGTTTGACACACACTTGCACATTACACCTCCACTCACAACTTTAAAGCTAAACATACTTAACTTTGATCTCCTAACCCTTTGGGAGACTCATGCAGATGGTCCCTTAGATGCACTAACCCTACGCTATGTTCTAGCTAAGACCAATACATGAAAGACCCAAAGTAGGGAAATCTATTGGTCCATGGGTCAAGTAGGGTGATTGACACCCCAATTTTACCAAAATACCTAACTCAGCCTTTTGTCACCAAATTTATCCAGATTACCAAATTACCCTTGGAACCCCAAAATTGACCAAATTTCCCAAAATTATCCAAAATACCTAAATTTGTACAAAATCATCTTAAACCATTTGAAACCACCCAAATTGTCCAAAACATTCTAAAATTCTCAAAATACCTTTCATTTGACCAAAATTACCAAAATACCCTTGGTAACCCAAATTGTCCAAAAACCTTCAAAATCATTTCAAATGTGCCCAAGATCAATTTGAACCACTCCATTGAGCTCAATTTGATCAATTTTGACCAAAAGCCCCAAATTGCATTTAAAGACCCAATTACCCCAATTCACTCCTAATGTTCACCAATTTGATCCCAATCTTCCCCAATTTCAATTCTAAACTCAAATTCATCATGTACAAACATGGTTGAAACCAAATCTAGGCCCAATTGACCTATATTTGAATCTAATTTCCACCCAAGTTAAAAAGCCCCAATTTGACCCAAAATTAAAATCTAACTCAATTGAACCCCCAAATCTATCCAATTGCCCCATATTTGCGTCATAAACTCTTCATGACAATAACCCACATCAGATTGAACCATCAATTTGCCCTTAGCTAAACTCTAGCGCAAATCAAACCCAAGTCTAACCCAACATCCCAAAAATTGACCAAATGTCCAAATTTCACCAAATTAAACTTTCAAATCAATTCAAAATCACTCCAAACCTTTTCTAAACTCCTTATGACAATCTTCTACACTATTTTGATTAATAAATTGAGCTCAATGTAACAGCTAGCCCTAATTTAAACCCAACTTGAAGCCAAAATGCCCAAAATTGAACCCATGCACCAAAGTTGACCACACCAAGCCAAATTGATCAAACCAAAGCCACTAAAACCACCATTTGGACTCTAGTGACTAGGCTAGACCCACCTAGTCAACTCTACATGAGCTATGGACCAATGTTCCCTTAATTTAAGGGAATTCACCCTACTTTTGGCCTAAATCAAAATATATTTTCAATCATCATTTGCAATTAGGGGTTGATCATCATAAACCCTCTTCTGGCTCGCCTGACTTCTCTGGCCATCACCTCTGGCTCTATCGGCCAACCTACTGGCTGGAAAACACCAAATCTGAGAGCCAACCCCAAGCCTAAACTCCAAATTTAAACTCCATGACTTGGCTCACTCCAATTGGACACTTGTGACACTCAGTCATCCACATAAGCAACTCGTTGCACTCGATCGCTAGCCATGGTAGCCTCTCCTTCCCGTCTATTTAGACCACCTCCTCCATGGCCAAAAGAAGGATGAACTGATTCCTTGGGGGAAACTTTGCCAAAATATTTCCAGAGCTCCTCCATGATCTCCTAAGCCCATTCCAACCATCTTCAAACCAAATCCACCCTTGCCTGATCTCAATTTTTTAGCTCAAAACCAGGACAAATTTCAACCATCCTTTAAAATCATTCAAACTCCAAATTGAACTACTCATGAGCTTTCCCAAAGTAAGAGAAGAAGATTCCCACTGAAATCCCCCTTTGTTGAGCTCTCTATTGAACTTATACTTGCAGCTTACACCAAAGGAAACCAACACATCTAGGAGGTTTGTGGGACTCCACTGTAGCTTCCACAAACATCTGGTTGAGGCCTTCCCTCTCAGATAAATGTATAAACCATAAACCCTAATTTTTAGCTTGGTTTCACTAATTGTGAAGAGAAGTTTAATTTCATAGCATTGTAACCATAGGGATGTGTTCGTCTTGAGTAGATGGTGTAGGAACAAACCCATTCAATTTGAATGAGTATCAAGCAAGATCTTGAAGTCTAGAAGTCATATAGTTCACGACCATCGGGGACGACAATGGAGAGCCATCCAGTCGCGTGTGTATCACACAGACAAACGAGATCGCATCGGATGAGCTATTGATGCGTGAACAACAGGCTGAGTCAGCGCTGACACAGACAATGCTGCCGAATTAGAACATTTCGTGTGGAGACATCGGAGATGTTGAGGAGTGCATGGCGCAGCGTGGTTTAAAATATTTTTTTTCAATTTTCTAATTTAAAAATAAATTTTTAAAGGCCTAAAAGTACATTTTTCTTATTTTCCCATTAAAATAATTATAATAAATAAATTAAAAAGCATAAAAAAATTTGTTTCACTCAGTTCCTTGGACTTAGAGAGATTTAATAAAAATATTTTTCATTTAATTAAATCAACAAGAAATCAACAAATAATTGTAAAATTAAATTAAAATTTAATTTAGAAAATCATGGTATGCTGCCTAAGTGTTTCTCTGACCTAAGGGAACCTCTAATATTTCTCTCATAAATAAAAAAATTACTTTGAGTGATTAAATAAATTAATATTGAAAATCCTATTTTCTAAGTTAAAATAATTATTTAAATTAAATTAAAATTTAAAAACCCACATTTTTTCTCTAATGTTTTAATTAACCCATGGACAAGGTACTCTAAAATTTTCGAAGTCATTTGAATTATGCTTAATGAGTTATGAAGTGAAGGGCCCCCAGAGCAAAATGGTCATTTTAGACTTTTGTGCCTTAATTAAATTTTAGGATTAACCAAAGGGGAAAATGAGTAATTTTGATCTTAATGAATATTCTTGGATGATTGAAACACAATGTGTTAAAAGTTCGAAAATAATTTACCATTTTTCCATGATAAGAGTAAAATTATAATTTTTTAAATTATCTTGATTTGAAGTTGCTCAAAATTAAATGATTATAAAGTGATGGGCTTAGGTTAGGAGGATGACAGTTCACATATTTTAAGCCCATAATTGATGATGATATGATATTTCAATAAGAATACATACCATCTAAGCTAAAATTTCAACAATTACCATTCTCTCTCATTGAGATTATTAAGGGCTTGGTAGTGATCTGGGTTTTGATATTTAAACTAATTTGTTGGGATTTAGAAAAAAAGTAACATGATTAATGATAAACACCTCTAAACACTACAAGCCCAACTTTAGTAGTGGGTACAAAATTTTTAATGACTTAAACTTGCCTTAGGGGCATTCACCTACAAAACACTTAGTTGAAATATCAGTTGATTAACTGAGTACTCTACTCTTGGGATGCTTAAAATGTCAAAATTCACCAAGTAACAGGGTAACCTTTTTTAACTTGACCTTGGATGATTAATAGAACAATATGATAAGTTCAAAATGAACTTGAAATATTTTAAGAGATCTTTAAAACAGTTCAGAGTCATTCCCTAACCACTTTGAAATCTCTTAGATATTTTGAAGGACAAATTGAACTTGCTATATTTTGTTCTAAAATCATCAACTAAAATCTTTCAAGGCCCATTAAGTCATAGTTGGGAGTCTCTTAGTTACACCTTCATCTACTCTTGCGATTTATTTAAACTTTTGTAAAATTATATATATGTCGCAAAAGCTAATCTTTCAGCAGGAATGCCAAGAAGAGGATAGGTACACTTTTACAGTGTTATTTAATTCATTTTATCTTACTTTCTACAATTTTATTTTGCTGCAAAATATTATAACTGCTTGGGTGTGCACCTTACTTTATTTGCAAAAAAAAAAACTAAAACCATTTTAAAATTAATCAACATTTTTTAAGAACCTAAAACAAATTGTTTCAAAGGCAACCATAAATCCTTTGAAATGTCATTAAACGTAAAATATCCTTTAAAATTTACAGGAGTCCCTCGTAGGAGGTAACCCACAATTGCTAACGAGATCTCCCATGTTTAAATGGGTTTACAACTCGTTTAAGCTGGGAAAATTCAAAAGAAAATAGTGATACTAGGATGAGGGAACTGTGGGATCCTAATCGGTGTCGCACTATTCAACTTTAATCCCCTATAATTGAACTTAAACTTGTCATTTAAACCTTTAAAACTTAGACTTTAAGATTGCTACTCCATTGAGGAGCTTTGAGGTAACTTTGTGGGTAGCCTTCTACAATAGTAATTTACAACAGTAGTCTGCAACAGCATGAGGATATACAACAACACATCTTTCCTTCGAATTAAGAACAAGCAACGGGGTTTTGAGGTCGTCTGCCTAGTGCGACTTAAATCCTCAACTTTTTCTTTAGTCCTTTGCACAATCATGTTGTGCAATATAAACCCAAACCCGCCTTAGGATTCTGACATTGTTGTTTGTTAAGGTCTAAAATCTCACATCTTCCAAGCTATTTGTGCAACTGTCTCACATAAATATAAGCTCAAAATAATAAAATTGGTAAGATAAAATATTTAAATGATTCCTTCTCAAAACTAAAGCCAAATCATAGGATATCTTGGGAAGTCATCGAGGTTCTCCTCAAGATCAGTGACATCTCCTAGTTCTTCTTCCTTTGGATTACAAAATAAAATGTTCCAAATTTGAATCATTCAGCCTTCACACCTCTTTGTCCAATCTTTTGAAAGGTCATATCCATTTGAACTACTTGAAGAAAATATCCCCTGATTTTTATCGAGTGTTTTCTTAGGTAACTTTAGTTATCTAAGATGTAATTAATGTAAGGAGTTTGCTCTTATAGGAAACTTTTAAGAACTAGCTTAATATAAACCCTATTTAATTTTTTGTATTAAACATGGGAACTTGTTAGTCAACATAAAAAATAGTTTTTTGCAGACTTAAATGGATGTCATAAATTCTTTAGTTTATTTAATCGAGCTTCACCAGTAAGTAGTGTGTCTACCCTTCGAGATAGATGCATCACTTGTGGTATTAGGCTTATTTATTTAAACTACTAAGGATATGAAATGAGTTTGATCTTATATTTTTAAAATTTAAAATACTACCTTTTTTCAAATTATATATACATAAATTAAATTAAATCAAGTGTCGGGATATCCATTCCGGTGACCAAAATTTTCTAATTTGGCTACCTACAGCTTCTGGTGACTCCCCTGGGGACTAGTTTCTCTCTCTATTTAAATCAAAGGATTTTGTTTTCATAAATTGTTAATGTGTTCATGTCTCTCATGAACCGGATTGTCCTTCTTCTATTAGCATGCTTCACCCATTTCTTTCTTAGGTAAGTACAATCAACTTTTTTGGACTTCAGGACCGTCTGCTTAATCATCTTTGAACAGAGAGGTTCAGAAGTTCATTAGGACTTTTATCTTTGTATGGAGTCGGACCCCCAATAGGAGTGTTGGTGGACTAGTTCTGCCTGAGTGTTGTGCGTTGTAAAGTTGGTCCCACACTGAGTCCTAAACTTTACTCTTCTCCTTATGTATTTTGGGTTTGCTTTGCTACTTTATAAATTAAATCAAATCGTTAAGTGCTTGGTTAACTTTAAACTATTAATTAATTAAATTCCTCTACTTTTAATTTACTTTACTAAATTTTAAAGTCTTCATAAACTAAAAAAATTAAATAAAGACTTACCCTGTCTGCAGAGGAGCCTTGTTAATGTTTAGTGTTTGCACTAGAATTAAAGAGTATTGGTCAAATAACTAACCACAGAGCTTTCTTTTTTGAAGCTATTACAATGGTGTTCCCGACACTCACGTTCTCTTACAATCTTCCAACTAGTCGTGATGCACGCAATGTCTCTCCCACTAACAAGTTTGGAAATGGATTCGATGAGCTCAAAGTCATGCTTGGAAAAGCATCATTTATCATACTGAGAGATACTGCTCCAGAAGTACATGAGCCGTCTGCAGAATTCAACCTAAGCTATCCTCAAGATTTCTCTCTGCCCTGACACCTATTAAGTCTATTGTTTCCTTTTCTGCCAAAGGAAAAGAGGTTATGATTGTTGAAGATACAGTTGGAGGATTTACCATCCTGCCATCGATGTTTAAAATTGGATCAAGTTTGAAGTCTATATTGTTAACCCGGTCTCAAAGAGATCACAGTCAAAAGATTCAGAAGGCTGCTAAGGCTCAAATTCCTGAAAAAGTATCTGTTGATGAGATTCCTCAACAGAAGGAACTTGGATTACTTGAGGCCTCTTTGCTTTTGTGAGGGAGTAGGTTCCACCCATTAATGGATACTAATGGGTATGAAAGTATTCAAAATATTGTTGCCACCCTACCGTTGTTTCATGATTGTGGTGAGGAGATGGAGAAGCCCACTCCTAATAAAGAAATTTTGAAAGATGTCAGAGCTGCCAGAAAATCTCAAAAATCAACTGAAGTTTTGCCAGCTCACATTCCTATCAGATTTCGCCTAGAAAGCTGAGTTAATACTACCATTGTCACCAATAATTTTTTTACCACTATTGCTCCAAGTTCTGTAGAACGTCGACCAGTCAAGTCATGTCTGGGTCCAAGAATACCACCAGTTGTTGCTCGTAAAAGTGCCCCCAAAGAAGTAGAAGATAAAGAAGTCACCCGATACTGTATTTGGTCTGCACCGTAGGGAGCATGCCTCTCTCCGACACATCGATGCCTCTGTTGAGACACCTCATTATGACACTATTTTTTATTGGAGGAGTTGCCCGTTAGAAGCTATCGGTCATCGGAATCGGAATTTTGTCGTCTGCTTTGAAAAGGAATTTACTTTACTTTTTTAAATAGTTTAGAAAAATATAGAATCAAAATGACCCCATAATTTTCATAAGTTAAATGAAAGAGCACTATACTTCAAACCCTGTATCTATCCCAAAGGATAATGTCGGCACTATTTTTGGTGTGGGGTTTGCCCGTAAGAAGCTGTCGGTCATCAAAATTGAAATCTCGTTGCCCACTTCGGAAGGGCGTTTTAAAAAAATTTTAGTTTTGAAAAAGATGAAGTCAAACTGACCCCATAATTTTCATAGTTTAGATGAAAGAGCGCTTTACCTCAAATCTTGTATCTATCCCAAAGGATGAACACAAGAGTTGAGGGTGAGGCTTGATCAAATAAACTAAAGAAAGTTATGACATCCGTTTGGTCTGCGAAACCAATGTATTGGCCGACAAGTTCCCCTATTTAATATAAGGAATTAAATAGGGTTTATATTATGCTGGGTTC
>NEWO01000006.1:3793078-3814312 GCA_003013225.1 Phalaenopsis aphrodite
TATCGGACCCACTATGTCCGTACCCCAACACTCGAATGGCCACGAGACAATAGTTGGGTGTAGCACATTTGGTGGTTGGTGTAAGACCACTCCATGTATCTGGCACTGATGACATTTTTTCATTGTATCCATGCAGTCAGACATTATTGTTGGCCAATAATATCCGAGTCTTTTGATTTTCATTTTCATCTTTGGTCCCGACAGGTGAGCACCACACAATCCGGCATGTATTTCTTTGACAATATCCTGTGCCTCGGTTCTGCTCAAACACCGTAGCCACATTTGATCGAACGATCTCCTATAGAGAACACCATTTATGAGAGCGTATGACAAAGCTCTCTTTGTAATCTGGTTTGCGTCGGACTTATCTTCTGGCAGCTTTCCAGTATGCAAATATTCCATCAATGGCTTCCACCAGTCTTCGTTGATATTTACAATCGCATTTATTGTGTCTTCTTCTTTTCCGAGTTTATGTAGGGTTTCCATGTCAATCTTGGATAGAACTTGTCTGCCCTGTACTGTGATTTCTATGGAATCCTCCGGGGGACATGCCAATTCCTTAGCGAGTTTTGTTAGAGCGTCGACATGCGCATTATCTACCTGAGGAATCTGATAGAAAGTCACGTTGAGAATCTGCTCTAGCAGTTTCATCGTGTACTGGTAATATTCTGACACTCTCGGCTTCAAAATTTTGTATTGTCCAGCAATTTGTTGAATGATGAGCCGGGAGTCACCGTAGATGGTAATATCTTTTATGTCCATTAAGATTGCCAACTCTAATCCTGTAATTAAAGCTTCGTATTCTGCTTCATTATTTGTGCAAGGCTCTATCAAGTGGTACTAGAATCTCAGCACACCCTTGTCTGGAGTGATGAAAATCAAACCAACTCTTGCTTTGCCTGGTATGATTGTGCCCGAGACTTTGCCTTTTCTGGCTGAAGAAGCACCGTCGAAGTACATCTCCCAGTGTTGTGCACTGGAGGAATTTGTTTGTAGAATTTGTTCATCTGGTAACTCGTCATTGAGTGGGGACCCAGCTGGTAATAGGTGTGCAGCAAGAAAGTCTGCTAGTATCTGTCCCTTGATAGCACACAGGGGAACAAAAGTTACGTCGAATTGTAATAATATCATTGACCATCTTGCTAGACGTCCGGAGAGTGTTGGTCGTGTCATTAAATATTGCAACGGATTAATTCTTAAAATCAGAGTTACCTTGTGAGAAAGCATGTAATGCCTAAGCTTCTGGGCTGCAAAAATTAAAGCTAGAAAATGCTTCTCAATTGGTGGATACCTTATCTCCGTCGGTATTAGACGACGACTCAGGTAATATAGTACATTTTCTTTGCCCTCATTGTTAACTTGGGCTAGTAAAGCTCCGAGCGAGTAATCTAAAGCCGCGGTATAAAGTTTCAAAGTTCTCCCTGAGATAGGGGCTGCCAAAACAGGAGGTGTCATTAAATATTGTTTAACGTTCTCAAAAGCCTGCTGACATTTTTCTTCCTAAATAAATTTGGCGTCCTTTTTAACC
Organism: Phalaenopsis aphrodite; assembly: GCA_003013225.1. Taxonomy (NCBI): domain Eukaryota; kingdom Viridiplantae; phylum Streptophyta; class Magnoliopsida; order Asparagales; family Orchidaceae; genus Phalaenopsis; species Phalaenopsis aphrodite. The sequence goes on from NEWO01000006.1 coordinate 3,794,607, forward strand.
AATGCCGAGAAAAGTTGACACCTACCTAAGAGGTTAGAAATAAAGCATCTCAGATATGTCAACTTCCCTTGAAAGGAACGTAATTGTTTCAAAGTTTTAGGGGGAGTCATTTCCAAGATAGCTTTAATCTTCTCCGGGACGAACAACAAATCCAAGGAACTTCCCAGAAGTGACACCAAATGCACACTTTAGGGGATTCATCTTGAGATTATATTGTTGTAATTGTTCAAAAACGATCCTCAAATCGTACAAATGGTCTAGTTTTTGTTTACTTTTAATGACCAAATCATCCACGTAGCATTCTACTTGATTGTGAATGAGGTCATCAAAAATCCTTGTCATTGCTCGTTGGTATATTGCTCCGATGTTCTTTAAACCAAACAACATTACTGTGTAGCAGAAAATTCCGATCGGTGTTCTGAAAGTTGTAAGTGATGCATCTTCAGGAGCCATCTTTATTTAGTTGTATCCTGATAATCCGTCCATGAAGGAGAATATTTCATGTGTTGAAGCAATATCCACCATCATTTCTGGTATTGGTAGTGGAAACTTATCTTTCGGACATGCTTTATTCAAGTCTCTGAAGTCGACACAGACTCGTATCTGTCCGTTTTTCTTTTTAAGTGGAACAATATTAGCTTTCCATGTGGGATATTGTTCTTCTCGTATGAAATTAGCATCTATCAATTTCTTTACTTCGGCGATGACTTGCTGTTCAATTTCGAGGCGCATTCTCCTTAGGGCTTGTTTTATTGGGGTTATATCTTTGTCTATCCCGAGTTTATGAACTGCAACTTCCATTGACAATCCTAGCATTTCATCATAACTCGAGTCGAAGCAATCTTTGAATTCTGTTAACAATTCAACCAACTCTAAGATTCTTCATTATTGAGTAGAGCACTTATAAATGTTGGTCGGGGGTGTTCCTCAGTCCCGAGATTTACTTCTTTTAGTTCATCGATAGTTGATTTGATTTCTTCCTCAAATTCTGGAGGAGCATCTTCCACTAGCTGATCGGTAGAATCATCCTCTATATCGAGGCAATTCTCACAAAAAATAACAATACAAAATTTTGAATCATCGACTGGTCGTACTATACCAAATTCGAGACCTTCTTTCGATTTTGGAGTGCAATTTTTAGCATTCCATAATTTCTCAAAAAATTGTAGTTTGTCTTTTGACATTTGCTTAGGTAAATGTCCCTGTTTAATTAAATTTTGCACATAAGGCAAAAAATAACCAAAAGGTAATTCCATTAATTCATTAGGATCATCCAAATTTACATAATTTTTAGAGTTTACATGAGTAGAAGCACAGTAAAACTTGATTGGCTTTGAACCAGCACAAGGGACTTCCTTAACCTCTAAACTCTCAACCTTTTGAGGAAGGATCGGAGTGAGATTCAAGGTGTTCACATAGTGGTTTATCCGATCGTACATCATCTCATATTTGCTTTTCTCATCATCTTCTAAGGAGATCATGTACTGAGGTTTCTTTTGTTTTGTCATCAATATTTTATTTTCAAAACTGTCTTCATCACCGATGTTGATGATCAGCTTAGTCCTTTCAACAATTGTATTGGCTCTTCTTCTTCCACGTCCCCTTCCTTGATCTCGAGTGCGTGAACTAAAAGAACTTTCACCATCATGCTGTAAGGAGGTAGTTGAATGGTCTCCTTTTTGTTCTTTTTCTGAATTTTTATTTTTTGTAACTTCTCGGGAGAAGACAGTTTTCTTTGAAAGGGTATAATAAGCAGCATCTTCAGTTATACCAACCTCATGTATTGAAAATGGCTGTAGATCTCCTTTAATGCAATATTCTTGTTTTTCTTTGTAGTATTTGATGCATTGGTGCAGAGACAATGGAACCATGTTGTTCTCATGAATCCAAGGTCGACCAAGTAGAGCGTTGAAAGAGGTCTCGGCGTCGATGATATGAAATTTAACGAATGTTACAAGTTCTCCAACCTTCATAAGTAATGAGATTGATCGAAGGGCTCTTTCTCCCTTTTGGTTGAATCCTCTTAACATCATCTTATCGGGGATGATCTCCTGAACGTTGAAGTCTAAATATGCTAATGTCCGTAGACTCATCAAGTTAAGAGATGCTCCAGGATCCACTAAAACTCTGGATAACATAAATCTGCCAATGTTGACGGAGATGTAGAGCGGACGGTTGTGGTCGGCAGTATCCAGCAGCGAGTCTTCGTCTGTAAAGGTTACCCTTGACTGTTCTTTCAGCGAGCAAACTTCATCTAAGGATATGCTAGCTAACTGAGCTAAGCAAATCTCTGGATCAAGCAAAGCTGTAACTAGAGCTTCCCTCATCTCTTTTGATAGGATCAGAGCATCATAGATGCTTAGTCGGGCCGGCAACTTCCTAAGATGTGCTAGCACGTTGTAATCCACTTTATTTGTTCCTGTGGCTTTATCTTGATCATGTTGTTTTTCCGCTGGTGGAGGTGGAGGTAACTCTTCTTGAATTACAATTTGTTTTCCTTTATCCATTGGAGCTGTTCTTGGAGGTAACACTTTTCCGCTCCTTAAATTTATTTCTATGATTTCTTCTTGAGATGTTGTTGTTGAATCTTCCAATGTATCTTCTTTATCAGAAAGTTTCAAGTTGATTATTAACTGCGTACCATGGCACTTGAGGATTGGTTCCTCACTTCCAGTACTGTTGTAAGCAGTATCTTCGAATTCTTCTTTAGTATTGAACGTATTAGACTCAAGTATGATTTGAGGATCATTTTGAGGATCAAGATCGATATTAGGTTGGTTATTTACGTTATCACCAGAATCAGTAAAAACGTAGTAAAAATCATTATCATTATATTCGTCAGGTCCCGGAGGGACAAAAAGATAATCATACAAAGTCAAGGGTTCGAGGATTTTTCTCTCCCAAATCCGAGACAACATATCTAGTAGAGGCAGCCCCTATCCTGCCCCTAGTGCTATCAACAAAATTCTTCTTTTTCTTTATCTTCTTTAATTTTGATGACGATGGTTCTTGTGATGAAGTTTCCATCTCTGATCTGACGGACTAAAGATTCTGATATGTAGTCTGTCTGGAAGCGTTCTGGATTTGTTTTATCATTTTCTTGGAGGATTTTCTCCATATTGTATCCCATCCATCTTTGGTAGATGAGGAAGATCCTTCTGATGATTTCTGTATATAATCCAGGACTTTCTTGAGCTTGTTCCAAGTTGAACTCCATTTGTCCTTTTTAGTGTATGGATCAAGTTGAGAGATTGGTTCAGCCGAAATCACATTTATCGAACCTTTTTCAGGTTCTTTTAAATATTCTTTTGGGATAGAGATAGTCCCTTCTTTAATGTTCTTCTCAAGCCAATCCTTGAAAACAAAACATTCTTCAATTGTATGCCCTAACATTCTGTGATACAGACAGTAATTTGGCTCATTTTTCTTATTAATTTCTTCAGGCTTCTTTGGTTCTGGAAGTTTGAATTCTAGATTTTTCATCAAACTTTTGAACATTTTGGAAATAGCTTCATTTTTGAAATAATATATTGTCGCCCGTCTTTCTGCGAAGGATACCTTTCTTCTTTGAGACGGCTCTCCTTGAAATGGTTGTTGACTAGACTGGCTAGTCTGTTTCTGAGTTTGTTGAGATGAAGGCGGACAAGGATTTTCTACATATATATTCATTGGTTGCTTCCCTTTATCGACGGTCACAACTGTTCCAGATTTCATTTCAAAGGCCTTGGTTACTTTTGCCTTTTCACTAGAATCCATATGTTTAATATCTTCTTGAAGACTAATAGCTTTCTTTAGTAGCTTCTCGAAGGTTTTGATGGTTAGTCCCTTGAGCATGAAAGCTACTTGTCCATGCATGCTTCTGAGTAGAATCTCAATTGCATGATGTTCCTGTAGTTGTGGTTCACATTTCATGCTGAGGTTTCTCCACCTCAAAATGTAATCTACCAGAGTTTCTCCAGATTTTTGTTTTTCCATCATGAGTTCTCCAATAGAAACATGACGTTCTGCGCCGACGAATCTTTTTACAAATAACTGTTCCAATTCTGTAAATATTTTGACCGAATCGTTGGGCAAATCGGCATACCAGTCAAAGGCAACTCCTGCTAAATTGGTGACGAATTGTTGGTAAAGCAAGGCTTCATTACTTCTTGTGATACCACAATTAGCTCTGAAATGTGCTAGATGCTGTCTGGGATTTCCGGTCCCATCAAATATTCTGAAGTTCGGAGGCACAAAACCCTTAGGAAAGGGTACGGTGTCAAATTCCTCTGGGTAGGTCTACCCTTCAGAATTAATGCACCTCCTTTGGATTGTACTAAGGCATCACGAACTTGTTCAACCATTTGTTTGAAATCTTTTTCAGGTATGGTTGTTGATGTAGAATCTTTTCTTGGTTGCTCTTCTTTGTTGGCTGATGTTACCTCTCTTTTTTCTTCTGTAAGGTGTATAACCTCTGGTCGATTGACATTTGGAGATGCTGACTACGGTGTTTGTGGCTGACTTTGGATTACAGTCATGGCAATCATAGTGGCGGTCATTTCTTCTATCTTTCTCTCTAATGAACTGACATGTTCATCTTTTTGGAGAAGGGCTCTCTGCATTTCTTCAACGACATTTTCATCTCGTGAGGATGCAGAAGCTCTTCTTTCAACAACATGGATATCCATGAAGTCTTCTTCAAGATAATTAATGTAATCAAAGTTTTCATCTTCTTCACTTATGGAGACTCCATGTTCTCTAGCTAACTCATAAATCTCATCTCGAAGTTTTTCGACTTTCTCTTCAATTCGTGATATATCACTTGCTCTTGGAGAACCTTGTGGGGTTTCCTTCTCCATTTCAGTGGCAATAATTTTAATAATATCATATACTTCAGATTCTAATTTTATTTCTTGATCAGATTTATCAGGCAGTATCGGTGATACAACCTTGGGTATCCACATCTTCTTCTTCAACAATGATGGTTCAGGACCAGGTGCCCTAGCAGAATTATCAACATGTTGAGAAGGAGTATGCTCCTTTTTGTGTATACCATATACAGTGTTAGATAAATATCTTTGTGAAATTCTTGGACCCAATCTTGATTTTATGGGTCGATGTCTTGTCGTGTCAAATCTATTTCCCAAACGGGACCAAACAGAAATATGAGCAGATGTATTTTGTTTGGATCTAATATCCCTCAGAATTTCTTCTTTCATTCGAGGGGATATCGTGTGCCTCGTTCTTCTGAGTAACTCATAGACTGAACAACCTTCTTTGACAGCCAATTGTTGAAAAATTGTACTGACTTGAGAGATGAGATGAAATTTCTTCGTTCCCCTATTCTGTTCACGAGAGATAGGCAGAGTAGCAGCAATCTTTTGGACATTTTTGTGTCCATAGGTATTCATAAGAGGATAGAATTTGCCTCCTCTCAGCATTGGATAGATATCTGGTAATTCTTCTTCCTTCTGATGAGGTTCCTCTTCAGTATGTATTTTCTAAGGGATCTGAATTTTAGTTGCTTTTCGGGCTTTCCTGTTACGGTTTCTCTTCTGAGACCGAGTCAACGGTATAGTCTTCGAACTTGATCCGATTTTGAAAGTTGAAGGTAAGGCAGCTAACCCTTCAGTCGGATTTTCTATTATCACAATTTCTTTTCCCTTAGTAGTGGGGATAACTGTCTTTGTTGGTGTTATGGTGTCAGTAGCAGAGGTCTTGATTTTCTTGTGAACAGGAAAGTCATCAAGGGAGTTCAAGTTGAATTCAGCAGCTGGCTCTTGTAATTCTGGAGCAGCAACTTTCACAACAACAAAAGGAGCCTTCCCGAGGGTGACCTCAAGATCTTCAAATCCTGTTCCAAACTTGATGGTAGTAGCAACGTTGCGGGCCTCGCGGCTTGTTGGCAGGTTGCAGGTGAATGTTAGCGTTGGGTAGGTCATTGCAGTAACTTTGCAAAAGAAAGTGTTGGGGTTAGTTATATGGCCAAAGTGTTGTAGTTTTAGCGCAAACACTAAAGCTAACAAAGGGAAGTCTAAAGACCAGGTTAATGAAAATTTCAAAATTTTCAAAAAAATTTGATTAAATTTTACAAAATTTGCGTAATATGATGGAATTTGGTCTAATTTGCAGAATTAAAACGTTTTGTGCTGGACCCACTTTACACAACGCCGAGGTGGAACTAGTCCGCCAACACACTTATTGGGGGTCCGACCCCATATAAAGATCAGAATGCCCTTAATGGCCTTCTGAATCACTCTGTCCAAAGATGGTTGAACAGATGATCCTGAAGTTTAAAAGAGTTGACTGTACTTTCCCAAGGACAAAAATGGGTAAAGTATGCCAACGGAAGAAAGGTAATCTTGATTCATAAGGGACATGAATGCATTACCTATGTATGAAGATATTTTTAACTTAAATGGAGAGAGAAGCTTATCCCCAGCGGAGTCGCTAGAAGCTGACGACACTATTTTTGGTGTGGGGTTTGCCCGTAAGAAGCTGTCGGTCATTATAATTGAAATCTCGTTGCCCGCTTCGGAAGAACGTTTTAAAAAAATTTTAGCTTTGAAAAAGATGAAGTCAAACTGACCCCATAATTTTCATAGTTTAGATGAAGGAGCGCTTTACCTCAAATCTTGTATCTATCCCGAATGATAAACACAAGAGTTGAGGGTGAGGCTTGATCAAATAAACTGAAGAAAGTTATGACATCCATTTGGTCTGCAAAACCAATGTATTGGCCGACAAGTTCCCCTGTTTAATATAAGGAATTAAATAGGGTTTATATTATGCTCTGTTCGGGAAAAGCTTCCTATAAGGGCAAGCCCCTACAGTTAATTACATCATAGATAACTGAAGTTACCTAAGAATACTCTCGATAAAACAAGAAAAATTACCTTCAAGGAGTTCAAATGGTAAGGACATTTCAAAGATATCGGACTAAGATGTGTGAAGGGGATTCGTTCAAATTTGGAACATTTTGTTTTGGAGTCCAAAAGAGGAAACACTAGAGGATGTCACGGATCCGAAGGAGAACTTCAGTGACTTCTCAAGATATCCTATTGTTTGGTTTTAGTTTTGGAGGAGAGATAATTAAGTATTTCATCCTACCAATTTTTATTTATTTAGGGCTTACATTTGTGTGAAGCAATCAACACAAATTGCCTGGAAGATATAAGGATTTAAGTCGTGACATACGACTACCTCGGAGTCCTAAGGCGAGTGAGGGCTTGGATTGCACAACAGGATTGTACAAATGCCTAAAAGATGTGTTTGAGGATTTATGTTGCACTAGGCAAATAACCTCGAATTCCTATGGCTTTGTTGTTTTAAAGCTAAGGAAGGAATGTATTAGTGTAGATCCTCTTGCTGTTGAAGATGGCCGGGTTGCCCACCATGTAAGCTCCAAGCTCCTTGTTGTAGCAGAGTTCAAGTTTTTTTTTTAGGTCATTTGGTTATAATGTCAAATCAGGTGACCCTATGGTTAAAGTTCTTTAAATTTTATTACGAGTATATTAAAGTTGATTAAAGCAACACTGGTCAAGATCCAACGGTTCTATCGTCCTGGCACCACAATTTTCTATTGGAATTACTTAGTCTAAATGAATTTATTAAACTCAGCTTAATGAGTTCCATAATTTCATTTAGACTGTGGGAAAACCTCGTTAGCAACCGTAGGTTACCTCCTTTGAGGGTTCCCAATCTTCCAATAGAGACGTTTTAATTTAGTTGAAGTTGTATTTTTTGTGATGTTTGTGATTAAATTTTGAGTTATTTTATATTTTGAAATGTTGTGAGGTATTTTTGTTTGAAATTTTGTTTTTGGTTTTTGTTTTGGTTTTATTTTGTTTTTAACATGCAAGTGTTTTTTATGCAGTAAGTATGATACAAGCATAAAAGAAAAGCAGTAGAAAAGTACAAGAAAGACTGTAAAACGCTGTAAACTGTAAAAGTGTACCTGACGAGTCTTCTCGTTCCACCACCTGAAACTTAAAATGCATGTCAGAGCATTTATGTACATAGAGCTGGAAAAGTAAAGTGTTGGAAACCCTCCTAACTCTTTGTTGTGTATTAGGTCCTTAAATTTTAAGGATAATATTATTAAGTAAAACATATTAAGTTTAATAGATCCATAAGGTATTCACCAGGTTAAGAGTAGGGAGCAGATCCATGCAACCTTCTTAATGTCTGGTAAAAGACATTGGGCTCATTTAAAATTTATTATGTTACTTAATAATTCATTCTGAATATCCTCATGCTCAGTGAATATTGATATCTTGATTATTCCCAAGAATAAGGTAAATGTCATTTACCTTTTAATTTGAAAATTATGTGGGTGAAGACCCTTTAGGAGACAAATTAGTATTATTGAGAACACTTATCCAAATTTTAGTCCTAATTGGACTTGTGGTGTTTTAAAAGAGTTTGATTATGTTGATTTTTCTAATCCTCTTTTAACAAGTGGATTTCAACTTAAGTTCATCACTAGGTCCTTAAGACCTAAGTGAATGTATTAAGTGTGTGTATTAAATTTGAAAAAGATTTAAAACTTTAAGTGATCATTATCAATATCATTTAAACATCATTTTTTATTATGAAATCATTGATTTCCAAAGTTATACCCTCAAATTCAAAATTGATGAAATTTCCAAAATTTTAATAATTATGGGAATTATTTATTTATCTTATAATTTGGCAAAGTGAAGTAGGTTTCTACCAATTAAGCCCTATTTTTTATTTCAAATTATCAAACGAGTTAATTAATATCAGAAATTACTCATTTCCCATTTTGATTAGGCCTAAATGTTCATTAAGGCCAAAATATCCAAAATTACAATTTTGCCCCTAAGGGTCCAAACTTTCATAATTTGTCAAATTTAAGTCAAATGACTTTTAGTTTTTTATGTAACCCTGCTGATAGGTAAATTAAGACATCAGAGGAGAAAATTTGAATTTTCACAATTTAATTTAATTCATATAATAATGATTCTTAAGTGTTTAGGAAATAATTTGGAATATTTCCATGAGTTTAATATTTTATGATTTTTTTATTATTTTTTAATTATTAAAAATAATTAAAAATAACCTAAAATCAAGTTTTTATTTTAAATATATGTTTATTTTTATTAAATCCCCCTGATGTCAGAGAACTCAAAAAACTAGGTTTGATAATTTTTGGAGTTATATTTTGATTTTTTGAAAATTATTTAAGTGTTAAATTTGATGATGATCTTTAAAAATCAATTAAAAATATCAAATGATCTCAAAATCCTTTGAAATTTTTATGGTGAGTTCTCTGACTCATGAGCCATAGTGGAGAACAAAAATTAAGTGATTTTGATCTCTAGGCACTCCAAATTAAATGTTTTAAACAAATTAGGGTTTGCTCAAAGCAGTAATGTTTTTTATTCTTAAAAATCATGAAATTATTTCTTAAGACTACTCTGACCATAGGGAACTTACAAAACTTTTTGTAGAATTTTCTAAGCCACATACAATTTTCTATAATTATTTGAATATAAAATGCATAAAAACTTAGAAAATTAAGATCTTTGTCTAGAGATCTCCTATGTCTTTGAAAAAATGCTCAAATTGTGCACCTAGACAGAGGCTACAAAATATAAAAATTTGGGGTCAAGGTAATAATCCAATATGAATGGAGAATTAAAAAACCCCTAACCCTAATTTATTTTTTAAAAATAATTTATGCATCAAATTAATGTGAAAATAATTCTATATGATTCTCCTCTGTTCACTGAGTAAGAGGGTATTTTTGTTTTATTTTTATGAATTTTCTATGCAAAGATATAGATTTTGAAGTTTAGAGGCTATTTTCTGAATTTATTAAATACCCCTATTTATTTATTCAAACTGCGGGCTGACTGGATCATCGGATCCGTCGAACAGCCACGCGGCGCGTATTTATTCGACGCCGCCCTCTAAGTCAGCTGCCACGTGGCCTGCCGTATCATTCCAGAGGATCATCTGGCTTGATCTCCGCCGTCCATTCAATAAATGCAAGAATGGACGACATCCGTTCATCGTCCTCGATGGCCTTAACCGAGAGCCGTCCAACTTAAAACCTTAATATCTCTCTCGTTTCTTAATGGATTTTGATGATTTTTTTTAAAATTGTTCGTCTTGAAGAGACAAACACATTCATATGGTAAACATATTATGAAATCAAGCCATAATAAATGGAGAGCTCGCGAAGGCTCGGGAGAGTGAATGAGGTTATACCTTTGCTCTGAGAGGTTTGGCCTCAATCAGGATTCTTCACACCTTTGTTGGGTCCCAAAGAGCTTAGGGATGAAGCCTCTGGCTCTAGTGTAAGGCCTATATATGATTTCGACCACAGCCAATTTTGGGTGTTGGTTGAAAGCTATGGTAGGGGCTATTTCAGAGGGGGAATTGATGGGTGTTTGGCTTCCTTCACTGTTGTGAAGGTGTAGAGCCAATTTGTTTGAAATTTAGTGTTTTGTATGCAGTGAATACCTCAAAATTGGATTTCTGTGGTGGAATTGGGAGAGGGAAATAGATTACAATGTGCTAAGGGACTCTTAGAGAAGCTCTCTGAGGAGTTTGAGAGGCCTTGGTTAAAATTTTTTTTGCCAGCCTATTCATGGTCGTGGGGGGTGGATTTTATAGAAATTGGCAAAGGGGAAGCATGGCTGGCCAATTGAGGGGTTAGCCCCACTGCTTAGGTGTCAAGTAGAGGAGCTCTCAGCTCAATTTGGGCTGAGGTGGCTTCTTGGCATGAATTTGGGTATTGGTCATGTGGCGGCTCACGGTTTTGGGCTTTAGCTTGGGTTAAAGTGGCTAACCAAGGGTTAGGTCATGGTTAAATCTTATAATGAGCAGTAAAAATGGCACCATAGAGTATTGACATGTGGTATAGCAAGTGCTTTGATTTAACCCTCTCTTTACCCCTTTAAAAATTAAAAAAAAAATTTACCCATGAGATAAATATCAAGCTTAACCATGGGTTGGTGGCTGGTTTTAAACTCAACTCTAGAGTCTAGGATGAGTGAAGGTAAGGCTCATTTGACCATACCAAGCTCAATTGGTTTGGATTTGGCCATAAGTCCAAGAATGTGCATATGACCAAATCTTGTGTTTGGACTAGGTTATACATGTCAATTGGCCCAATTAAATATGTCATTTGGTGTAAGAGACTATGAGTAACAACTTTCATGAAGGGTGAAAGTGATTTTGAGGTCAATTGGTTAATCAATTTGGTGGATTTTTTATTTTTGACCCATTTTAAGCATGTTGGGCTAAGTTTGGGTCCAACTTGGGCTAGCCATGGGCTAAGTCCAAATTAATTGTTGTGTTTGGTGTAAAACATCATGATGAACAACTTTCATGAAGGATGAAAGTCATTTTGAAATCAATTTGGTAGTGAATTTAGTGGATTTTGATGAAATTTGAATTTAGACCTAAATTAGGCATATGGGGCTAATTTGGGTCAAACTTGAGCTAGCTTGGGACTAAGCTCAAATTGATTGTTGGTTTGGTCACAAATGACCTCACAAAGGATTTTTAACAAAAATTGGATGCCAATTTGAGGTTTAGGGCATTCAATTTTTGAGATTTTGGGTGTTAGCCAATATTGGGGCTAATCTGGGGTTTTGGATTTAAACCAAATTGGATGATCAAAAAGTTTTACCAATGCAAATTTATGGTCAAATTTGATGTAAAATGTTGTTATGAATCAAATAGAACATTTCTTTGGGTCAATTGACATGGTTATAAGTCCAATTGATGTCATTTGGTCATTTAGCCAAAATTGGGATTTTGACCTAAATCAAAATTAAGCTTAATTCAGGGATCAATTGAGATTTGGGATGAGTTTTTGATCAAAATTTGGTATTTTGGGTAGATTTGGGAATTTTTGGCCAAAATTGGGGTCCCAGGGGCAGTTAGGTAACTTAGAGGTGTTTGGGGCAAAAGACCCAAGATGAGCATTTCAAGTAGAATTGGATATATATCCATTCTAAATGAACCATGGATCAATAAAATCCCCATTTTGGGTCCTTATATATTACTCTTAGCCAGGGTATTGTGAGAGTGTGATGAGGGTATGGTGAGGGTATGGTATACCTTAGCTCCAAACCAACATCCAGGGTCAATGATAAGGCCAAGTAACCCTATAGGAACTCTCCTTGAGTTCCCTCATAATGATCTTACCTACTAAGTGCTAGAGGTTAGGACCAATATGTGAAACTTCAAGTTGAGTAAAGAGAAGAGTTTTGAGTTTCTAATGGTGAGGGTACCTTTTCTCGTTTTCTAAGACTAGTCAGCAGGAAAGTCCTATGGCTAGACCTAAGCTACTAAAGAAGTTTCTAGACCTCAACCAAAAGTGAGGTCAACAGATAAACACAAGACTTGAGGATGAGACTCGATCAAATAAACTAAGAAATATATGACATCTGTTTGGTCTGCGAAATAATTTTATTTACCGATAAGTTCCCCTATTTAATATGAAGAATTAAATAGGGTGTATATTATGAAGGGTTTGGAAAAGCTTCCTAGAAGGGTAAACTCTTATATTTAATTACATCTTAGATAACCGAAGTCACCAAAAAACTTTTGATAAAAATAAAGAAATATTATCTTCAAACAAGTCAAAAGGATACAACTTTTTAAAGAGATCAAACAAAGAGGCGTGGAAGGGGAATGACTCAATTTGGAACATTTTGTTGTAGAGTATAAAGGAGGAAGAACTAGGGATGTTATAGATCCAGAGGAGAACATCGGTGACTTCCTATGCTACCCTATGGTTTGGCTTCAGTTTAGAGAGAAGTAATTGAATGTTCCCTCTTATCAACTTTATTTGTTAGGGCTTACATTCGTATGAAATGATCACACGAATAGCCTGAAAGATGTGAGGATTTAGGCTGTGACAAACGACAACGTCAGAATTCTAAGACAAGTTAGGGCTTATATTGTACAACATGGTTGCACAAAGGCCTAAAGATTAGTTAAGGATTTATGTTGCACAAGCAAACAACCTCAAAATCCTATGGCTTATAGTTTAAATCTATGAAAAGATGTGTTTTTGTAGATCCTTTTATGGTTGAAGATGGTCGTGATGCCCACAATGCTAACTCCAAGCTCCTCATCTTAACGAGTTTAAGTTTCCTAATGTGTGAGGTTATAATGTCAAATCAGATGTCTATATGGTTATGGTTCTTTAAATATTATGGGGCATATTAAAGTTTTTTAGAGCGACATCAGTTAGGATCCTACGGTTCCCTCGTTTTGGTACCACTATTTTTTATTGGATTCAGTTAGTCCAAATGAATTTATTAAACTCAACTTAATGAGATCCATACTTTCATTTAGATAGTGGGAAGCCTCGTTAGCAACTGAAGTTTACCTACTCCGAGGGATTCCCGATCATCCGATAGAGACATTTTAATTTAGTTGCAATTGTTGTTTTGTGATGTTTGTGATTAATTTTTTTGTTGTTTTATATTTTGAATGTTGTGGCAGTGAATTTTATCTTAGTTGATTTTAGTTTTGGTTTTGGTTTTACGACTATCCTAGCTATTTTGGTTTTCATGCTGGGTGTCATCATTGTTTAACATGTAAGTTTTTTAAGCATAAAAATAAAGTTTGGAAAGTACAAGAAAAGACTTTACGGTAAACTATAAAAGTGTACCTGGCGAGTCTTCTCATTCCACCACCTGAAATGTCAGTACTTGCAAGGCATGTATACAATATTGCATGAAATTTAAATTGCATGAGTTGATGAAGGTTTAGCTACAAAACACCAAGCTATGATTTTATTGAATCTCAGAAGATCCTAGTAGATGATTTTAGAACAAAACATTGCAAGTCCAATTTGCTCTTTATAATGTCCAACAGATTTCAAAGTGCTCGGGGCATGACCCTAGAGCACTTTGAAGATCACTTGAAATATTTTAAGTTCATTTTGGACTTGTCATATTGTTCTATTAATCATCCAAGTTTAGAGTGTGGCTACCCCGTTGCCCAGTGAAACTTGAAAGTTTTAATTATCCCGAGGACAGGATACCCAATTAGTCAGTTGATGTGTCATTTAAAAGTTTTGGAGTGGGTGCCCCTAAGGCAAGTTTAGGTCATTTAAGATTGTGGTGTCCACAATTAAGGTCAGCCTTGTAATGTTTAAAGATGTTAATCATCATTTATGTTATCTTCTAAATCTAATCAATTAGATTTAGGCATTGAGTCTAGGTAACTACTAAACCTTTAACAATCATGATAGGTGAAATGGTGATTATCAAGATTTTTGACATCAATTCTTATCAAATAGTCAAATCATCCTCAACTTTGGGCTTAAGGCAAGTAAATTATCATCTTTCCAGCTTAAGCCTCACACTTAAGAATCTTTTGATCCTTAATTGACTTCCAAGTCATAAAAATTAGGAGAGTTATGATTTTGTTGGTGTTGTACAAAGGCGGTCAGTGAGTTTCTACCTTTTAATCCCATTGTATTTCAAGCATCCAAATATTTTTATTAAGATCAAAATTACCCATTTTCCCTTGGTTAGTCCTAATTTTGATTAAGGCACCGAAATCTGAAATTACCACTACCCTTTGGGCAGTTCACCTCATAACTCTTTAAATACAACTCAAATGACTTTACGGGTTTACAATGTCATATCCATGAGGTAACTATAATGTTTAGAGGAAAATATGTAGACCTCTCAAAATTTAATTTAGTTATTTATTTAAATTTAGAAGATATGAATTTTAGAAATTAATGTATTTAATTTTCCAAAATAAAGTTTTTATTCATGAGAAAGTTATTAGGGGTTTCCTTAGGTCAGAGAAATACTTAAACAAAATTTCATAATTTTTTGAATTAAATTATTATAATTATTTTAATGGGAGAATAAGGAAAATCCACTTTTAAGCCTTTAAAATTTATTTTTAACTTAGGAAAATTAGGAAAATATTTTACTGAATCCCAAGTGATCAGAGGATAATTAGGCACATTTTAAAGTATTTTGATATTTTTAGGATTTTTAATTATTTTAAATTCAAAATGAAGTTAAAAAATCAAGTATTTTACCAAAAATAACTTTTATTTTTCCTAAGTGACCCTGATCACAAGGAACTCAGAAAACCACTTTTCAAAATTTTCTCAAGTGTATTTAATTTGTATATTCTTTCCAATTTTAATACCTAAACTTAATCAAATAATTTTTAAATTTTTAGAGTGGATAAACATGATTTTTATGAACCAATTTTTGATAAGTATATAATTTAACAAAATTAACACATTTAATTAATATATAAATTTATAGGATAATTCAAAGCTTCATGATATTTTTCCTAGACTTCTCTGACAATAAGAAACCTACTAAAATTATTCCCACAAATTTCCAAACTACATTTTGATTTATATAGTTAAAATAGCCAAAATGGTCACCTTACTTTGAAAATTAGGGTTAGAAGCATAGAGATGTCCTCTGACCTTGGAAAAATAAGAGAAAATAGTTTTTATGAAGAGAAACATGCCTTAAAAATTTCAAGTCATGGTTAACAATGTTATATCATTATGAATTAAAATACTCTCGAGTGTATTTACTTCATTAAAAATCAGGGAGTATGAAAGTAATTTTTATTTTAAGTCCACAATATTCTCCTCTGTTCACTGAGCAAGAGGGTATTTTTATTTTATTTTTATGATTTTTCTATGCAAAGTTATGAATTTTCAATGATCAGACATAAATATAAATAAAAAATCCCCCTATTTATCTACTTATCCACACGATGCCAACCCATCCTCGTCTGCTCTGAAGTTTCCACGCGGCGCTCTTTCATTTGACGCCAACAGCCACATGGACACCTCGTCAGCCCATGGTTCACGTACCCTATCCTCATTCGGCTTCATCAGGATCATCCAATGAATAAACACATGATCGGACAACATCCGTTCATCGTCCCCAAGTTACCTAACCCATAAGATGTTCACACTAAAACCTTAATATCTTTGTCTAGACTCAAGCAAATCACATGGGGTTTGTTTCTAAACCTTCATCTACTTAAGGCTAACACATCTATATGGTTAATCAAGTATGAAATCAAGCCATTGCAAATGGATAATCAAAATAAGCTCGGGCAAGGGTTAGAGCTCAATACCTTTGTCTAAGAGGGGAGGCCTCAATTAGATGGTTGTGGTAGCTTCAATTGGGTCCAAAAAAGTTCAAGAGGAAGTCCTAAGCTTTGGTGAATTCTCTAGTTATGAATTCAATCAAGGTGGATTTCAGGTGTTGGTCCAGAGCTATTCTAGAGGCTGTTTTAGAGGGGGTTTGATGGGGAATCAATCCTCTTGCTTTAGGGATGGTGTGTGCACAATTAACTTGAGTTTTGTGGATTGTGGAGAGATATCCTGGTTTGAGCTGACAGTTTGAGCTCAAAATTGGGCTCCCACAGTGAGAATCAGAGTGGGAAGATGGTTGGCTTAAGCTTAGGGATGCTTGAAGAGTCTTTAGTGAGATTTTGACAGAGTATCCCCAAGAATTTTTTACACACCCTTATTTGTCTATGGATGAGCTGATTAAATAGAGGAGCTTAGAGGGAAGCTTAGGGCCAATTGATGGGTGCAAAAAGTTGCTTAGGTGGAGGGTTGAGGAGCTCTGAAGAGCCATTGGGATGAGGTGGCCTCTATGGTTGAAATTCGATTTGATTTAGGGGTGGTGGCTCTCAATTTTGGCATTTTTTGGCCACTAGGCTGGCTGACAGGGCCAAGGGTGGTAACCAAGTGGTCAGGTGAGCCAGGGAGGTTAATTATGATTAACCCTCAATGACAAGTGATGATGGGGGAGATATTTTGGGTAAGGCCCATAAATGGGATAAGATCCCTTAAATTAGAGGACCCTTGGTCCATAGCTTACTTGGGTGTTTAAGGTGGTTTAGCCTAGTCAATAAGGTGTGCTTAGTGGCTGTGGAAACCTTAATTTGGTGACTTTAGGATGACTAAGTCAATTTTGGTGCATGGGTCTAATTTGGGTCAAAATAGCTAAAAGTTTGGTTTGGGTTAGTCTAGCCATGACTTTGAGCTCAATTAATTGATCAATATTGTGTAAATGATTGTCATGAAGGTTTTTGGTTAAGGATTGAAGTAATTTTGAGTTCAATTGGAAGCCAAATTTATAAGATTTTGGGATTTTGGTCAATTTGAGCATGTTGGGCTAGACTTGGGTCTATGTTGGGATAAGATTGTACTAACTCCAAATTGATGGTTTAAAATGGTCTAGATGAATATCATAAAGAGTTTTCAACATAAATTGGGTGTCAATTTTGGGGTTAAGGCATTCAATTTTGTGAAATTTGGAGACAACCAATTTTGGGGCAAATTTGGGGATTTTGGACTTGGGCTAAAATTAAGTGAAATTGAGGCTTCACTAAGGCCAATTGAAAGTTTAATTTGGTGTGTAAGAGTGTTATGAAGGGTTTAGGTTTCAAATTTGGGCAAATTGAGTAGGTTATGGGGTTAAATTAGGTGAGATTAGGTCATAGGGCCAAAATTGGGGGTTTTAATTTGGATCAAAATTGAGCTCAAAATATGGGCCAATTAGGCTTGGATTTTGTTTGGAATGGTCATATTAAAGGTGAATTTGAGTTTATAATTGAAATTGATGGAAATTTTGGCCAAATTAATGGACATTTGTGATGAATTTGGGGAAATTGGGCCTTTAAAGGCAATTTGGGGGGTTGGTCAAAAGGGTCAAATTGGCCAAATTGTGTTCAATTGGAGGATCCAAATTGGTTTTGGAAACATTTGGAGTGATTTTTGAGGTTTTGGCAAAGTTTGGAGTTCGAAGGGTTTTTTTGTAATGTTGGCAATTTGGGGGTATTTTGGTAAATTTGGAATTTTTTGGTGGTTTTGGGGAATTTAGGTATTTTCAAATGGTTTGAAATGATTTTTGAACAAATTTGGGTATTTTGGGTGAATTTGAGGATATTGACCAAATTTAAGGTTTCAAGGGCATTTAGGTAATTTTGATAGATTTAGGGGTAAAAGGCCAAGTTGGACATTTGGGTAGAATTGGGGTGTCAACCACCTTATATGAGCTACGGACCAATGAAATCCCCATTTGGGTCCTCTATTTACTGGTCTTAGCTAAACCCTAGCCTAGGGCTAGTGGATCTAGGGGATCATCTACATGAGTCACCCAAAAGATCAAGGGATGAAAGTCAACTACTTTGGGTTTTAGGATTGTGAGTGATTGTGGGTGATAGTGAGTGAAAGTCAGTGAACTAGCTCCAGACAAACACCCAGAGTCAACCCTAAGGTTAAACAGTTCTATGGGGACTCATCTTGAGCTCCCTTATACTAACCCCACCTACTAACTGTTAGAAGTTAAAACCAATATGTGGAACTTCAAGTCAAGCAAGGAATAGTTCATAATTTCTAATGGTGAGCATTCTTTTTCTAGTTTCTAGGAATAGTCAACAAGAAATTCCTATGGCTAGACCCTAAGCTACTAAACAGGGAAAACTAAACCTCAACCAAAAGTGAGGTCAACAAATGGACCCCCAATAGGTGTGGTGTGATGGGCAAGCACACCGTGCGTATTAACGTTGACCAAGGAGATCAATAAAACCAATACAAAATCCAAAGTCAACAGACATAGAAGGAGTGTAGAATTTGAGTGCTAGTTGTTCCTGATGGGGAATTAGCAAGTGCATATATGATTGAAATCAAGGAGTAGGAACTCTCGCTTGGGATTGGAGAGTGGGGTTTAAATTATTAAGTTTCAGGTGTTTTCGGAGGATGAGAATCAGTATTTAGGTGCTGACCCCAAGATGGGAATTGAAATTTATGTATCAATTCCAAAAAGAGGGTCGAAATTTAGGTACCAACCTTGATGATTTTGAGTAAGATGCAGTGTTTCATTCAAGGGGGTCTTATACCTATCTCAAATATATAAGTGTAGAGAATTGGATGCCATGTCCCATTTGAGGGGGTCTTATACCAATCTCGGAAGGTTGAGGAAAGAATGATGTGTTCCATTCAAGGGAGTCTTACACTAATCTCAAAGGTGTGTGTAGAGAATTGGATGTCGTGTCCCATTTAAACTTATACCTATCTCAGAAGGTTGAGAATAAGATGATGTATTCCGTTCAATAGAGTTTTACACCTATCTCAAACATATGTGTAGAGAATTGGATGTTGTGTCCCGTTCAAGGGGGTCTTATACTAATCTTGAAAGGTTGAGAATAGGATGTTGTGTTCCATTCAAGGGAGTCTTCCACCTATCTCAAAGTTATGTGTAGAGAATTGGATGTTGTGTCCCATTCAAGGGGGTCTTATACCAATCTCGAAAAGTTAAGAATAGGATGTTGCGCTCCATTCAAGGGAGTCTTACACCTATCTCAAAGATGTGTGTAGAGAATTGGAAGTCGTGTCCCATTCAAGGGGGTCTTATACCAATCTCAAAAGGTTGAGAATAGGATGTCGTGTTCCATTTAAGGGAATCTTACACCTATCTCAAAGATATGTGTAGAGAATTGGATGTCGTGTTCAATTCAAAGGGGTCTTATACCGATCTTAAAAGGTTGAGAATAGGATGTTGTGTTCCATTCAAGGGAGTCTTACACCTTTCTCGAAGATATTTATAGAGAATTGGATGTCGTGTCCCATTCAAGGGGGTCTTATACCAATCTTGAAAAGTTTAGAATAGGATGTTGTGTTCCATTCAAGGGAGTCTTACACCTATCTCGAAGAT
>NEWO01000006.1:3814482-3828543 GCA_003013225.1 Phalaenopsis aphrodite
GTTGTGTTCCATTCAAGGGAGTCTTACACATATCTAAAAGATGTGTGTAGAGAACTGGATGACGTGTCCCATTCAAGGGGGTCTTATACCAATCTCAAAAGGTATGTCGATAAGAAAATAGCTTTTCCGCAGTGGCTTCGAGAACGACCCTAATGTAGTGCAGAAAGTTTGTGGTGTTGAACTCATAGATGTGTGTCATGTGAAAAGGTTGACATTGGTGAGGAAGATATGTGAAATATTGTCAGTTTTTGTCAAGAATATGAAATTCTGCGATGATGTGAAGAGAATTAGTGCAAACAAGGATAGTTGTGTTGCGCGAGCAAGGAGTAAGAGATCTTGTAATCGAGAGAATCAACTCAATAGATTTATTTTCTTTTCTTGTTCTTTTTATCACATTTAATTATCAAAATATATTTTTCAAATTTCAATTTTTGTTGGTTGGTTGATTTTTTTAAAAAAGAGTATTTTATTTAAATTTAATTACTATCAAGTTTTATTGTTTTACTATTCATTCAGTGGAGTTTGGAACCCACGTATGGTTTTGTGGCTTTTATCCATCGCACAGAAGAGCAATTGAAAAAACAGACAAAAATTTTAAAAGAGATTTCATTAATCTGCTTCAACAGGTGTTACAAATTGAGTGCAGGCCAAAGTCACAAAAGGTACAATATGTTGAACGCATCAAAGTACATCTAAAAATATCTCATGTTGAGTACATATCACAAACTGAGCACATCTAATACATATGTCATCATATATGCTGTGTCGAAATGCAGTAAAAAGGTGTCTTCTGAGTGTCCATCTTTGGTGGAGTGAGCTCCTGATTGAGTTGACCTACTAAGCCACGCTCTAGGACAAGAGTTCTCTTTACATGTGCTTAGAGGTGCAACCCTCTCATAGCATGTAAGGCAGTAGCTCTGCCAACTCCGGGTCTGGTTGGAATCCGTATTACATTTTGCTATCATCCATTCTTTGGAAAGTTATAGACACCTGTGGTGTTGCATCGTTGGAATGCAATGCTTGGCAATGTTTGCTCTATTTCTTTTAAGAACTAGCACTAAGCCGACTAGCATCGGAATCTCTACGGATCTTCTGAACTCGTCGGGGCCAATAACATATATTTCTTTCCCGAATAAAATGTTGCTTCTACTCATGAAAGAGACCATGCAAAAAGGTCTCACAAAATCATGATGGTCTATATGTGGGGGAATGCAGCCACCTTCATCGTATGTATTGATGATACATTGTTGGGAATACGGTTAGCCAGAAGTATGCTCCATCAAAAAATTCTCTTGATCATTCATTTTATCATGGGAGGTAGCAGGTTCACCTTATCGTGTCTCAAAATTCCCGGGGGATTTCCTTGTCTGTCGTTCGTGAAGTTGTAACAACCACATTGTATGGTGATCCTGCCCTTTCCACACATCCATTTCTGTGGCTCAGAATAGGTTCTTTCCATCAGAAGGCCTGCTTAACCACTGTCTCTTAGATCAAAGATGCAGTCGAGAATACTTCTTTCGTTGCTTTCGGAGAAGACTCTGGTGTACAACTCCAAGCCTTCTAGTATGTTGATGAATCTTCCATGAACTTCTTCATAGAATTCAAATTCCTTTTTCTTTACTTTAATCAATTTATCAAATTCTTCCATGTTGATCAACGATGGCTATCAAGGGCGCTCCCTCATTTCAATATCAGTGGGAATCCAAGCTGGTGTTGTCTCTATCTCTAGTAGAATATATGACTCCCCCATCAGGTGATCAGTGCTCTGAAATCCATCATCGGTGAACGCTTACTCCTACAGAGTAGTGTAATGCTCTAGGTGGAGAACGTTGCAGTCTAGACATTCCACAAATATCAGGCAACCTGTACAAAGATCATCTGAAACTCCTAGTATCTCCAGCTCTATAGTGAACTCGGACTCATCCTCTATGGTAGGAAAGCTAAAAGTGGTCTCTCTCATGCCTGGATCATAGATTTTCCCCTCAGGAATAGGGGTAAACAAGTTTTTTGCCTCCTTGTGTCTTCTTTCTTAGCATTGGAAAGCTCTATGTTTTTGGTGATTGGCATTTCTGCGTTGAGTTCTTTGTAGTGGTTCATCTGGAAGTATTTTGTAATTAGCAGTGACAAGGCCTCCTGTTGGTGCAGTTATCATAGACGGTAGGAAATTATTCCCTTCCATCGGGTCTTGTTGTACTATCACTTTCTTTCCCTTTAGTTAAGAATTCTCCCTCATGCTGATCTTTGTAAGTGATGGTAGCTCTTGTTTTTCCTGATGGCTAACCACATCCATTAGAAGACCCTCATAGTCCATGTCGACTTGAATTAAGTCCACGTCGAAGTCTATGGTGCCACCCTGCAGGCCTTTTCTTCGTTAAGTGCGAGGTTCCAACCATCTTTAAAAGCAAAAATCAGCCTCTGTCCTGAAATTTTTTCTGCAAACAACAGAAAAAACATTTGTGTGCTGAAATTTAGCAAGAAAAAGAGCAGAATAAAGTTTTTATTAAATAAAATTTTATGTTATACTGGTAAGAAAATCATTTATTTATATTTTGCTTAATCTAGAAATTATCAAACTTAAAAGTAGAAAGAAGAAAATCGAAGTATGTAACTTGAAAAGTTTTCATTTTTTTAGGTTAATTTTATTAAAAACATTTTTTTGGACCCGATCACAGGCGTTTGACAAAATAAGTAACCCCAAAATAATCAAAACTTCAAATTTTCAATTCAAGCAATGTCAAGTTGCGTAGTATGTCTTTAAGTATCTTCCGTTGATAGGCAACATGGGTCTTTCGCCTTAGAAATCCACCAGCTGGTAGGCTCCTCCCATGTAGACCTTTTCTACGATAAATGGTCCCTCCCAAGTTTGCTCAAATTTTCTACCTATCTTGCGGTGTGCAAGAATAGGCCTTTTGAGCACAAGTACGAGATCACAAATTTTGAATGTCCTTGGGCGGACCAATTTATCATGGGCTTGTATCATTTTCTCCTGGTAAAGTTCCAAATATTGTTGTGCTTCTAGTCATTTTCTTTCAAGACTTTCCAATTCTTCAAGTCTGAGTTTCTTACTTTCTTCTATTGTAAGTTGATTGGGGACAACAACTCTGAGAGATGACATCTGGACTTCTAGTAGTAGTACGACCTCAGACCCGTGCACGAGCATGTAGGGTGTACACTGAGTTGGAGTTCTGAATGTTGTTTGGTAGGCCCACAAAGCTTCTAGAAATCTGTTATGCCAACCTCTTTTGTTTTCATCAGCGTCTTCTTCAAAATCTATACCAGTGTCTTGTTGAAGGCTTTGGCTAAGCCATTTTCACTGGGATAGTAAATTGTGGAGTACCTCCAGTCTATCCCATGTTGTTTAATAAAATTGTTGATTTTTGTGCTTTTAAAGGATGTCCCATTGTCAGAGATTATTCTACTTGGAACTCTAAAATGGTAGAAGACTTGGCTTTTGAAGAATTGAAGGACGAGTTCTGTTGTAAACTCTCGTAACGACACTGCCTCTATCCATTTGAAAAAGTAATCTGTAGCAGCAAGTATAAATCTGTGTCTTTTGGAAGATGGAGGGTCTATCAAACATATTATGTCCGTGCCCTAACACTCGAATGGCCACGAGACAACAGTTGGGTGTAGCACATTCGGAGGTTGGTGCAAGACCACCCCATGCACTTGACACTGGTGACATCTTATAGCTGTATCCATGCAGTCGGACATCATTGCTAGCCAATAATATCCGAGTTGCTTTATCTTCATTTTCATCTTTAGCCCTAGCTAGTGAGCGCCACACAATTTGGCATGTGCCTCTTTTACAATATTTTGGGCTTTGGATGTGCTCAAACAACGTGGCCACACCTGATTAAAAAATCTTCTATAGAGGACATCACCCACTAAAGCATATGACATAGCCCTTTTTGTGATGTGATACACTGCCGACTTATCTTCTGGAAACTTTCCAGTCTGCAAATATTCTATTAATGGCTTCTGCCAATCTTTGTTGATATCAGCAACTACAATCATCATTTCATCATCTTTTTCGAGTCTGTGTAGATTGTAGAGGTTGATTCGAGACAAAACTCATCTTCCTTATACTGTAATGTCGATGAGATCCTCTGTGGGGCATGCTAATTATTTTGCAAGTTTTGCTAGAGCGTCAACATGGGCATTATCTCCCCAAGGAATCTGATAAAATATTACATTGGGGATCTGTTTCAGCAGCTTCATCGTGTACCGATGGTACTCTGCTAACCTTGGTTTCAAAATCTTATACTCTCCAATGATTTGTTGGATGATAAGTTGAGAGTTACCATAGATTGTAATGTCTGTTATATCCATTGAGATTGCCAACTCCAATCTGGTGATTAAGGCTTCATACTCTACTTCATTGTTTGTGCATCACTTTGTCAAGTGGTATAAGAGCCTCAACATACCCTTATCTGGCGTGATTAAGATCAACCAATCTCTGTTTTGTCTGGTATAACTATGCTTGATCTTTTGTCTTTTCTAGCTGATGAAGCTCCATCAAAGTACATCTCCCAGAGTTGCGCACTAGAGAACTCCATTTGTAGTACCTGTTCATCTAGTAACTCGTCATTAAGAGGGGATCCAGCTGATAGTGGGGGTGCAACGAGAAAATCTACTAAAATTTGTCCCTTGATAGCACGGAGAATAACAGAAGTTATATCGAATTGCAACAAAATCATTGACCATATTACCAGATGTCCAGAGAGTGTTGGTCGGGTCATCAAATATTGCAACAGATTAACTTTTAAAATTAGGGTAACCCTATAAGAAAGCATGTAATGTCTAAGCTTTTGGGCGGTAAAAATTAAAGCCAAGCAATGCTTCTCAATAGGCAGATACCTTATCTCTATCGGTATTAGGCGACGACTTAAATCGTATAGTGCGTTTTCTTCACCCTCGTCATTGACTTGAGCTATGAGGGCTCTAAGAGAGTCATCTAAGGCTGCGATATAAAGTATTGATGGTTTTCCTTGGATAGGAGCTAACAAAACATGAGGTTTAATTAAATATTGCTTAACGTCCTCAAAGACCCACTGGCATTTCTCTTCCTAAACAAATTTGGCTTTCTTTTTAAATAATGTCGAGAAAGGTTGACACCTACCTGAGATATTAAAAATAAAACATCTCAGATATGCCAACTTTTCTTGGAAGGAACGAAGTTGTTTAAGGGTTATGGGAGGAGGAATTTCCAAGATAGCTTTAATCTTATATGGGTTGATCTTGATTCCTCGATGACGGACAACGAATCCTAGAAATTTTTTAGAGGTAACGCCAAAGGCGCACTTTAAGAGATTCATCTTAAGGTCATATCATGGCAACCGTTCGAACACAATCCTCAAATTGTGCAAATGTTCTATTTTTTGTTTACTTTTGATGACCAAGTCATCCACATAACATTCCACTTGATTGTGAATGAGACCATAAAAAATCTTTGTCATAGCTCGTTGATATGTCACTACAGTGTTCTTCAACCCAAACGATATCACTGTGTAGCAAATATTCCAATCAGTGTTCTGAAGGTTGTAAGTGTTGCATCCTTGGGAGCCATCTTGATTTGTTTGTACCTCAACGATCCATCCATGAAGGAGAAGATTTCATGTGTCGAAGCGATATCCACCATCATTTCTGGTATTGGTAACGTAAATTCATCTTTTGAACATGCTTTGTTCAAATCCCTGAAGTCGACACATACACGGATTTGTCCATTTTTCTTCTTAATAGGTACAATGTTAGCTAACCATGTGGGGTATTGCTCCTCTCTTACAAAGTTTGCGTCTATTAATTTCTTAACCTCGGCAATGACTTGTTGCTCTATTTCGAGGCACATTCTTCTTAGGGCTTGTTTTACTAGGGTCAATTCTTTGTCCACCCCGAGCTTATGAACTGCAACTTTTGCTGACAGTCCTGACATTTCATCATAACTCCATGTGAAGCTGTTTTTGGATTCTGTTAACAGTTTGATCAATTCTAAAGATCCTTCATCATTGAGTAGAGAACTTATAAATGTAGGTTGGGGTTGTCCCTTTGTTCCAAGATTAATTTCCTTCAATTCATCAACAATTGATTTGATTTCTTCTTCAAATTCTGGCGGAGCATTTTCTATTAGCTGATCAGTAGAGTCATCCTCCACATCAAGGAAATCCTCTTTCGATCTGCTAGTAACAACCATGCAAAATTTTGAATCATTGACTAGCCCTAGTGTACCAAATCTGAGACCCTCTTTCGAGTTAGGAGTTTGACTTTTAATATTCTATAATTTTTCAAAAAGTTGTAACTTATCTTTTGGCATTTATTTTGGCAAATGTCTCTGTTGAATTAACTTTTGTACAGAAGGAAAAAAGTAACCAAAAGGCAATTCCATTAATTCGTTAGAATCGTTATCCAAATTTACATGATTTTCAAGATTAGTAGAAGTAGAAGCACGATAAAACTTAATCAGCTTAGAACCAACACTACGAACTTCCTTGACCTCTAAACTCTTAACCTTTTAAGGGAGAATCGGAGTAAGGGTCATGGTGTTTACATAGTGGTTTATCCGATCATACATTGTCTCATATTTTCTTTTCTCCGTATCTTATAAGGATATCTTGTACTGAGGTTTTTTCTGTTTTGTCATCATTATTCCATCTTCAGAACTTTCATCATCATCAATTTTGATGGTCGGCCTAGTCCCTTCAATAATTAAATTCGTTCTTTCTCATCCACGTCCCCGACCTCGATCTCGAGTCCACAAACTAAAAGAACCCTCACCAACTTATTGCAAAAGAATAGTGAAAGATCGCTGAAGCGGAGTTGAATGGCATCCCCAATGTGATTCTTCTAAACCTTCACTCTTATTTCTCACAATTTCACGAGAGAAGGCAATTTTTTTCGAAGGTGTGTAGTAGGCAACATCTACATGAATGCCAACTTCATGGACTGAAAATGGCTGTAAATCTCCCTTGATGCAATGTTCTTGTCCTTCCTTGTAGTACTTATGCATTGGTGTAGAGACGACAAAACCATGTTGTGTTTGTGAATCCATGGTCAACCCAGTAGAGCATTGAAAGAGGTCTCAGCGTTGATGATATGAAACATAGCGTTCACTAATTCTCTAACTTTCATAAGTAATGTAATCGATCCAAGGGCTCTCTCTCCCTTTTGGTTGAATCCTCTTAGCATCATTCTATTGTCTGTAAGCTCTTGAGCTTCAATGTCCAAATAAGCCAATGTCCGTAGACTCATTAAGTTGAGGGATGCTCCAGGATCTACCAAAATTATGGACAACACAAATCTGCCGATGTTGACAGAGATATAGTGTGGATGGTTATGGTCGGTGATATCAAGCAGCAGGCCTTCATCTATAAAGGTCACTCCAGACAATTCTTTAAACGAGCAAACTTCATCAGAGGATGTGCTGACCAACTGGGCTAAACAAATTTTTGGTTCAAGCAAAGCTATAGTCATAGACTCTCTCATCTCATAGAAGCTTAGTTTGGCTGACAACTTCCTAAGATGAGCTAGCACATTATAATCCACTTTGTATGATCCTCCAATTTTCTCTTGATTATGTGGTTCTTCCACTGGGGGAGGTGGAGGTAGCTCTTCTCGATTGACTATCTGCTTTCCTTTATCTATCAAAGTTTTTCTCGAGGGTAACACTTTCCCGCTCCTTAAGTTCACTTCTATAATTTCTTCTTCTAAGATATCTTTATCAAATCTTTTGTTGTTTCTTCTTTGTCAGAAAGATCTAAATTGACGGCAAGTAGTGCACCGTAGCACTCGAGGATTGGTTCCTCACTCTCGGTGTTGTCGTAAGAGGTATTGTTGATGTCTCCTTTGGCCTTGTTAGCGGGTTCGTCAAACTCAAGTACAATTTGAGGATCATGTCGGAAATTAAGATCAAAGTTAGATTAGTCATAATCGATTACGTTATCACTAGACATAGTTAAAACGTAGCCAAAATCATAATCATTATATTCATAAGACCTCGGAGGGGCAAAAATATAATCATACAAGGTCAGGGTTCAAGGACTTCCTTCCCCGAATCGTAGACAACTAATCTAGATGAGGCAGCCCCTATCCTACCCTCCGTGCTATCAGTCTTCATGGTGGTATTCTTCTTCTTCTTCTTCTTCTTCTTTGATGATGACAGATCTTCTGGTGAAATCTTTATCTCAGGCTTGGCAGGCTGACTTGAACGGAAGCTTGCCTTAAAGCGGACTGAATCTGGTTCAATATTTTCTTGAGTTTGTTGCAAGTTGTACTCCATCCATCCTTTCTAGTGTATGAGTCAATAGGAGAAATTGGCTCAGCCAAAATCATATTCTTTTAACCTTTTTCAGGTTCTTTTAAATATTCTTTCAGAATCGTTATATTTCCTTCTTTAAGATTCCTCTCGAGTTTATCTTTAACATTCCTCTATAGTGTGTCCAAGAAACCTATGATACGGGCAATAATTTGGTTGATCTTTCTTGTCGACCTCCTCGGGTTTCTTTGGATATGGTAATTTGAATTTAGGCTTTTCATCAGACTTCTGAACATTTTGGGCACGACTTCATCTTTGAAGGAATATACCACTTTCCTATGTTCTGCAATGGACATTTTCTTATTCTCTGTTTGGTATGATACTCCTTTAGGCGGTTGCTGGCTAAACTGGCCATATTGTTGTTTCTGTTGTTGAGCATGCTGCAATGATGACTGACGATAATTTTCTGCATGTATCTTCATTGGCAATTTTCCTTTATTGACCGTTACCACCATTCTAGACTTCTTTTCAAATATTGTGGTTGTCTTGAACTTCTTGGACTTCTCATGAGAATCCATATGTTTGATTTCTTCTTGAAGATTGCTAGCTTTGTTGAGTAGCTTCTCAAAGGATTTAATGATGAGTCTCTTGAGCGTGAAAGCTACTTGCCCATTGATGCTCTTGAGTAAGATCTCAATTATGTGATGTTTCTGTAGCCAAGGTTCACATTTCATGCTAAGGTTTCTCCACCTCAAAATGTAGACCACTAAAGTCTCTTTGGGCTTTTGCTTTGCTAATACGAGATCTCCAATAGATACATGATGTTGCACTCTGGCAAATCTCTTCACGAACAATTTTTCTAACTTGGTAAGTGTCTTAACTGATCCATTATGTAATTTGACATACCAATCAAAAGCCATCCCTGACAGGCTGCTGACAAAATGTTGGAAGAGCAAAGCTTTGTTACCTTCAGTATTACCACAACTGGCTCAAAAATGTGCTATATGTTGTTTGGGATTTCCAGTCCCATAAAATATCTTAAAGTTTGGCGACACAAAACCCTTAGGGTAGGGTATGGCATCGAACTCCTCTGGGTAAGGTCTACTCTTCAAAACAATGCACCACTCTTAGATTGGGTTAAGGCCTCCCATACTTGCTTAACCATTTGCTTAAATTCCTTTTTTGGCATGGCGCTTGATAGGGAATCTTTCTTTTGTTGCTCATCTCTATTTGCTGAGGCGACTTACCTTCTTTCATTTGTGATGTGTTAATCTCTATTTGATTGACTTCTAGAGAGGCTAATTGTGGTGGTTGAGATTGTCCCCAAACTGTGGCCATGGCAGTCATGACAGCAACCATCTCTTCCATTCATTTATCCATTTGGCTAATTTGTTCATCCCTTAAGAAAACAACCCTACACAGCTCATCTACGAAGTTCTCTTTGAAGAGAGGTTGAGCATCGCATGCAGATGCAGCATCTGTGGTCTTGATGACATGGAGATCCATGAAATCTTCCTCGAGGTAATCATTAAGGTTAAAATCTTCATCATCATCCATGGAAACTCCATGTTCTCGGCTAACTCAAAAATCTCAACCCTGAGCTTTTCGACCTTTTCTTTAATTATCAATTCTTGTAGCATATTGAGATCTGGAGGACATGGCTGGATATCCTCCACTTGTTTCTCCATCTTGCTAGCAATTGTTGCAGCAATATCGGATACTTCAGACTCTGGCTTCATTCCATGATACTGCCTTGCGGGCTTGCTGGACCACATCGATATGACAACCTTGGATATCCATACCCTTTTCCTTGATGGTGATTTCTTGAGATGGAGTGTCTCGGTAGGAACATCGACATGTCAAAGAGAAGTATGCTCCCCATAGTACGGAGCAGATATGGTATTGAATAACCTCTTCATCTTATCCTTTAGAATTTTAAGAATATCCATATGTCCGGTAGTTAGTAGAATTCTCGGACCGAGACATGACTTAACTAATCATCGTCCTGCGAGTCTAGTGGCCATAGAATTGGTGGTAACAGTGGTGGTAACAACTCTGCTCCCCAGGCGGAACTAGACGGGAATGCAAGCAGGCAAGGCTTCAGTTGATTTCTGAGGGCATCTGACAGATCTGAAATCCTTTAAAATTTCTTTCGTCATGCGAGGGGATACTGCACGTCCCACTCATTTGAGTAACTCGCCAATTGAACAACCTTCTTTGGCAGCTAGTCTCTCTAAAACTGAATTGACTCGGGTGATAGGATCAGGCTTCTTCCACTCCCCACCATGTCCATGAGGTGTCAGTAAAGTAACGACGATCTTTTGGATAATTTCATACCCATTAGTATCCATTAAGTAATGAAACCTACTCCCTTATAGAAGTGGATAGGTTTCTGGTAATCCTGACTCCTCCTGGTAAGGAACTTCATGAACAGGTTCCTCCTTAGAAATTTGGGCTCTAATAGCCATCTGAGCCTTCCTGTTGTTATTTCTCCTTTGGGTTCGGGTTAAAGGTGTAGTCCTTGAACTCGAACTAATTTAAAATACTGACGGCGGGACAACCAATCCTTCAGTTGTGTCTTCAACGATCACAACTTCTTTTCCCTTAGTAGAACGGGAACAACAGGTTTAGTAGGTGCCGTGGTGGCAGTAGTCTTGACCTTCTTATAAGAAGGGAAATTCTGAAGGCAGTTTAGGTTAAATTTAGCATATGGTTCCTGAACCTCTGAAGCAGCGACTTTCATTATGATGAACGGAGCTTTCTCAAGAACGACCTCAAGATCTTCAAATCCTACTCCAAACTTGATGGTGGGAGTGACACTGCGGGCACTGCAGCTCGTCGACAGGTTGCAGGAAAAAGTGAGCGTTGGGAAAGCCATTGCAGCAGCTTCAAAAAGAGAAAGCTCTAGGGTTAGCTATTTGGCCAATGCCTCATAATCTTAGTGCGAACACTAAAAATTAACAGAGGTCGATCTGTGGACTAGGCAAGTCTTTATTTAATTTGTGGCGATTTTAAAATTTTAGTAAAACTAGTTTGAAAGTAGAAAGATTTAATTAATATAAGGAAAATTAAAGAGCAAGTAAAGCACAACACAACCCAATTTAATTTGTAAAATAACAAATCAAACTCAAAAGGGAAAAAGTGCAGTTCAGGACCCAGTACGGGACCAACTTTACAACACACAACGCCCAGATGGAACTAGTCCACCAACACACCTATTGGGGGTCCGACCCCACACAAATATGTAAAAGTCCTTAATGGCCTCCTGAACTTCGCTATTCAAAGATGGTTGAATAGACTATCCTGAGGTCCAAAAGAGTTGACCATACTTACCCAAGAAAGAAATGTGTAAAGCATGCCAACAGAAGAAAGGTAATTTGGTCCAAGAGAGACATAGACACATTACCGATATATGAAGATATGATTTCCTGATCAATATGAACAGAAAAGCTAGTCCCCAGCAGAATCACTAGGAGCTGTTGACACTATTTTTATATGGAGGAGTTGCCTGTTAGAAGCTGTCGGTTGCCGGAATTGAAATCTCGTCGCCCACTTTGGAAAGACATTTAATTTATGTATATATATAGTTTAGAAAAATATAAAATCAAACGACACAATATTTTTCATAGTTTAAATGAAAGAGCACTATACATCAAACCTTGTATCTATCCTGAAGAATAAACACAAGTCTTGAGGATGAATCTCGATCAAATAAATTAAGAAATATATGACATCTGTTTGGTCTACAAAATCATTTTATTTATCGAAAAGTTCCCCTATTTAATACGAAGAATTAAATAGGGTTTATATTAAGCTGGGTTCAAAAAAGCTTCCTATAAGAGCAAGCCCCTATAGTTAATTACATCTTAGATAACCCAAGTCACCTAAGAAAAGTCTCAATAAAAATAAGGAAATATTATCTTCAAAGAGGTTAAAAGGATAGGAATTTTCAATGAGATCGGACAAAGAGGTGTGGAAGAGGAATGACTCAATTTGGAACATTTTGTTGTAGATTCCTAAGGAGGAAGAACTGAGGGATGTCATTGATTGAGAGGAGAACCTCAGTGACTTCCCATGCTACCCTATGATTTTGCTTCAGTTTAGAGAGAAGTATTTGGAAGTTTCATCCTGTTAATTTTATTTGTTAGGACTTACATTTGAGTGAAACGATCACACAAATAGCCTGAAAGATGTGAGGATTTAGGTCGTGACAAACGACAACCTCATAATCCTAAGACGAGTTAGAGCTTATATTGTACAACATGGTTGCTCAAATTCCTAAAGATAAGTTCAGGATTTATGTTGCATAAGCAAACAACCTCAAAATCCTATGGCTTGTTGTTTAATTCTAAGAAAAAAATATGTTGTTTTAAATCCTCTTGCTGTTGAAGATGGTCGTGCTGCCCACAATTCTAACTCCAAGCTTCTTGTTATGACGAGTTTAAGTTTTCTAATGTGCCAGGTTAGAATTTCAAATCAAATACCTCTTTAAACACAACTCAAATGAATTTGAGGGTTTAGAGTGTCATATCCATGACGTAACTATAATGTTTAGAGGAGAATATGTGGACATCTCAAAATTTAATTTAATTATTTATTTAAATTTAGAAGATAGGAATTTTAGAAATTAATGTATTTAATTTTCCAAAATAAAGTTTTTATTCATGAGAAATTTTTTAGGGGTTTCCTTAGGTCTGAGAAATACTTAAACAAAATTTCATGACTTTTTGAATTAAATTATTATAATTATTTTAATGGGAGAATAAAGAAAATCCACTTTTAAGCCTTTAAATTTTATTTTTAACTTAGGAGAGTTAGGAAAAATATTTTAATGAATCCAAAGTGATCAGAGTATAATTAGACACATTTTGAAGTATTTTGATATTTTTAGGATTTTTAATTATTTTAAATCCAAATGAAGCTAAAAAATCAAGTATTTTACCAAAAATAACTTTTATTTTTCTTAAGTGCCCCTGATCACAAGGAACTCAGAAAACTACTTTTCAAAATTTTCCCTAGTGTATTTAATTTGTTATAATTATTTTTGTACAAAAATAGAAAGTTCCTTATAAAATCAACTTTAATACCTGTACTTATTCAAATATATTTTTTTTAATTTTTACAGTGGATAAATATGATTTTTATGAACAATGTGAGATTAATTTTGCTAATTTTTTATAAGTACATAATTTAGCAAAATTAACACAAGATATTTACATTTAATTAAATATAGAAATTTACAGGATAATTCAAAGTATCATGATATTTTTCCTAGACTTCTCTGACCATAAGAAACCTATTAAAATTACTTTCATGATTTTCCAAATGCTATTTTAATTTATATAATTAAATATCCAAAATGGTCAATTTAGCTTAAAAATTAGGGCTATTAGCATAGAGATGTCCTTTGACCATGAAAACATCAGAGGACATATTGTTTATGATGAAGAATAAGAATTAAAAATTTCTAGTCATGTTGAACTTTGTCTGATCATTATGAATTAAAATACACTAGAGGGTATTTAATTCATTAAAAATATGGGAGTAAGAAAGTAATATTTATTTTTAGTACACATTATTCTTCTTTGTTCACTAAACATGTGATCGGTGTGAGAGAGTAGGTAATACTTCAAGAAGAGATGAAATGCCTCTAAATTTTAATTTAGAAATTAAAATTTTTTATGCATGCAGATTCAATTTTATTGGACAATTTATACCTTAATTTATATATATATATATATATATATATATATATATATATATATATATATATATATATATATATATATATATATATATATATATATATATAT
>NEWO01000006.1:3828628-3871510 GCA_003013225.1 Phalaenopsis aphrodite
ATGGAAGATCTCATTTTAGAAATGCAACACATGCAAGATTGATAGAAAAATATAATATAATTCATAAAATTGTAATTATTTATCCTCCACAGACTAGTGGTTTAGCAGAAATATCAAATTGTGAAATTAAGAGAATTTTAGGAAAAAGTATAAATCCTAATAAAATAGATTGGTTTGTTAGATTAGATATGCCATTATGGACTTACATGACAGCTTATAAGACACTTATAGGTATGTCCCTATATAGATTAATTTTTGGGAAGACTTGTCACTTGCCAGTAGAGTTGGAGCATAAAGCTTGTGGGCTATTAAGGAATTCAATTTCAATTTGAAAGAAGCTGGTGAGAAAATAATATTTTGAGTGAGCTTGAAGAAATTAGGAATGAATCTTATGATAATGCTAGGATTTACAAGGAAAGAATGAAAGAATGACATGATCGGAAGAAAATAAAAAAAGGAATCTGAACATGGATAAAAAGTTTTATTATACAATAGAAGATTGAAATTATTTCTTGGGAAACTGAAGTCTAGGTGGAAATGACCATTCAAAGTTGTGGAGCTGGTAATATTGAAGATCCTAATATTGGAAGGATATTTAAAGTAAATGGGCACAGATTGAAACCATTATTTGATGGTCAAAAACCAAATTTTAAAGAAATAATAATGTTGGGTCACCCAGAACAAAGACTGAAAATATTTGGCTGATGACATTAAACCAAGCGCTTTGTGGGAGGCAACCCATACTTATTGTTGTTTATTTTGATTTTAAGCTTTTGTTTGGAATATTTACTTATATTTATATTTGTGTTTTTATAGAGTCAATCTATTTGAGAAAATAATTTAAAAACTTCTTTATTTACCTAATTTCATGAAAAAAATTGAGAAATTTTTTATCGAAATCGAAAATGTGATTTTTTTTGCAATTAGCGCATGATGCGCCAGATTGGTGTTTGATGCGTCATATTACAAAGAGCTGGCGCATGATACACTGCGGTGACAATAATGACTTAAAATATTTCAAAAGGTGATTTTTGGCAGTTATTGGCGGGTTCTTCTCCTGATAAATCCCAAAAACTTATTCCAAAGTCCATTGTAGAGGGGAAAATGAAGGAGTCACTAGATTTTAATTCCAATGGCGTCCCACTCTAAAAATTTCTCTAGATTTGAAATTTTCAACTTTCGTTCATCAGTTTTGATATGCAGAAGTTGCATGATCGTGTTCTAGTGAAGAAGAGGTTAATCAAAGAAAGGGGCTTGTGAATCGAGGATTTAATACACTGAATACTCGAGTTGAAGAGATTATTGCGCAAAGACGCTAGGAAGTGCTTTATTACACTAGTGTCACCGTAGTTGTCTCTGTGGTGAAAGATTTTTATGTAAATTTACATGGAATCAATAAAGGAATTGTTTATGTGTGAGGCAGGTTTGTGCAATTCACTCCTTCATGAATAAAGAAGATGTTTATGATTGAAAATGCGTATATCTGCCATTACACAAATTTTGCCCCTACGAGAAATAATATGAATGAACTCTATAGATACATTACGGATGAAGATGCTAATTGGGAGGCCAGAGATGATGGAAATGTAAGTTTTTCATCATCATTGTTAAATCCTGCTTCTAAGGCATGACACTTCTTTATTGCATCAAAATTACTGCCTACTATGAAAATCAGTAAGGAAACTAAGGAGAGTGTTATTCTGAATTACTGTATTCAAACTGGAAAACCTATTGATATTGAAGCAATCATTGTGAAATCGGTTTTGGGTTTGATTGTTAATGGATCTGCAACTGGACTTGGACATACATCCACTATTTTCCTACTATGCAGTCAATCACAAGTACCTTATGAGAGTTGAGAAAAAGTGCTTCTTCCTTGGAAGCCGATGGATCCAAAATTCTACGCAATTGTATTACAATGAGAGATAAGAATGATATGAATGTACAGATGGATCAAGCATCCCAAAATTTAAGTTCAAACACACTTTTAAAAAGGATCAAGAAGATAGAAAAAGAGGTGCAAAATCTTATTCATGCAATTGAGAATATTTCTGAAATGTTGGATCACTTGGATTAGAGACTTAAAGAGCATTTTGAGCATACTGTTCATATTGAAGATGGTTTGGTACATATGTTCAAGAAACATGTTTAGATTGGGGAGGATTTGACTAATGAATTTCCTTATTGACCCTTCTACAACTTGTATGTGCACTACCAATCTATGGGAGATATCCAAAAAGACGATAGTGAAAAGGATGTTTGAACTTAATCTATGCACGGAACGTTTTGTTTAATACTGCTTGTTTTAGTTGTTTATTGTGTTAGATTGCATTTACTTTTATTGTTGAGCTATATAGATGTTTGTGTTTAGTATTTTGATGTTTAGATTATAGTGTTAGGATGTTTTGGTTTCCTTTAAACACTAAAATAGATGTTTGTTGACTTGAAAAAATGTTAGTTTGTAATATCGCTGATTTTATATATATAAGTGAGTTTTGTGTTATTTGTGAAAGATTGATGTTAGAGTAATATTTAATTATGCTTATAAAGGTTCATTTGAGTTAATTAGAGGTAAAAGTAAAGCGATACGGAGCTGATTTACACAAAAACAAAATCTGGAAAAATTAAGGCTTTGGAGCAAGATGCGCCAGATTTGCACATGATGCGCCTTTTACAGAGAATTGACACATGATGCACCACTTTACAGAGTGTCGGCGCATTATGTGCCAGATTTGGTATAAGATGCTCCAAATCTCGAAAAAGCTAGATTGCCTAAAAACCCACTAAATCACTCAGTAAACTCCATTTTTATTTTTTAGGTCGTCTTCTACCTCTAAACCTTGACCTAAGGCTTCACATTGGACGTGATAGAGAAGGTTTTGGAGGCTAAAAGTCATAGATTTCATCTTCTCTTGGTAAGAGCTTCACTGTAACTTAGAAATTTTTTATTTTCATCATGGATTTTTCCTACATTATGGAAAATCAGAAAGTTGGGATTTTTGATGAAAAAGTTTGAAGAAAACTCATGGTGAAAAGTTTCTTACCAAATAATCTTACTTGGGGAGTTAGATTTTTGATTTTGTAATTTATTTGGAATTTATTTATATTTTAGTAGAATTTCAAATGGCTCCAAGAGTAAAGAGAGGAAGGCCATCAGATGATGTTGATGCATGAAGATTTGTTAATTTGAAGGCCCAACACAGTTATAAAACTCAAATAAAGTCGAAAAGATTGATCCAGGAACAAACATTTGCTAACCCAGGTGGCGAGATCGAGAGGTTGATCCTTGTCAGAAATTAGGAACGGTTTTGCTACTTCACTGCAGTAGCGATTGTACCAATGATTCGGGAGTTTAATGTCAACTTGAGATTCACTGAGGAAGATAACATCCTTGTGAGAGGTAAGCAAGGTTAATTTACTGCAGAAATGATCAATGCTTTTATGGGCTGAGGAATGTAATTCATGATGAATATGTTGCATTCGTGATGACTGATTCATCACTGGATGAAGTGATTGCCTTTCTGAATGATGGAAGAGGAGAATGAAGGATTAAAAATAATAAGATAGTTAACTTCACTGCTTCCATGTTGACTATTCAGTCAAAGTTATGACACGACTTCATTTTTATTAAATTACAACCAACAAATCATCTCGACCGATGTAACGAAGGATAGATCTGTATTGGACTATTGCATTCAAAACTTGAAAGCAATAGATGTTGGTGCTCTTATAGTTCATCATGCACTGAGCATAGCTAAGAGCTCTACATTTAGTGGTTCAGGTTAACCCGCCCTGATTTTTACTCTTTACGAGCAATCAAGAGTAGAGTCCCATAGAATTGAGGAAAGGTTACAACCACACAATCTTATTGGGAAGCATATGATTCAGAGAATTGAATCATTTGTTGAATCTAGGGTTGGAAGAAGCGATAGACCCTCTACATTAGCTGCAGGGGCATCTAATTCTAGCCCTGCATCACTAAAAAATATTATGGACCAACTCATGATTCAACAATTGGATATAGTAAATATTTAGAATCAGATTAGAGATATTGTAACAAGAATTGCTTATAATGAGGACTATTAGCAGAGGAGAATTCAACATGATATAGCTTTTGAGGATGTTATGGTGATATATCTTAGGGGTGAATACAATGTGAAATTTCTTACTTACCCCAGCTTTACTCCTTATGCTCCTATTCATGAAGAAGAAGAAGAAGAAGAAGAAGAAGAAGAAGAAGAAGAAGAAGAAGAAGAAGAATAAGAAGAAGAAGAAGATTATGATGATGATGAATAAGGCGATAAAGATTGATATTTTCTAGAGTTAGTTTATTTGTTTTGTTATTTGTTTGTTTGTTTGTATATTGTTTGGATGTTCTTTGGTTGGTAGTTGAAACTGTAGTAGTAAAAACTTTTATTTTTTGTTGTGGATTTAAAATTATAATAGTAAAAGCAGATTTTTATTTTCCTTCTACATTTTTAGTATTTTTTAGTATTTTTTATGTTTTATTTCTCAGCAAATTCATTAGAATTTATTATGTTTCATTTAATGCTTTAAAGCATGTGTGTATTTTTAAAGTTTGTACATACAGTATACCAGTGTCCAGTCTTATAGTTAGAAATCCTCTATAGGTTAGTTTTTATTTTCATACATTTACTATTTTCTTTCACCAACTAAATTTTGTGATAAAACATTTTTAAAGTACTTAAAAACTTAAGTTTGGGGGAAAGAAAAATATCAATTTGTTTTTAAAAAAAGGTTAACTAAATTTTATTTGTCTTTAAGTAACAATATTCTTAAAATTAATTTAACATGATCGAGGATATTAAGATTAAACTTCAAATGACTATACGTAAGTTTTTGAATATTATGGCAAATTTAGGTAAAGGTTTTTAATAATGAAGGTCAATTCTAAAGTTAAAGATATTTGGTATGATAAAATAATACTAAGTTTTTATATGTATAATAAAGAAAACTTTATTTTTGAAGTATTAAGAACTTTAGAGTTTCATGTAAGAAGAAAAAAATGAGACTTTATGAAAATCATAAACTAATATGAATTTATTAAGTGAAGAAAGGTAAGGGTTTTGACTTTAAGAAGAGAATAGTGAAGTTTAAAACTATTAAAGACAATCCAGATATAGTAATCCTCACTTGAAAAAAGAAAAAGGAAAAAAAGGATTGAAAAGATCCTAAAAGAAAAAAGAGAAAAGATAAAAAAAGAAAAAAAAAGAAAAAAAAGAAAAGAAAAAAAAGTGAGGAGAAACTTGAGGAGATGCATAATCAAAAATTGACTTCACTTGAATAAACTTAAGGAAAAAGCTTTATTACATTTTCTAAACTTATATTGGATTATTAGTAGCATTATTAGTAAAGTTTTCATGAAGTTTTTTTATATGAATATTCTAAATATTCTTGATATGACAAATTGTAATTCTTATTGAAATGAATAAAGATTTAGAAATCTTAAAATTTACTACTAAGTACTCTTAGACTTATAATTTGAATATAAGTTATTAAAGATTTTCCTTAAATTTAACTATTTTATTTATTGAACTAAAGTATAGAAGTTATAAATTAGTCTCTATCCTAAGTCATATGCTTTTATGTAATCAAAGTGTCACTTGATGACAAGAAACATTTAAGTTTGGAGGATTTTGATACACCAAAATAATATATTGTTTTAATTATATATTTTATGCTTATTTTCGGTGATATTTCACTTTAAAGAAGGTTATTTTCATGTTTTTGTTGTAGGTATATCAATTTTAGGCATTTTGGAGCAAAATTAGCAAAAATGACGAAATTTGGGCCTAAAACAGTGAATTTTTGAATTATGGCGCATAATGTGTCAGATTGCCACATGATGCTCCGGATTGGTGCTAGATGCGCTGGATTAGTGTCAGATGTGCCAAAACCCAGAAATAGTGCGGTCTTTAGCAAACTGGTGCAAGATGCACCAGATTGGCGTTCGATGCACCATTTGACAAAGAGTGGCGCTGATGAGCCAGATTTGGCGTTAGATGCGCCAATGACGACTTTTTATGGATTAAGGCAGTTTGAAACAAATTTTGCATGAATTTTCAAAGGGACACTTGTTATAAACACCCCTTGGAGTAATTCAATGCATTTAGAAAATTTGGAAGGTTCTTTTCTGAAGGGATATATCTCTTGGATCAATGAACATGTCCTTTGAATTCAAAAGAATTAACTTTTGGACAGAATTTAGGAGGGATATTTGAATTCTTTTTGGAAGGAGGCGACATTTAATTAAAGAGAGGGAAGTCTAGGGCTTGAAGAGGGAGGTAAGAGAGAGGTGTGTATGGCGTGAAGGAGAGTTAGAGAGAGAGAGAGAGAAAGTCAATGACTTGGATATTTTCTTGAATGATTGTAAGAGGAGAGGGAATGTGAGAGATTTCTTTTTCATTACACTTCTAAGAGAGAATTGAGAGTACTTATAAAAAGAGAAATGCTTGGAGAGAACTTCTAGGAGTTTGCTTGGGATGGATTGTGAGATAAGTTGTCTTTTATTTTTTCTATTTTGTAAACTTATTTTTATATATGAAATTCGTGTTTTGTCGTATCTTTCCCATGAATTTTGAGTAGTCTTCTTTATCCTTCTCCCAATTTTGATTTAAATGGTTTTAAATGTCAATAATTTGTGATGATTTGAACTTCGATCTTCATTTACTTTTTGATTTGATCAATTGAAATGCTAAAATGTGTTGAGAAACATATGTTCCGAAAGGGTTATGATTTCTACAACATGAGGAGAATCACATTTGATTTCTTGGGAGAGTATTTCATCCATGGAGTTAGGGGCAAATAGATAAAGAAATACACTTTGTTGGATGCATAAATAGAGATTTTAAGGTGACAGATTAAAATCTCCAATTTGGTCCAATAGATTGGAAACTGATGCGAGATTGTTAGATCTTAGGGGAGGTAGTAGTGGGAGCTCTAGAGTGGCAGTCGCTATCCTTCTAGCCTAACCATGAAATTATGGACCAAACTTTGGATTAGTCAATGTACTTTAAGCACTTGAAAGAGGGAAAAGAATAAAATTTCTCCTATTTGGGAAAAAATAATATATATATATATATATATATATATATATATATATATATATATATATATATATATATTCAAAGATTTTAATTTCTTCACAATCATGTACTCATTGTGAAAGAAAACGATGTTTTCTTAAATTTGAACTTTCCGCACAACATCTTCGTTTTAATTTTCAAAAATTTACTTTCAAAAGTTTAACATTTAGTTTAGTTAAATTTTTTTAACTGCATTTTAATTAGCATTCACTTGTTACTTAATATTCAAACTTCACACTTTACTTTTTGTATTTTTAAAATTGTACTTTACATTTTAATCTTATGAACTTATTTATAGGCATTTCCAACTTCTTTGGGGGATCGATATCTAGGACTTCATTAGAGTCCTTTATTACTTGAGCGATACATATACTTGCGTTATTTTTAAAGAGAGATTTAACAGTTTAAAGATTTTTTAAATATAAAACTATTTTAACTGAAGTTATTTAGTTGAGATTAATTTGCATATTTGATATTGTATCTGCCGTGTGTATTTTGTAATATTGAAAAATATTTGCAAAATTAACACACTAAATCCACTCGCATCATCGACCCTTTATTTCTTCTAGATCATCAGTTTGATCTACTTCTCTCCCTTCATCTAGCTCCTTTCTTTCAACCTCCTTCCACCAACTGACAGCCTTCTCCCTTCAACCTCTTACTAGTCCTCATCCTCTTTATTTTTATTATGGGCTTGTCTCCATTTTCTTTTTCTCCCCTCTGTCATTGAGAATTTACAATTTTTTTTAATTTAACTTCGAAGGCTTTCATCATGACTGCTTCAATCATATAAAACTTTTTGCTACTCAACATGACTCTTTCCTACTGACAACTGACTAAGGGCGAGAAATCAACAAAATAGTGATGGAGAAGTGCTGATCACGATCTATTTATATGAACTACGTGCACATAAATCTAGAAAATTCAATTATTAAAAGTACTTATTAAGCAATGAATAAGTCAATTTTTGTATTTACTTATCTTATTCTTATTGTTGTTATCACTTTCAAGAACTAAGACAATCATGAACTAAATATATACATAAAATATATGAATGCACGAATATCAAGGAAATTCCACGAGTCTCACTTATGAATAACAAAGGACAATATATCAGGTTAACAAAAGAAGGAAGCTCCAAACATCATTTCTTCAAGCCAAAATTTAGAGCCAACCAAACGGAAGCACAACTAAACAATTGAATGAAGGGCATCTAATCCAAGCAATAACCGTTCATGACACGCTTCCTCAGTCGATTCAATAATTCATCACAAGATGGCCAAAGGGCATCGAGCATAACACCTTGATTCTCAAAGGAGGCCCCTTGTTATGGAGGGCCGCTTGTCAAATTATGCCCTCTGCCTGATAACCTAATTTCACCATAGCGATAAGAGGACCTCTACTCAGGATTCCCTCGAGGGGGTTAACTGATGCCCTTAGAGCCAAACAAATGTATGTAGACCAAGCAAAGGTTATCAACTGACCGAATGACAAAACTAACGGGTTATTAAATGTTTCACTTGAAGCAGTCATGAATACGAAAACAGTGCCCATAACATTTATGAATATGAAGAGGTCACAGAGTCAGTTACAACTCCGAAAGGTGTAATAATGACTTTTAACATTCTTGTTAAAACATGGATAACTATTTAATTTTACTAGATAGCTCTGTAACCTATAAATAAGAGGGCATTTTCTAATAAATGAGCAATAAAATTACTCTCTCAAAACTCTGGCGTTACTGCACACTCTAGTAGTCTTTCAATCTTTGTTTGTTCCTCTCGTCCGTCCAACATTCTATATATTAGACGTGATCAAGATGACATATTTGAATTCAACAAAATGTTACTCTAGATTTAATTTTTATCATTTGTTCAAAAAGAGGAATATTTATAATCTTATTTAGAGTCCAATAAAAAAAATTTAAAAATTCGTAAATAATTCTCTTTAATAACAAATTAATTAAAATCAAATTAAACAAAATAACTTGTCCTACATAACTATAAATATTTATATTTAAAGTCATTTGTACACAAAGGGTATTATATAATAATTACTTTGAACTCGTGGTAATTGCCTTAATTTTCAATTTAGGTATAGGCTACTATTTGTATCCGATTAGTGTGCGTGCACATTGCTTCAGTCGCAGCATGGCCCCGAGGCAAAGGCGGATGCGAAAACCTCAGCGTCTTTCTTCCACCTTGCGACTAATCCCCTATTTATAAATCAGAGGCGTCACACGCCTCTCACTATTCTACCATGTCGTTCCTTTTTTTAGTTCCGTTCCTCAATACTCATCCCCCCCTACTTGTACATCAATTTGGCCGAGCGAAGAAATCCATCCGGGGAATCTAAAACCTAGCGGTTCTCTCTCGATCCTTGCTAACGATGGAGCCAACTCTGGAATCGGGTGCGATGACTGATGTTGTGCCTGGAGACGTGGCCGAGTCGGCCGGAGCGGGGGAAGCTCCTGCGGAGGAATCAAATGAGGCGCGGTCAGAGTGTTCGGAGGACGAGGTGCTGCTGTCGCGGACCCAAAGGCTGATTTCGAAGATCATGGCAGCCGAGGTGAACCCTAATCCTAGGCACCTCCATGCACTGGCCTCCATTCTTGAGACTCAGGAGTCCAGGTACATGCATATAACTAGTCGCTGCATACATTTCTTTCTTCACTTCTACCTTTCACTTCGCATTTTTGCAAGCTATTGGGAATGATGAGCTGTAGTGATTGATGTTGGCTGGCTGGGCTCATAGGAACTTACGTAGAAGGCGGTGGTCTTTACAATTACTGCTGTGGCTCTTGGATATTGAACTGTTTCGTTTATGCCTTTGCCTTAATATGCTTAGCTTTCTTTGAGAAATTTTTTTCTTCTTACCCTGCTGAGTAGCATAATTTCTGTTGGTAAAAGCCAGGTATGTATTTCATATTGTGGAAAGAAGTTTTGAAAACTTGGCAAGAATAAAGCCCTTGGTGTAAAGTAGCTGACCATGATTTAAGCTTTTTCTGCCTGAGGGGTGCAGCAGAAGAATAAATTACTAATAACCAAGCCATGACTGAAGGAGCTTATAAGTGTCTGTTTGGTATTGTAATTTTAGGCAGGATTTTAGCGAGGTTTATTTTTGTTGAATTTGAATTTGTCCCGTGAATCACACCCAAGATATAGAGCGTAGAACATGTGAGAGAAAAAGGGAGAGAGGGAGTGCATAGTAAATTGATAATTGACTGATTAACACCTTACTGTATAAATGACCCTCTATTTATAGACAAGAGAGTAAAGTGTATAATAATATGTTTGCTCCTGCTTTTACAGGTGCATTACAAGGTATTTTAGGTATAAAAGATCAATGATCCTATGCTTCATATATCCCATCATTCAGCCGACTCAGATTGATGGTCCTTGGATCGACAAGACTCGTTTGGCCGATTCTGCTGAGTTGGGGCAGTCGGTCGGTTGTGGTTTTCTTTCAGTC
The DNA here is from genome assembly GCA_003013225.1 of Phalaenopsis aphrodite. Classification (NCBI taxonomy): domain Eukaryota; kingdom Viridiplantae; phylum Streptophyta; class Magnoliopsida; order Asparagales; family Orchidaceae; genus Phalaenopsis; species Phalaenopsis aphrodite. The sequence continues at coordinate 3,839,206 of NEWO01000006.1, forward strand.
GTTTGGACTTAGCTCGATCGACATGAATCAACTAGTCCACTGCTTTGGTCTGGCTGTCGACTGTCGACCCCTAGATGAGAGCTCCTTTCGTCAAGATGAGGTTAGGCTATTGACCAATGGGTGGATCGCCATAATCTGACAGTTAGCTTATCTCTTAACAGTAGATCCATCTGGAGTGTTCGTGGAGTGCGTAGTGATGAGACTTTTAATACCCCTGAAGAGTTGTGGTGATTCTTGTGACGCGGCTCACGTTGTTGGTATGAGAGTAGGGTTGATGTCATCTTTCGGTTCGATGGATCTTAATCTTTAATTCTTTCCGCCTTTTTGCGGCTGACTTTGTACTTTGCTCCAAGGGAGTTGTATTTGGTCAATAAGGTCTTTTAATTTTCTATTGATGTGATATTTGATCTTTCTTCTGCGGGTCATACTTAACCGCACTTTTGTTTCTTAGTCAGTTGATTTTCTTCGAGATTTGTGCGGACGTATTTCTCATGCATATTTAGTTTGCTGATTCTTATGATTCTTAAAGACAGTGCTGCGATAAGAACAAAAGAATTTAATGTAAAAAGTAGATTCATTACTTTGTAATTAGTACTTGAATAATTTAACTTCCTAAATTTTGCTGATTCTTATGATTCTTAAAAACAGTGTTGCGAGTAGACAAAGAAGCTGAGAGAAGGGAGCCCGAAGATGCGAGGCGAGCGATGCACAATTTGTTGTGTTGCTTTTGTAATTATTTTTTCAACATTACAAAACACACACAACACTAATAATAAATATGCAATTCGATCCCAATATAAATAACTTTAGTAAAAATAATTTTATCTTTTAAAATCTTTAAATTGTCAAACCCGTAATAATAATGCAAGTATACGTATCGCTCAAGTAATAAATAACTCTAATGAAATTCTAAGTATTGATCCTACAAGGAGTTGAAAATTCTTATGACTGTAATGTAAAATATAAAATTCAAACTACAAAACTTAAATATAAGGTAATTGAGTGTATGTTAAACAAAATGCTTTTAAAAGAACTAAATTAACTAAAATATTTGCTAAATTTCAAAAGAAACCTTATAAAAATTAAAAAAAATTTCTGCGACAAAGAGTTCAAATTTAAGAAAACATTATTCCCCTTTACAATGAGTATATGGATTGTGAAGAGATTAAAATCATTTTAAAAAATATGTATAAAATTGTATTGTGTCAAATATAAGCAATCATATTCTTTACCCTCTGTCAAGCGTATAAGAAACATTGATTAATCCAGAGTTTGGTCCCTAATTTCGTGGTTAGATTGGGAGGATATCAGTTATCACTCCAGAGCTCCCATTTCTTCCTCTCATGAGGGCTAACAATCTCGTCTTAGTTCCCAATCAACTGAACCAAATTGAGGATTTTAATCTGTTACCTTAAAATCTCTAATTCTGCGTCCGACAAATTATATTTCTCTATTTATTTGCACTCAACCCCATGAATTACATTCTCACCTATGGAATTAAATGTGACTCACCATGTTGTAGAATCATATTTATTTCTGATCATATTTATCTCAACAGATTTTAACATTTCAATTGATCGGATCGAAAAGTAAATGAAATTCCGAATTCAAATCATCATAAATTATTGACATTTAATGTCGTATAAAACAAAATCAATTCTTCTTCTCTTGAGGGCTAACAATCTCACATTAGTTCCCAATCAACTGAACCAAATTAAATATTTTAATCTGTTACCTTAAAATTTCTAATTCTTCATTCGACAAATTATATTTTTCTTTTTATTTGCACTCAACCCCATGAATTACATTCACGCATGGAATTGAATATGACTCACCATGTTGTAGAATCATATTTCTTTCTGATCATATATATCTCAACATATTTTAACATTTCAATTGGCCAGATCGAAAAGTAAATGAAGATCCGAGTTTTAATCATCACAAATTGTTGACATTTAATGCTGTATAAAACAAAATTAATTCTTCAGAAAACCATATCTCAGAGTAGGGAGATGTATAAAGAAGAAAACTCATAATTCATGAGAAAGAAACAATAAAACACGGATTTCATGTATAAAAACAAGTTTACAAAATTTAAAAATAAATAACACAACTTATCTCACACTTCTTCTCAAGCAAATCCCTAAAAGTTTTCTTTAAGCACTTTTCCTCTTTACAAGCACTCTCAATTCTCTTTTAGAAATGTAATAAAAAAAAAATCTCTCACTTTCCCTCTTCTCTTACATTCCTTAGAAGAAAATTTCCAAGTCCCTCACTCTTCTCTCTCACGCCACCACCAAAACTCTCTCTCTCGTCTCTCTCACAACCATAGAATCCCTCTTTTTCTAATTAGGGGCTGCGTTCTCTAAAAAAGAATTTAAAATTCTCTCTAAAAATCACACTTTTTTGAAGAGTCTTCTAGATACATTGAATCACTTTATGAGGCGTTTGAAACATTTGAAACCTTCAAAATACACTCAAAATTTTTCTTGAACCGCCTTAATCCATCAAATATCGTTTTTGGCGCCTCAGACGCCAAGTTACTTAAGTACGCGCTGTTTTGTGTTTTCGCGCTTCAGACACCACTTTTCTCTATAATGGCGCCTTTGACGCTAGTTCTGACGCTTCATACGCCAGTTCTCTGTAAGTTGGTGCCTCTGGCGCCTGTGCTGGAGTCTCAGGTGCTACAATCATAAAGTTCTCTATTTTGACTCTAAAATTCTTCATTTTTGTTAATTTTACTTAAAATGCCTAAAATTGATATACCTGCAACAAAAAAATGAAATTACCTTTCTTTAAAGTGCAATATTACAAAAAATAAGCATAAATTGTATACTTAAAATAATGCATTATTTTTGTGTATCAAAATCCCCCAAACTTAAATGCTACTTGTCATCAAGTGACTCTTTTACTAATAAAAATATAATTTTGGTTAGAGATTAACATAAACTTTTATACTTTAGTTTACTAAATAAAATAGTACAATTTAAGAAAAACTTTTAATAACTTAGATTATAACTATAAGTATAAGAATACTTAGTAATCAAATCTAAGATTTCTGAACCTTCATTCATTTCAAGAACTGTAATTTGTTATATCAAGGATACTTAAAATATCCATATGAAAAAGAATTTCATGAAAACTTTACTATTAATGGTGCAAATACTCAAATACAAGTTTAGAAAATGTAATAAAGCATTTTTCTCAAGTTGATTCAAGTGAAACCAATTTTTAATTAGACATCTTCTCATATTTCTCCTCATATTTTTTTTCAGGATCTTTTCAATCATTTTATTTCTTTTCTTTTTCAATTGAGGATTATTATTTTTGGATAGTCTTTAATATTTTTGAACTTCATTATTATATTCTTAAAGTTAAAATTTTTTACCTTTTTTTACTTTATAAATTTATATTAGTTTTGAAGATTTTTCATAAAGTTTTGTTCTTTTCTTACATGAAACTCTAAGATTTTTAATAGTTCAAAAATACAATTTGCTTTACTTTAAATAGAAAAATATAGTCTAGTTCTTTCATACCAAATATCTTTAACTTTTGAATTGACTTTTGTTTTTTAAAACTTTTACCTAAATTTACCATAATATTTACAAACATAAATATAATCATTTAAATTTAAATCATAACATCCAAGGTCACGTTAAATTAATTTAAAAAATATGGTCAATTAAGGACAAATTAAATTTAGTTTATTATTATTTTTAAATATTTTCTTTCCCTCAAACTTAAATTTTAAGTAATTAAAAATGTTCAGTACAAAAATTTTGTAAATGAAATAAAACAGTAAATGCATAAAAATAAAACTAATATATAGAGAATTTATGAATATGAAACTGAGCTCTAATATACTGCCGGTGCTAACTTTAAAAATACAGACTTTTAAGACATTAAATGAAAAATATATTTTATAGGATTTACTAAGAGTTAAAAACATAAACAGAAACTGAAAATAACTAAAAATACAGAAAAATAAAAATCTACAATTTCTATTACAGTTAAATCTACAGTACAACATTACATGAAAGATCCTATTACAACATTTTTAAAGAAAATAAATAATCAAACAATCAAAATAACAAACAGTTAAAACAAAACAAACTCCCAAAACATCAGTCATCATCCTCTTCCTCATCATCATCTTCTTCTTTCTCTTCAACATGATCCAGCACATTAGGAGTAAAATTGGGGTAAGTTGGAACTTCCACATTATAATCACCCCTTAGATATCTAATCATGGCTTCCTGATATGCTATATCAAGTTGAACTCTCCTCTCTTGATATTCATCACTATATGCATTTCTTGCTTCTAACCCTCCAACCCGATTTTGTAAATTTATAATATCCATTTGTTGGATCATAAACTGATCCATGATGTTCTCAAGTGAAGCAGAGCTGGAAGTAGATGACCCTGCAACAGATGTTGAGGGTCTATCACTGCCTCTGCTTCTGGATCCAACAAATAATTCAAATATTTGGACTGTGTTTCCCAATTGGTTTATGTGGATGCAACTTTTCTTCATTTCTATCAAAATCTACCCTTGATTGTTCACATTAAGTGAAAATCAGGGGAGGGTATCCCAAACCACTTGTTGTAGCACTTCTAGCTTTACTCTGAACATTATGTACTATAAGAGCACTAATATCTACTGCCTTCATTTGTTGAATGAAGAAATTTAGCACAACTCTTTTCTTGATTACTTCGCTCAGATGATTCGTTAGAAGTAACTTTGCAGAGATGAAGTAATGTCATACCTTTGATTGAAAAATCATCATGGAAGCGGAGAGGTATCCCAAACTACTATAAGAGCACTAATATCTACTGCCTTCATTTGTTGAATGAAGAAATTTAGCACAACTCTTTTCTTGATTACTTCGCTCAGATGATTCGTTAGAAGTAACTTTGCAGAGATGAAGTAATGTCATACCTTTGATTGAAAAATCATCATGGAAGCGGAGAGGTATCCCAAACAACTAGTTGTAGCTCTTCTAGCTTTACTCTGAACATTATGTACTATAAGAGCACCAATATCTACTGCCTTCATTTGTTGAATGCAAAAAATTAGCACAACTCTTTCCTTGGTTACTTCGCTAAGATGATTCATTAGAAACAACTTTGCAGAGATGAAGTAATGCCATGCCTTTGATTAAAAATCATCATAAAAGTGGAGAAATTAACTTTCTTATTGTTTTTAATTTTCCATTCTCCCATTCCATCAGTCAAAAAGTCAATTACTTCATCTACTTCATCAAGAATGCATCATATTCATAATGGAATTCATTTCTTAATCCATAAAATGCATTGATCTTTCTTCTAGAAATTTCAACTTGCTTACCTCTCACGAAGATGTGATCATCTGAGTAAATCGCAAGTTGACATAGAACTCTCGGATTATTGGAACAATAGCTACTGAAGTGAAGTAGCAAAATCTCTCACAATTTTTAGCGACGATCAACCTCTTGATCTCGCCACTAGGGTTAGCAAATGCTCGCTTTTGAATCAATTTCCTCGAGCTCATTTTGGTATTATTGTTATGTTGGGCCTTATAGTTAGACAAATCTCTTTGCTTCGAAATCTCTCTTAGACTTTTCTGTTTCCACACACGGTGCCATAAAAAATTTTATGGAAATCCAAATAAATTACAAAATCAAAAATCAAACTCCACAAGTTAGGTTATTTGGTAAGAAACTTTTCAACATGAGTTTTCTTTAATCTTCTTCAAAAAATTCCCAAATTTTGGATTTTTTATAATGTAAGATAAATCAATGGTGAAAATAAAAAAATTTCTAAGTTAAAGTGAAGCTCTTATCAAGAACAGATGAAATCTAAGAACTTTAGCCCTTGAAATCTTCTCAAATCCACTTAATGTCAAGCCCTAAGTTGAAGTTTAGAGGTATGAGACAACCCAAACAATAAGAATGAAGTTTTACTGGGCTATTTCGCGGTTTTTAACCCAACCTGACATTTTTGGGAATTTGACATCTTAGGCGCCAACATTAAAATTTTCAGATTTCGATTTCTTTGTGAAAATCTGCCGCGTACTGCATTACGTCAACCTCTAACTAACTTAGTTAGACACTTATACTCATAAACATTTTTCTAACATCAAACATTCACAAATAACACAAAACCCACATTTATATATAAAATCCACACTATTACAAACTAACAGTTTTCAAACCAACAAATTTAATTCAGTGTCAAAAGCAAACCAAACATCTTGACATTGAAAATTAAGTATTAAAATACTCAACAACTGACGCTAATAAAGTCCAACAATGAAAGTAAATGCAATCCAACATAACACCATAACACAATTAAGCAATACTAATCAAGCATTCTGTGCATAAAGTAAGTTCAAACATCTTCGCTCTCGTTCTCTTGGATGTCTCCCATGGATTGATAGTGCACATATAAGTTGTAAAAAGGTCGATAAGAAAATTCGTCCGTCAAATCTTTCTTGATCCAATTATGTTTCTTGAACATACGCACCAAATCATCTTCAATACATATGATGTTCAAAATGTTTCTTCATATGCCATACCAGATGATTTAGCATTTCAGAAACATTCCCAATTGAATGCATAAGGTTTTGTACCTATTTCTCTACCTTCTTGATCATTTTCAAAAGTGCATTCGAACTGAAGTAAGACTGAATAGGTGATGAATTCTGGGACGATTGATCCATCAATATATTCATATCATTCTCATCTCCATTCCTATGCAGTTGCAATTAACTTCTGGGTCTATAGGTTTCCAAGGAAGTAACATTTTTTCCCAACTTTCATAAGGCACTTGCGATTGACTGCACAATAGGAAGATAGTAGATGAATGTCCCAGTTCAGTAGATCCATTGATGATCAAACCCAAAACAGATTTCACAATTATTGCACCCACATCACTGAGTTTTCTAGTTTGAATACAATAATTCAAATTAACACTCTCCTTAGTCACCTTACTGATTTTTATGGTAGGAAGTAGTTTTGATGCAATAAAGAAATGCCACGCCTTAGATGTTGGATTCAATAATGATGAATAAAAACTTACACTCATTGTCTCTTGCTTCCAATTTGTATTTTCATCAGTTAGAAATTGATAGAATTCGTTCATATTTTCTCTTGTCGGGGCAAAATTTGCATAGTGACGAATAGAGACACTTTCAATCATAAACATTTCGTTTATTCTTGAAGGAGTGAATTATACACATCTGCATCGAACATAGACAACTATTTGGCTAATTTCATGAAAATTGGCGTAAAACTCTTTCACCACAGGGACAACTGCGACGACAGTGGTATAACAAAGCACTTCTCATTGTCTCTGTGCAATAATCTCCTCCACTCGAGTATTCAGTGTGCTGAATCCCTGATTCACAAATTCTCTTTCCTTGATTAGTTTCTTCTTCACAAGAACTTGATCATATAAGTTTTGTGCATCGAAACTGACGAACTTCCTCTGGTTGAAAATTTCATATCTAGCGGTTTCTTTAGAGTGAGAAATCATTGGATTTGAAAAATGTTGACTCTTCCTTCATTTCCCCTCTAAAATTTGTTTAGGAATTGGTTTTTGGGAGTTATTAGAAAAAAACCTGCCAAAAACTGTCTTTTGAAGCGTCTTAAGTCATTTTGGTCGTCGCGGCGCTTCTGGCGCCAATCTGGCGCCTTATGCTGCAGTTCCAAAATTCACCGTTTCATTTTAAGTCTAATTATTTCTCAAATCTTCCCTAAAATTGGGTAAATAAATATGTTTTTAAATATTTTCTTAATTTCAAGTTTTTCAAGTGCACGAAATCCATAAAACTGCGAATATATATGGGTTTTATGAATATATGTTTTTAAATATTTTCTCAATTTCAAGTTTTTCAAATGCACAAAATCCATATAACCCTCTAAACAAAAATAGATAAGCAAAATAAACAACGATAATTATGGGTTGCTTCCCACAAACTCTTATTTTAATGTCGTTAGCTCGATATTCCCTGTCTTTAGTTTCGGTGACTCAACATTACCATCTCTTTAAAAAGTGGTCTTTGATCATCAAAATATGGTTTATGTCTGTGCCCGTTCACTTCAAAGATATTTCCTGTCTTGGGATGTTCAATATTAACAACTCCATAGGGATAAACTTTTGCAAATTTGAATAACCATATCCACTTAGATTTCAGTTTTCTAGGAAATAATTTCAATCTTGTATTGTATAATAAAACATCTTATCCAGACTCAAATTCATTTTTTATTATCTTCCGATCATGTCATTCTTTCATTTTCTCCTTATATTTTCTAGTATTATCATAAAATTCATTCTTAATTTTTTAAAACTCATTCAATTGCAATAATCTTTTCTTACCAGCATCTTTTAAATTAAAATTAAACTTCTTAATAGCCAATAGACTTTATGCTCCAATTCTACTGGCAACAAGTCATATAAAAAATTAATCTATACGGGGACATTCCTATAAGTGTTTTATAAGCTGTCATGTAAGCCTATAATGCAATATCTAATATAGCAGACCAATTTATTTTAATTAGAATTCACAATTTTTTCCAAAATTCTTTTGATTTCATGATTAGATACTTCTGCTAGACCTCTAGTCTGAGAATTATAATCAGTTACAATCCCATGCATATTATTATATTTTTACATCAACTTAGGAATTCTTGTATTCCTAAAATGAGATCCTTCATTATTAATGATTATTCTCGGCATTTCATGTTTTGTAAAAATATTTTTAATTAAAAATTTTGAAACACTTCGAACATTACATCGAGGAAAGACGATTGCTTCAATCAATTTTGACACATAATTCACTGCAATCAATATATATATATTTCCAAATGAATGTACAAATGATCCCATAAAATTCAATACCCATGCATAAAAAATTTCAACTATCAAATTAAAATTTAGACACAGTTCATTTTTTTTGAAATATTATCTATTCTCTGACACCGATCACATGCTTTTATATATATATTAACATATCTAAATACAGTAAATCAATAAAATCAAAATTGTAAAATTTTAGGAACAGTTCTATCATTCCCAAAATGACCTCCAAATTTAGAATCATGAAATTTTTGGATAATATCTTGAATTTCTTTATAAGACACTACTTTTCGTAACTAAATCTTTACATTATTTGTACAAATATGGTTCGCCTCAAAAGTAAAATTTTGCATCGTGAATAAATTTCTTTTCTTGTTATTTTGTCAGTTCATATAATAAAATATCACTAACAATATAATTCACAATATCAGCATACCACGATATTCCCCATCTTTTAACGACATAAAGTTGTTCAACAGGAAAATTTTCATTATTTCTTTTTCCAAATCAAATGTTTCTTTCTGTTTCAGCCTAGATAAATGATAAGTAATTTGATTATTAGTTGTTTATCTATCGACTACCACAAAATTAAATTATTGCATCAGAAGTACTTATCTAATTACTCGTGATTTAACATCCTTCTTTTGAATCCAACATATTTACTTCCAATTAGATATAACTTAAACTTACCAAAAACATAAATAATGACTAATAACTTTCTTTCAGTAGTGGTGTAATTAATTTGAGCATCATTAAAAGACTAGCATAATATATAAATTCAAAATTTTTGTCATATTTTTGCCATAAAACAACTTTAATTGCATAATTATTTGCATCATACGTTAGTTCAAAATGTTTCTCCCAATCAGGTGACAATTATAGGAGTTGTGATCAATTTTTTCTTTAATCTTTGAAAGGCTTCAAGGAACTCTTGATTGAAACCAAACTTTGTATCTTTTTCCAGAAGTTGGTATAAAGACTTAGTAATTTTTGAAAAATCTTTAATATATCGCATGTAAAATCCAGCATGTCTTAAAAACCTCATAACTTCTTTTACAGTAGTAGGTGGTGGTAGGTTAAATATTACCTGTATTTTTGCAGGATCTACTCTTTTGTCATTTTTTGAAATTTTATGCCCAAGTACAATTTCTCTTTCAACTATAAATTGACATTTTTCCCAGTTTAACAGTAGATTCGTCTTTTCACATCTTTCTAGAACTTTCTCTAAATGATTTAGACATGTTTCAAATGAAGTTCAAAACATAGAAAAATCGTCCATGAAAACTTCGATCTGTTTTTCAATTAAATTGCTGAAAATTGATATCATACATCTTTGAAATATTACAGGTGTCTTACATAATCCAAATGACATTCTCTGAAAAGCAAAAGTTCTATAAGAACTAGTAAACGTTGTTTTCTCTTGATCCTCTAGAGCAATAAGTATTTGATGATAGCCGCTATATTCATCTATAAAGCAAAAATATCTGTGCCCAGCTAGTTAACCAACATCTGCTCCAAAAAGGGTTGAGGAAAGTGATCCTTCCTGGTGACCGAATTTAATTTTCTATAATATATGCAGATTCACCATTCAGTGACTTGTCTTGTTGGTATTAATTCATTATTCTCATTTGTTACAACAGTCACATCTTTTTTTGAAACACAATGAGTTGGACTTACTCAAGCACTGTTTGAAATATGATATATTATTCTAGCATCTAATCATTTTAAAATTTCTTTCTTATTAACTTTTTTCATCATAGGGTTCAATCTCTTTTGAGGATCAGCTCTTGGTTCATGATGACCTTTTAATAAAATTTTATGCATGCAAATTGAAGGACTGATTTCTTTAATATCAGCTAATGTCCATCCAAAAATTTTTTTTTTTTTTTAAAGTTTCCAACTATTTTTGTTCTTGTGTATCAGTTAATTTTGAGAATACAATAATCGATAATGCGAAAAAATCTTATGAAAATGTATACTTTAAATGTAGGAAATGTTTTCATTTCTAGTTCAAAAGGTTTCTCAATAAATGAATCAAATTTTTATTATTATCTGTAGGGTTTAACATTTAAAATTCGGCTTGAACATAATCTAATTCTTTATTACTCACTTCCATAAATTCCTCTTGAATTTTATCCTCATATTCCAAATATTTTTTTCAGATTTCTTTTCAAATGTCTTCGTGAAATATTCATGGCTTAAATAGTCGTTAATATCCATTTTGAAGTATTCAATCTCACTCTTTTGCAGGGTATCTTATTGATTTTGCAATATTAAACGTAACATCTTGATCACTAACTATCATAGTTAGTTCTCATTTATGTACATCTATCAAAGTTCTTCCAGTGGCAAGAAATTGTCTTCCTAAAATAATAGAAATTTATTTATCTTCCTCATTATCTAATACAATAAAATCCACAGGAAAGATAAATTTATCAACCTTTACCAAAACATCTTTTATATCTCATTTAGGGTAGTTAATTGAACAATTAGCTAACTGAAGAGTTACAGCTGTAGGTGAAATGTCTCCTAAACCCAACATTTGAAAATTGATAGAGACATGAGATTAATACTAACTTTTAAATCACATAAAGCTTTTCTAAAAAATTTTTCGCCAATAATGCAAGAAATAATGAAATTACCAGAATATTTAAATTTTTCAGAAAGTTTTTTTTGAATTATAACATTACACTTTTCAATAAGTGTAACAGTTGCATTATCTACAAATTTGCTTTTATAATTAAGTATATTCTTCATAAACTTCACCTAGCTTGACATTTATTCCTGAGCTTCAACAAATGAAATGTTTATAGTTTATTTCCTGAAAATTAGTTATTATTATTTTTCTGCTTCAATCTTTGAGGAAATGGAGGTGGTGATCTTTATATTGTAATTTTCATTGGTTTGATAGAACATTCTAACTCAAAATAAAAATCTTCATCAGATATTTCATTTTCCAACTCATCTTTTTTAACTTCAACTTCCACTTCTTCTTGAACTTTTATTTCCAATTCTTTTCCACTTCTTAGTTGAAGAACCTTAATTTGCTCTTTTTTCTGATCTCTAGGATTTACTTCAACATTACCAGACAACGTTCTTGAAGGTCTATTGTCCAGTGCAGTAACAATACATCCCAACTGATATTCCATGTTTTTAATTGCATATATTTGACTATGTAATTGACTTCCCATTTGCAATATTAAATTTTTCATTGACAATTTCTTCTCCTTACTCTATAAACTACTATTAAAACCTGGAGGATAATAAGATTTATAAGTTGTATTTTCTTGGTTGTTGGAGTTTCCCAATGAGTTTGTAGCATTGTTTCCCGATTGCGGATTTGTAGCATTAGAGTTATTGTTACTCCAACAGAAATTTGGATGTTTTTTTAACCAAAATTATAATAATTGGAATAAGGATTGTTAGAACAATTTTTTATTGCATTTAAAGTCTCATAAGAAGATTGAGATTCTATCATTTGCCCAATGAGTTTTCCTGAAACACATGTGATGTCTGAGAATAATTCATTCCATATTGATCTATCATCTTTGATATAACAATTTTTTTCGGCAGCCAATATAGATTTTGCATTAGAATCATAAATACTAGTTACTCTTTTTGGATTTACCTTTTTAGAGGGCCATTGAAAATTATTAGTAGTCATCTCTTCAGTTAATGAATACTCTTCATCAAATGATTTTGATATTAATGATCCACCAGCAGCAACGCCAATTATCGATCTAAGAGATCCAACCAATCAATTATAAAAAGTTTGAAATATTAACCAATCTGATAACGCGTGGTGCGGACACTTTCTAAGGAGATTTTTAAATCTATTTCAAGCTTTATAAATTGATTCCCTTTCAAACTAACAAAAAGATGTAATATCATTTCTAAGTTTAACAGTTTTTGATAGTGAGAAATATTTTGATAAAAAATTTTATGATAAGTCTCCCTAAATTCTGATAGATTCAGGTGCTAACGAGTTTAATTATTTCTTAGATTTACCCTTAATGAAAAAAGAAAAATCTAAGTCTGACGGCATCATTCGACACTCCGTCATATTTAAATGTAGCACACAATTCTAGAAAACTAGCAAAATGTAAATTAAGATCTTCAGATCGTGTCCCCCTAAATTGATTATTTTGTATAATTTATATGATAGCATATTTAAGCTCAAATGAATTGACAACTACAAAAGGGTTTTGTATATTCAAATGAATTTCATCTGCCGTAAGATTATCATAATGTTTTAAAGGTCTCTAATGATCATTTTCATTTCTAGAATTATTTAAATTGTAAGTCTTTTTGCTAAAATTATCTATTTCTTTTTGTTGTTTTTGAATTTTTCTAATTGCTTTTTCTAAGTCCGAATCGTAAGGTACTAAATTTTTAGATCTTAACTTACGTATAAAAAACACAATAAGCAATTAAAATAAACACACACTAAAATTTGAAAATATTCAGATTAAACTCAGTAAGTTTTTCAGTTCAAATAAAATGTCTTAAATTATAAAGTAATTTACCGTCACTCCCTGACAACGATGCCAAATATTTGATACACGGTTTGTTGTGTGTTGCTTTTGTAAATATTTTTCAATATTACAAACCACGCACGACAACACTAATAATAAATATGCAATTCAATCCCAATAAAAATTACTTTAGTAAAAATAATTTTCTTTTAAAATCTTTAAACTGCCAAACCCGTAATAATAACGCAAGTATATATATAGCTCAAATAAGAAAAAGCTTTAATGGAGTTCTAATTATCGATCTCACAGGGAGTTGGACATTCTTATGAATATAATGTAAAACACAAAATTCAAACTACAAAACTTAAGTACGAAATTTAAATCTAAGGTAATTGAGTGTATGCTAAATAAAATGCAGTTAAGAGAACTAATTAACTTAAATTATTTGCTAAAATTTTAAAAAAAAGTTTTAAAAATTTAACAAAATTTCTTTGACGAAGAGTTCAAATTTAATAAAAATTCATTCTCCTTTACAATAAGTATATTGATTGTGAGAAATTAAAATCATTTAAAATTATTATATAAAATTGTGTTGTGCCACATAAGAGCACATAAGAGCAATCTTATTCATTATCTTTTGTCAAGTTTATAAAGAATATTGACTAATCCAATGTTTGATACCTAATTTCGTGTTTAGGTTGAGAGGATACAGACTCTCACTCTAGAGTTCCCACTTCTCCCTCACTTGAGGGCTAACAATCTCGCATTAGTTTCCAATCAAGCGGACCAAATTTGAGATTTTAATTTGTCACCTTAAAATCTCCAATTTTGCGTCCAACAAAATATATTTTCTTATTTATTTGCACTCAATCCCATGAATTACATTCTCACCTATGAAATTGAATGTGACTCTCAACATGTTATAAAAATCATAGTCAATTTGGATCATGTGTTTTTCAACACATTTTAACATTTCGATTGGACAGATCGAAAAGTAAATGAAGATCGGAGTTCGAATCATCACAAATTATTGATATTAAAACAGTATAAAATAAAATTAATTTTTCAGAAAACTATATCTCAGAGTTGGGAGATCGATAAAGAAGACAACTCAGAATTCATGAGAAGCAAACAACAAAACACAAATTTTATATATAAAAATAAGTTTTCAAAACAAAGAAATAAAAAACAGAACTTAACACACACTCATTCCCAAGCAAATCATTAGAAGTTTTCTTTAAGCACTTTTTCTTTTTACAAGCACTCTCAATTCTTTATTAGAAATTTAATGAAGAAGAAATCTCTCACTTTCCCTCTCCTCTTACAACTCTTAGAAAAAAATCGCCAAGTCCCTCACTCTTCTCTCTCACGCCACCAAAATTATCTCTCGCCTCTCTTACAACCCTAGACTCCCTCTATTTTTAATTAGGGGTTGCCTTTTCTAAAAAAGAATTCAAAATTTACTCCCAAATTCTCTCCAAAAGTCACACATTTTAACTCCCAAAAGACATGCTCTTTCATTTAAGAGACATATCCCTTCATTAAAGAGCCTTTGAAAGTGTCTACATGCATTGAATCACTCCATGGGGCGTTTGAAAAATTTGAAACCTTCAAAATCTGCTTAAAATTTGTTTGGAACCGTTTTAATCCATCAAATATTGTCTCTGGTACCTCAGACACCAAGTTACTTAAGTCCGAGCTGTTCTGGGTTTAGGCGCTTCTGGCGCTTCAGACGCCAGCTCTTTGTAAGTTAGCGCCTCTGGCGCCAGTTCTCGTGCCTCGGGCGTCAGAATCACAAAATTATTTATTTTGATTCCAAATTTCTTTTTTTTACTTTTTTTGCTCCAAATGCTTAAAATTAATATACCTCCAACAAAAACATGAAAATGCTCTTCTTTAATGTGGAATATCACAAAAAATAAACATAAAATGTATACTTAAAACAACACAGGATTTTGGTGTATCAGCGAGTTAAGCAATTCACTTATAGGAACAAACAGGTGGATGATTTTAGGATGAGGTTGCATCATTTAACTCGTTAACAATTCTCTGGCAAGAGGGGGACACATTAGAAGACCAACCTCTTGTTACGTTGACTCCTGTGTTTGCTGCGGCCCGCAATCGACTGTTCGAACAACCTGCCAAGGGGACGCTGGAGTTTCACTACCCAGAGATCAGACGACCAGGGTTCTTGAACCAGGTCTCAGAAACCAAGCAATGGGAGCCCTGCAAGATTTAGGGATTGCGGTTCTAGAATTAGAATTTGAGAGAGGCTTCGAGCACCTTGCCGATGCCTGGTGAGAGTTTTTTTTTATTTCAGTGGTTTGAGTTGGATTGAGCATTGGGTATGTGGAGATGATATGTTGTGATTAGGTGTTTCTTTTATGTATTAAAGTTTGTTGTTTGATGTAGCCAACGTAGTCTTGAGTGTTGATTCACCACTGCTAGGTTTTGCCTGAGTTCTTGCTTCTTGCGCGATTGAGTGAACCTCAACCTAGGCATAGAGTAGGGGAGAAGCGGTCGACAGCTCGAACAGCCCCCAAGATGGTCACAAAAATGAGAATTGGCAGCTCACAACTGGATGTAGAGATGAAGAAACTCTGAGGTGAACCAGCAGTCCTAAGGCAGAAGCACTTAACGGAGCCTAGAGGCTCTTCGGGTGGAGCTGGCCGACGATCGAGCGACATGCTCGGTTTTGCAAGTTCAAGCTCAAGTCGATAGTGTAAATAGGTTTAGTTTTGAGGGTTCTGTGTTGTGCTAGAAATTGTTTCGGCGGGATTTCTTCTTGGTTGAAGCGGCTGAAGACCTGCATGTAAAATACTTTTTATCTGAATAAAAAATTCATTTTGTTAGTTTTCGAAAAGATTTTATTTTTGCATTTACTTTTTCCTCAATTTTTATCTTTATATTTTCTTTTATCTTTGTATTGATGTGACTTGGGTTTTTGAAATTGAGGTGCGGCTCGGTGGCATTTGAATTTCCTCTGGCGCAATTATAAGGATTGAGGGTTAGATTCTTCGATGCATTCGGTCTCTTTTCTTCCCTCCTTTCAGTCGGTTCTTCTTTTGCTCTTCTTGCTTTCACTCGAATGGTCGACAAGTATTCACCCAAAGGCTTTGAGACGCTCCTCACAATCGAGCGGTTCACCCTGCCTTCAATCGACATTGCTTCACTTGAGGAGGCTTGTGCCTTGGATGATGAAACTCACTTTGAAGCCGTTGGGCCTGATGATTAAGCGACTGATGAGTATGTCCTAGACTTGATCTTTGAAAAGGATCAGTTTTCGGTTGCCTTTCTGCACGGAACGTTGGTCGATTTTGAATCATTATGGGGTCATACTTGCACGGATCAAACCTAATTTGATCACAGTGATTATGACATGATTTACTGCAAGTGCGAGAGATTCCATGGTGGCAGGAACTGTTCTCGTACATGTTATCGTTTCATGTGGAGCCTAACGATTATGTGGTCTTCTAATCGACCACGAAGTTCCACTTGATCAGGCTTGAGAATAAGATCAAAGGTTGCAAACATTGCTTGGTCTTCTTTCGACCAAGTATTGGGGATTTCAGAGCTGTCCAATACACCATTGGAGTGGTGCTAAGTAAGGTTTTGAACATGAGCAGATTTGGAGCCATCACTGCGAAACTTTGGGCGCCATCAGATGTTGCTGAGGTAAAGCAACATATGAACTAATTCTCGCAGCCTACTAGAAGAAGGCGCACAAGAAGGTGGGCTGACCGAAAGTTGCCGAGAAAGTAAGGAGGAGAAGACGGCCGCCCGCCATGACGCCGAGATCCCATGTTCTAACTATATTCACTATATTTCTGAAACTATTGTATTAATTCAAAGTTTCTCCACTGGCGAGCTCATTTTGATTGATCAATAACCTGCCTCGATAAGTTTAGGTTCTTCAAGGGCTTGTGAAGAAAGGGCGATTCGAGTTACCTAAGGACTGACATTGAAGAGTCCTCAGACAAACAACCGAATCACAAATCGGGGACCCCACGACAGGTGAACACCGCCAACTTCATTAACCACACCGAAAGAGGGGAGGTTTCTTGGCCCTACCCTAAGGTTTTTGCAGAGGCTGCACCCGGAATCTGCAACAGCTGTAACTGCTGAGGAGGCATTTGAAGGGGAAGAGGCTTGGGTGGAACCCGAAGTGGAGGCTTAGGGTCTGTTTGGGGCAGCTGCAGCTTATCCAACATATCCAGATAATCAGATTATCCTAATAAGTTGGTGATAAACAGCTGATTCGGATAAGTTGTTGTCTATTTGGTTTGTGAGTTTGAAAAATAGCTGATTCTGAATAAATGACTATTCTGCTTCTGTTTTTGATAAGCTGTTTAGCTGTTTGGTTTGTGCATTTTGTAAACAACTTATTTGCAGATTTTTTTAGTTAAATTAACAATCTGGCATGCAAAATTTGTAATGTATCAACAAAACTGTAATATCTATCACTTAGATATTTTATAATCAATTAAACCCCATCAGATTCATTCGACACAAACATAGCACCAAAAAATTTACTCATTTTCCAATTAGAGACATAAAAATACAAAAAAGTTGAGTTGTGTGTATGTAAAACTTCCAAAAATAAATTCTAGAGACAAACATAATATATTGTGGGAGTTGAAAACAATCAATTCGTCTGAATTTATATATCTCACAACAATTGAAGTGAAAGTTCTCCAAAAAATTCCCATCACATATGGAAGCTCATTGTTCAAAAACTTGCAACAACCATTTATTCAATCTTCTCCACATCTATCTTACACCGTGTTCCTAACCTTGAATCAACAATTTCTTTATCTCCGTGATGGAGATTGGTTTGCCGTTAGTGGATTCAAAGGTGAGTGTTTCAATGGAGAGGATTCTGGAGGAGAACAATCCGTCTCCGTAGCAGTATTCGTAGGAACATAATGGGGCTTGCACCAGGATTGAAAAGTTTGCATTTTTGGGAGGTGTTGGGGGGGGGGGGATTGGAAGGAGGAAGAGACAAAAGGGTTAAAAAGATGAACTTTACGGGTTAGGCGGTCAGAATAGGGGAGGCAACAAAGCCACCCGGTATCCATGTCGGCGAGGACTTGGAATGGGGGAGTTCCGATGGAGAATCACATGAGGTGGTCGACGTTGTGGTGGATGATTTGGGAGAGGATGGTGGACGGGGAGGAGAGGGTTTGGTTGCGTGATAGCGTGTGAGAAGCCTTGGATAAGAGATGGCGTAGGTGGGGAATGGCAGAGAGGTTGGTGGCGGATTGGAGGAGAGAATCATTACCTTCAACGATGGTTTTTGGTCGGAGCGGAGCGAAGGAATGAGAAGGATGGGAGTTTTGGTGGTCTCTGCAGGCAGCCATCCCTTCGCCTTTCCAGCGAAGCTCGATCGTGAGCTTGGAGAGGAAGGGCTTGCGAGAGCTTCGGTGGTCTATGCAGGCAGCGATTCCTTCGGTGGTCTCTGCCGGCAGCGAGAGCTTCGCGTTCGGGGACGAGGGCAGCCTATTCAAAATTTTTCACGAACGCGGACCGTAGGCGTTTAATGTAAAATAAAAACTCCATTTTCATATAAGTTCTTCGAACGCACTATCCAAACGTTGAGAAAACGCCGCCGCAGCTTATCGCCACAGCCGATAAGCTGCCCCAAACACACCCTTAGCCGCCACTTTCGATGAGGCGCGCCGCAGAAAGGCAAGCCTTAATGGGTGAATCCTATGGAAAAAAAGCGGCTAAAGGTTGTTGTCATAAAAAAACTCACTTCTCTCAGGTCGACATGCAGAGAGATTGGTACCCTAGCGACCCACACACCGACAAATACATCTCAACAATTGTGGACATTCTTTGGTCCGAAAGTTTTGTTACGAACTTGGAAGATTGCGACTCTCAAGATCTCTCTATCATGCTGTTGATCGGTATCAACTGCGTAGACTTGCAGTCACACACAATTTGACTTCCCGTCACCTCCATGCCAGGTAGGCAAACTATAAGGCTGAGAAGAAGGCCAAGATTGTCAAGGCCCAAGCAAAGGCGACTGAGGAGTGGGCCGCCGTAGCAGAGGCTTGAGTGATTGAAGTTGAGGAGTTAGAGAATGCATTTGAGTGGCTTTTGAAATTCAAGACGAGAACAAAGCTTTATCGGAGAAG
Organism: Phalaenopsis aphrodite; assembly: GCA_003013225.1. NCBI lineage: Eukaryota > Viridiplantae > Streptophyta > Magnoliopsida > Asparagales > Orchidaceae > Phalaenopsis > Phalaenopsis aphrodite. Next base: position 3,858,660 of record NEWO01000006.1, read on the forward strand.
GTAGACATGATGAGACTGCAGAGGAGTTTGTCGATAATAAGGCCAAACACCATCCTCTAAGGAAAGAAGCTGATGATTGACCAATTCATGCTGGTTGGAATGTTTGACCCAAAGTACTTCAACTTGGACGAATTCATCATGCTTTTCTTCGCCCCTTCAACAACAACCAGGAGTGGCGAGCCCGAGGATGAGCAGGTGGCGGATGATAACTCATCTAATATGTGATCCAACCATTCTGATTTCTTTTATGCACTTAGGAGATTTTGGTTTTTGTTTGCAGCAGAAAAAGATTGTATAGGTTTTGTTTTTTTTATATATGCGCCGCATACTCAGATCATTTGGTTAGACATCTCTTTGTCAGTTGTAAGTCCCCTCTGGTCTGCAGTTCGATTCCCCCTGGTGGAGAGCATAATACTCGAATTATTAGGTGCATCGGGGATGGTCGGTGCTCGTATAATAGCCTCAGACCATTCTTTTAATTTCATATATATATATATATATATATATATATATATACACGCACACGCACACATGAATATATTAATAAAAGGAATGGTACAGATAGGTTAGGTGAAATGCCTCAAAATTGGCACCCTAGTTACCCGACATACAACACACACGTAAGAAATACATGTATACCGAAAAAAAGATTAAAATGTAGACATAGAAAATTGTACTCTAAAAGTCTGTCAACACTAGCAGATTCAGTTAGCTTGAGAATGATCCAATTTAGCCTTGCTTCTGCCTCTGGTTCTGGGACGGGAGCCAGCTAACTATTTGATAAGTTTGCTGCCATTACCCGAAACAACCAATGTATCATCCATCAAGTTTGATAGTAGGCCTCCATTCTTCTTCTTCTTTCTGGATGTATAAACCTGTCATTCCTTATCCGAAGATTGACTCATCTGATTAGTGGATTGGTCCAAAGATTGTCGGACATATGTAGGCTATTGCACATCATGAGCCTCATATGCCTGACTAACGGTAACAACCTACTCTATCTGATGAGGCGGCAGAAACACAGTATAAATATTGTCACTCGTACATTAATGATAAGTTCTATGGCATGTGAACTATGAAATATCTCCCCTGCCCCCACGAAAAGAGGTTCCATAGGAGGCAGTGAACCTACATCAAGAGCATTGTATGGAGGCTGAATGGTTGACATAGTCCTCGCGGGGATAGTGACATCATCAGGAGTATTCTTCTGATGATCAATAATGTCAGTAACTTGGGGCAGATTAGGAGGAGGGGGAATCATAACCTCTGACTGAGCACTTTGCTTCTTTAGCCTTAGATGGGGGTGTAGATGGTGACTGAGAAATGGAGTGGCTGAACATACGATAATTCAAACAATACGAAGGGAAAAAATCAATCACAAACTTTTGCCAATATCCATGGTGTTGTGTGCTAAACCAAATTTCCTCAGAAGCGATTAAAGTGATGTTCCTTGCAACAAGTACCCTGGCTTCAGAGGGACATGAAAGATTAAAATTAGGAATGTCTGTTTTGAGTTGTTTGTCATAGGCTGAGGCAATAATTTACAATACTTCTTGTGTAAAATAATGAAATTTCATGTAAGGAAGGCAAATCCAGACTGGAATGATTGGTGGTTATGTCTATGGGTCAAAATCCACCGACCATTTTAAAATCTTCATTGCTCTGTTATCAACCTATTTTGGAATGATCATAAAGGAGTTTCCTGACCAAATTTAGACGACAGGAGGAAACAAACTAATTATATTCTTTTTCCGTAAAAAAAAATGACTGACTTCTCATTCTTCATACCAGATTTCTTGATGTCCTCTGCTAACGCAAATGGATGAGGGAAAGAGTATGATTTAGGAGTACCTGAGGCGCCGACACCCGCAAGGACAGCATCATACGTTATGTTCGAAGCCATCATTAATAGAAGGAGGCACGACGTTAGGAACAGTGAAGTTGCAATGAAAGAAAGAGCAAAAGCCGAAAGAGGATCAACAGAAACTCCTTCAAAGTCGAGCAGAGGAAGACGAAGCCGAAAGAAGGACAGCGTGCGAGAAACAGCTGCACCCGCCTCCTAATAGTGATGTGCCGAAGGAGGAAGGACGACATTCGAGAAACAGCTGCACCCGTCTCGTAACAATGACATACATACACGCATACATGCATGCATGCATGCATAGATACATACATACATACATACATACCTACGTACATACACACATAGATACGTACATACACACATACATACATACATACATACCTACAGACATACATAAATACATACATTCAAATACACACACACATGCATACCAATACACACACACATACATACACACGTACATACATACATACATGTATGTATATATCTGTGTGTGTAGATACATATATATATATGTATGTGTGTGCGTGTGTTAATAATTTTGACAGGGTGATATAAGTACATATCAATTGTTTTGGCAAGGTGTTTACTAATTTTGAAAGCTCGATTTAAGTCTATATCAATTGCTTTGGCAAAAAATAAGCTCTAAAAAATACTCATTATGGAGCAATAATTTGCATTAGTGGTTTTGTATTATCATTTGTGTTACATCAAGGATCATTATTAAGTTCATAACTCTTTGTTTCATGGAGGCATCTGCTGTATGCTTTTGTATGCTATTTTTGATAATATTTGTCTTCGTGATTAAAATTGTTTCTTAAGTTATAATAAGAATATTATATTGATGAAATGTACAAACACTTGGCTTGCAATATTGAATTTTTTATAATTATTCAAAGTTGTTAGAAGATTGTGATATTTAGGCAGGATAACGTTAGTTATAATTGCTATATAAGTCCTTGAAAGGATGTCATATAGATGAAGATTTAACTTTTAGAATGAGTTTTATCCAATTAAAATGAAGGTTTGCTTGGTTATTATGTAATAGAAATCCTAAGAAGATTGAAGGAAAATTTCAAAATAAACATCCATACCTCCCTCGATGTTTTGTAGGTTTGATTGCTAGGATATTTTGTTACAGAAATCATAAAAAATTAAACTAAAATTTTAAAATAAACTTCCATACAACCCTCTATGTTTTGTAGATTTGAGCTTTGGGCATTAAAAATAAATTAGTATATTCAAGTTTAATGTGATAGAAATGAGAATAGTGAATTGATTGTGTGATAAAATTAAGAATGAGAGGGGCAATATCATTTAAGTGCATAGATTGTTGGGGTGGTCTTTGAAGATTAGATTGTGCAATATTGTCCCAGGTGATTTATGCATCATAAAAATAAAGGAGGTAAAAGTTGTATAAAAAGGCAGGGAGATAGAACCATTGTAAAAGACATAGGAAGGACTAGGATTTCGCTGATGTTAACTTTGCAGGAAATTGTAAAAATAGGACATGTACATTAGACTTAGTACTATGCATTCTATAACAATCATAATGATTCATAAAGAGGATCCTTTTGACATGGCTAATGATTCTGCTGCATCTTTGGTTTGACTGGTTTTTTTTTTATGCAAATAAGTTTTTGAGCAAAAGTCATCTTTATTGGAAGTATTAATTTACACAGTTTGACACTGAAAAATATCAAGAAGTTTATATTTTGTGATTGAGAGTTCTGAGGGTTTAGATTTGGTTGACGTAGATTCGGATGAGGAAGTATTTGCTCAGTTAATTGTCATTTTTTGAAACTGATTGAGAACATTTCAAAGTTATGATTCTCAGAGAAACTGACATGGAAATGAAGGCAACCTGTTGATTCATCTACTTTCCCATCAATTAGAGGGCAACATGTGGAAACTCTATTGTCCCTGGGAGGCTACTTCACCCATCTTTCCTGTAGTCCATGTGACAAGCGATTCTGATGCCAGGGAACAAAAAGTCCTTTTAAAATTTTAAGTTAATCATCATATGCACTTGACCTAGTGTTGGATATGAGTTCCCCTATTCTTCTCTGCTGTTTTCAAAATTCTGGCCGACCCCACGTAGTGGGATTAAGGCTTTGTTGTTGTTGTTGTTTGTTGTGTATATGGTGTTGTATTAACTTGGCTAGCACATTGCTTTAAAATATGAAATATTTATTATAATGACATGTACACATTGATTTCAATCATTGAAGTATTTGCAGAGAAGTAGTAGCAGCTCTGTTCTTAATATACATTTCTTTTAATTTATAATTTCAGTGAATGCTGGTTTAATGAACTACAAACTGAACTACTGTGCCTTTACTTTTTTCTTTATTGCTTAGTTCAATGTTTATTGGGATGTTCTATATGCAATATTAAATATTTTAACTTTTTTGCTTTATATATTTGCTGATAGATGCTTGAAAGAATCTGGGTCTTCTAATAATGCACGGTCTTCTTATGCTATTGGAAGGTTGATCAACTTAGTAAGGGTATGTGTTACCTCTGTATTTACATGATCTCTTGAAATTGAGCTCAATGTATGAGTTTTTTATTTTTGCAGTTTATAATTACCATTTTCTTGGAATTAGACTTATCCCTCTTATCTTTTTTGTATCAGGAAAATGATGAATTTTATGAGTTAATATCATCCAGGTTTCTATCAGAAAGTAGATATAACATAAGCATACGTGCAGCTGCATGTCGGGTTCTTCTGAGCTGTCCATCAGCTGGAATAGTAAGTTGTTTGGTTTCGTTTTCAACCTTTTTTTATAGTTTTTTTGTCGATACTGTCCTGCATCTTTAAATGTAACATGTAATAACAATCGGCCTTTTTGAATATTTTCTCTAGTATCCCGATGTTTTTGATGATACTGTTCTCGATAATTTCAAATGCTGGATAGTGGAGGACACTCTAGAGGGTTCTGCTGATGTATGCAATTGGAAGCGTGAGTTGGGAAGGAATAAACCAACAGATTTGGAAATGCTTAAAACTTATGCCACTGGACTTCTTGCTATATCACTAGCAGGGTATATTGTTTGTTTTTTTCTTTACCTTTTCTTTTCCTTTTTTTCCTTTCTGCCTTTTTCCTCGAACTGTTGTAACTTAGTAAGTTTGGTGATGGTGTGAACAGTGGTGCCCAGGTTGTTGAAAATATATTGACATCAGGTTTGTCGGCCAAGCTTATGCGTTACCTGCGTTTGCGAATTCTGGGAGAGGCCAGTTCTAGCCAAAAGGATTCTGTTTCTCAATCAGAGGTTAAGCATACTTCCGTTTCTACTTCTGCAAAATTTAGAGAAGAATATAGAGGTAGGTTTCGACCAGTTTTGGATGGACTAAAGATTGTAGATGAATGTTTATCAAGTGATCACAATGCTGAGAGGGATCGAGAGAAAAGTTCTACCTTGCGACAGACACATGAAGAAGAAGGTTGGCAAAATTGTGTTGAGTTGCTGAAAACTGATCTTGCTTCCTCGATAGATGATGATTACGGGGAAGGCGATATTGCTGCAGATGACATGGACATTCTTGATGGAAAATTGAAGTTTAGTGAGAAGCAGATTGCTAGATCAGCACATGAAGATGCTGATGAAAGTGTGAGAGATGATTTAACACGTCGTAGGACTAATCGGCTTTGGCCAAGGTCAAAAGGGATGGGAAGGATACATGAAGGTACCATGGAAAATGAAAAGATTTTGTTGTCTCCATCTTCTGGACTACGATTAGGTGACATGGCTAGAATTTCCAGGGATAAGAACCTATATAAAACCGATGACATCCAAAGGGTTTGTGATCTTAAAAAGAACTCTATTAGAATTGGTGTAGATCCTTCTAGTATTGAAGAAGATAATGATGATAGATTTACTGAATGCCTTGTTGGTTCAAGAGATATATCAGAACTAATTAAAAAGGCAACCAGAGCTGCTGAAGCTGAAGCCAGAGCAGCTAATGCCCCTGCAGAAGCTATTAAAGCAGCAGGTGATGCAGCAGCTGAACTTGTGAGATCTACTGCTTTAGAGGTAGGACTGGTTCCTTGAACTTTCTTTTATTCCATGCCAGTTTACTAGCCATTGATACTTTTTTCTCTACATGGTTAGGTATGGAAAAGCACTAGTGAGGAGAATGCTGCTGTTCTAGCTGCTTCTAAAGCTGTATCTACTGTGATAGATGCTGCTTTGGCTACCAAATTCTCAAGGTTCTCTAAAATCTGCCTTTTCTCTTTCTTTCTTTCTTTTTTTTCTCTTTTGATTTTCCTCTATCAATAGTTCTCTAAGTTTTAGTGTAGACTAACCTCTTAGAATGTCAATGTATTTGATCTATATACCTCAATAATTGATTGATTATAATTTATTATGTTCTTTTAGAACCGTTCAAATTTATGCAATTGAAAATATTTTAAACTTGTGTGTTCCGTCTTGATGTAGTTCAGTACTCATCATTTCAAATTGTTTAAGGTAATTAAGGCTTATATAAATAAATTTTGTCATACTTTGATAAATGAGCTTTAACTTTAAAGAGCTTATAATATGAAATTGGAGATTTTTAAGTCCTATGAGAGAAAAGCAAGTTCTTTTGTTATTCAGCTTGTTAAGATAAGGCTAAAAATGATGATGATAATGATGTATTCATGTTGGACCTTTGGAGTTTTGACAGGAGTTCACTTGAATATTTTGATGGTTTGGTGGAGTCAAAGGTTGTAAAATCTGAACTGCAAGAGGAGCTTGAAGAATTTTTTCTTGTAGATGGTAAATCTCTGGCACAACTACGAGAGAAGTACTCGATTCTGTGCCTACAAATTTTGGGTGAATATGTGGAGGCTTTAGGACCTGTTTTGCATGAAAAAGGGGTTGATGTCTGTCTTGCATTGCTGCAACGCTTTTCCGGTGATGGCGAGGCAGCAGACAATTTGACATTGCTGCCTGAGGTTCTTAAGCTTATATGTGCCTTAGCTGCTCATAAAAAATTTGCTTCTTTGTTTGTTGATCGAGGTGGCATGCAGAAGCTTTTGGCAGTTCGTAGAGCTTCTGATACGTTTGTTGGTCTTTCATCTTGCTTGTTCACAATTGGTTCTCTTCAGGTAATGGCTTTGTACTTGTTTTGAAGTTATAATTGTCGTATTTCTGAATATCTTGCATGTTCTGCATACATTGGAGATCCTTAATGTTTCTGCATTAATATTTTATGTTCTGTACAGGGAGTCATGGAACGTGTGTGCGCGCTAACCTCTGATAATGTGCATCAAATGGTTGAGTTGGCACTAAAGCTTCTTGAATGCTCTGAAGAACTTGCTAGGCAAAATGCTGCCATTTTCCTTGCTAGTGCATTTGTTTTCAGATCAACGTTAGAGTCTTTTGATGCACAAGATGGTATGCAAAAAATGCTTAATCTTCTACAGTGTGCTGCTTCAATTAGATCTGGGGGAAACTCTGGGGTGTTAGGTATGCCTGGTGTGAGTTTGCAAAATGATCGATCATCTGCTGAAGTTTTGTCATCGCAAGAGAAGGCAATTGCTTATCGCACTTGTGTTGCACTACGACAGTATTTCAGAGCCCATCTTCTTTTGCTTGTGGATTCTCTTAGGCCAAATAAAGGTAGTAGGAATGTGGCACGAGGTACTTCCACTAGTGCAAGAGCTTCTTACAAGCCGCTTGACATTAGCAATGAGGCGATGGATCTGATATTCAGACAAATACAGCGAGACAGGAAGCTTGGATCAGCATTTGTTAGAGCTCGGTGGCCGGCAATAGACAAGTTTTTGTCTTCCAATGGCCATATAATTATGCTGGAACTTTGCCAGGTTGGTACAACTTTGCTGGTTTATAATATCAGCAAATTTTTTGCTTTAATTTATCAACTGCTGTAAACTTTGTGTGTTTGCAGGCCCCAACTGTTGAACGTTATCTTCACGAGTTAGCTCAATATGCACTTGGTATTCTTCATATTGCTACATTGGTACCCTACGGCCGTAAGTTGACTGTGAATGCTACTCTCAGTAATGATCGGTTGGGAATGGCTGTTATTCTTGATGCAGCAAATGGTTCTGGATATGTGGATCCTGAGGTATGGAAAAGCACTTGTCACAATTTATGCTTGCATCAATCGAAAATTTTGTTAAAGTTGATTGTTAGTGTTCACTAAAATGAAGTACTGCTGTTTTAGCATTTACTTTGGCTTGCGTGACAGGTAATCATCCCAGCATTAAATTTGTTGGTTAATCTCGTATGTCCTCCTCCTTCTATAAGCAACAAACCCTCCTTGCCCACACCAAATCAGCTGTCTGCTTACGCTAACATGGTGAATGGTTTTGCTTTAGAGAATAGAGAGAGACATTTGGACCGCAGTATTTCCGAACGAAATGTTTCATTTCCTGTGCCCAATGAATCATGGGAATCAAACCTGTTAGAAAGAGGTGCTTGGACAACGTCATGCAGTTCACAGACAACTGTGCCTACAGTGACCTCTGGAGTTGTCGGAGACCGCAAGATATGCTTAGGACCTGGGGCTGGCTGTGCTGGTCTAGCAGCCCAATTGGAACAAGGATATCGGCAGGCAAGGGAGGCTGTGCGAGCAAATAATGGAATAAAGGTTCTTCTTCATCTACTTCATCCCCGAATGATTACTCCACCACAGGCTCTTGACAGTATCAGGGCTCTTGCATGTCGTGTCCTACTTGGCTTAGCCAGAGACGAAACAATTGCCCACATACTAACAAAGTTACAGGTAGTTTCGGCAGTCTAATTCTATTATTAGGGTTTCTATAGAATGCAAGACATGTGATATGACTTATAATAGTAGGTTTGAGGACCTTTTATTATTTTTTTGTTGTTGAATAGCTACTGTCAACCTGATATTCATGTTCCAAGATGGTTTCCTTCTATGGAATAATGATGATTCATGTTTTAGTTGTTAATATAACTGCCTAATACTGCAGGTAGGGAAGAAATTATCTGAGTTGATTCGTGATTTGGGCAGCCAGGCTTCTGGTAATGAGCCAAACAAATGGCAGGCTGAGCTTGCTCAGGTGGCGATTGAATTAATTGCAGTAAGTAGACTCAGTGCTCGTCCATCTGCTTTGTGATACAAATATGCTTGTTTCGTATATTTATTTATTTATTTATTTTTTTGCGATGATGAAATTATTATTCTTTTACAGATTGTTACAAACTCTGGGCGTGCAAGTACTTTAGCGGCTACTGATGCTGCTGCTCCCACATTGAGGCGCATTGAAAGAGCTGCAATTGCTGCTGCCACCCCTATTACTTATCACTCCAGGTATCCAACTTTCACGGACAGACAATATTATTATTGTAGTCATCAACTTACCTGTTTTTTGGTGACTGAATTTATTAATTGCAGGGAACTTCTACTCCTTATACATGAACATCTCCTACTGTCTGGTTTGACAGCTACTGCTGCTGCTTTAAAGAAGGAGGCTGATTTGACACCATTGCCATATTTGTCAGGACCACCTCTCCTTCATCAAACTTCAGTCCAAGAAATATCTACTGTTCAGGCCCATTGGCCATCTGGACGTACACCGTGTGGATTTCTTTTAGATTTTAATAAATTTTCATTTCGGGATGAGGATAACCAAAAGTTTGACCTTGCCATGGGGTTTTCACGGAAGAAGTCTCTAGCTTTTGCTTCGAATCTGTTGCTCGGAAAGAGTCAACTTTTATTGAGCTCATCTTCTACAAATGGTGTATCTAGTGTATCTGCTTCAGGGAATCCATCTGCATCTTACAATGAAGGGGAGATTTCACTGCCTGGAACCATTTCTAATTCAGATTTAGATCATGCTATAAAATCACCAATTATGTTAACAATGAAAAGAAAGTTAATTGAACTTAAGGATCCAATCTCTGCCACACCCTCAGCAAAACGCCTCGCGATTTCTGATGTTTCATCTCCGTCTTCATTCTTTCAGAGTCCTAATAGTGTGCATAGAAGTTGTCTCATAGTTGATGGAATTAATCAATCGCCTATTCGTAATTTTACTCCAAAGTGCTCGTTTGGCCGAATAACTTCGAGCCACATCCCAGTAGATAATTCCGATGAGAGTCATCACCAGAGTGCACTTCAGACTGGGATTCCAGGTGAACAGTTGTCGGGCAATATGGAACGGATGACTCTTGATTCTTTGGTTGTGCAATACTTAAAACATCAACATCGGCAGTGCCCTGCTCCAATTACAACTCTACCGCCACTTTCTCTTCTTCAACCTCATGTATGTCCAGAACCCAGTCGCAGCCTCAATGCGCCAGCTAATATGGCAGCACGGGCTTGTGCTCGTGAGGTTGGCAAGCAGTATCGTGGTATCCATGCTGGTCGTCGAGATCGTCAGTTTGTGTATAGTAGGTTTAGGCTATCTCGGACTTGCCGAGATAATGTGTCCCTTTTAACGTGCATTAATTTCTTGGGTAATTCTGATCGAATTGTCACTGGAAGTCACTCAGGTGAACTAAAAATTTTTGATACTAACAGCGGCAATGTATTGGAGAATTATGGTAGCCATCAGACACCTGTTCCAATGATTCAGTCGGCCGTTTTAGGTGATACCCAGCTTATACTTTCATCAGGTACCTTTGATGTTAAGCTGTGGGATGCCTCTTCATTCTCAAATGGGCCCTTCCATTCATTTGATGGATGCAAGGCAGCTCATTTTAGCCACTCAAGCACCACATTTGCAGCCCTTTCAACTGATGCATCAAGCCGTGAGATTCTTCTATATGATATTCAAACCTGTAATTTAGAGCTAAGGATTCCTGATAGTTTGAGCAACCCTTCTGGCACTCTTCGAGGTACAACAGTGTCTCTTATACATTTTAGCCCGCTAGATACTATGTTACTATGGAATGGAGTCTTGTGGGATAGGCGGAGTGGGGCTCCTCTGCATCGATTTGATCAATTTACTGACTATGGTGGAGGTGGTTTTCATCCATCAGGAAATGAGGTTTATTTTGCATCTTTAACCTACTTTCTCAAGTGTGCGAGCTAAGGAGCCTTTCTTTGTTTGTCCTTGCTTATGAATGCAATCTAACATATCTATGCATATGCTTGGGTACAAACTTTGTTGATGCACATGTATCCAAGTAGATTTTGTTTATTGCAGTCATGTTTAATTAAAGAAAATTACATGAGAATGCTTAGCAATGGCATATTTAAACACTTGCTTTGAATCAGTGCAGTCATTAAATTTTTTTTTTATTGTACTAGGTGACAGAATTTGTTTGGCATAGTTGCATTGCTTCTTTCCACATTTGATTGATGTTCTGAGTTATTGATGCTCAATGTCATTGCATCAGCATCTCCCAACTTATATTTTCTGGGAATTAGTACTTAGTGCCTTTGCATGTATCTAACTATATATAGATACAAAGATACATACATACTACATTCATAGTCACACAAAAAGAAAGAGTTGAACAACTAAAATTTTGAAATGATAGGAGTTTTTATTCTCTCACATCTTATGCCACTCATTCGCACATTTGGTAGGGTTTAGATTCAAAATAGTTCATCCTCCCTTTTTTTTTTAATTCCCAAAGTCTTATTTAGATACTTAAATTTACTTTAAATATTTTTAACCATCCAAATGAGTGGTGCAAGATGCATGATTGTGTGTGCATGTCCACATGCGGAAACCTGTAGGCAAAGATTGGGAAGACATCAGCTGCTAGGGTGTGTTCCCATGCATGATGGAGGAACACAACACAACCAGGCCTTGTCGTGCTGCTCATGATAGATGAACAAAACTACATCAGGCTTGGTCAAGCTACACAGGTGGATTTGGGGAGGTGAGGGGAAGGAAGTGTTTCTTAAATTTTTGTGGAAACAAAGTATGGAGATGATCGCCACTTTCCCCAAGATCCATCACTGTTCCTGCTAGACTCAACTGTTTACTTTAATGATCCTATAGCAGCTTCTTTGTTGAGTGCTGTCCTGTTTATCTTGAAGTTAAGACATATTTGTTTCATAGTAGTTATTTTGTCTACTTATGCTCTCTAATTTCATTGAATGATTAAATCCATGTCAGGTTATTCTAAACTCAGAGGTTTGGGATATACGGAAGTTCAAGCTATTGAGAAGCGTGCCTTCGCTAGACCAGACTGTAATCAAGTTCAATTCTGGCGGGGATGTAATTTACGCTATTCTCCGGCGTAATCTTGAAGATATAACCTCTGCTGTGAACACTCGCCGTGTTAGGCATCCACTTTTCCCAGCATTTCGTACTATAGATGCTTTGAATTATTCTGATATCGCTACAGTTCCTGTGGACCGTTGTGTCCTGGACTTTGCTGCTGATTCAGCTGACACTTATGTTGGTGTGGTCGCCATGGATGACAATGAGGAAATGTTTTCCTCTGCCAAACTTTATGAGATAGGAAGGCGGAGACCTACTGATGATGATTCAGATCCGGATGATGGGGGTGAGACTGAGGAAGAGGATGATGAGGATGATTCTGAAGCTGATGTGGACTCTATATTGGATACAGAATCAGATGGCGAAAGAGAGAGTGATTCTGATGATGTCAATAACAATGAAGATGACGAGGATATTGACAGTGGTGATGAGCCGGATGGTGATTTCAACCTTGATGATGTGGAGTTTGACGGGGGCCAAGGAATAGTAGGCATTATGGCTGAGAGTGATGAAGGTGCAAATGAAGATAGCGGTCTTGAGTCTTACAGCAGCGACGAGGAAGGGGGTTTTACAGCCAACGGTTTTGGGTTCTGACTTCAGCCGTTATCAGGGTGCCTCCTGTAATTATCTGTTTTATTTTTTTTATCCTCTTTTTATCCTACGCCAGCTATCCGATTTAGAAGCATGGTGAACGAGCACATCAAGGAACTTTGTGAAACATTGCAGGCTTAGCATTGTGAATGTGATGGAAGGCTATTTGGCTGACCGTCCAACTGCCAAAGGGAAGAAATAAGTTTTCATTATGCCATGTTGTTTCTATATAT
>NEWO01000006.1:3871685-3916981 GCA_003013225.1 Phalaenopsis aphrodite
TATATATATATATATATATATATATATATATATATATATATATATATATATATATATATATATATATGAATGTCTTTAGTGAGTTGACCCTTTGGTGTTGACCCTTTGGTGTTCTCTATAGTGATGCGCATATTTCAAACAGCGTATGATTGTTCTCGACTCCTTTCTCAACTTCAGTACGTCTTTTGAAATTTTATGTGCTAGTTTAAGTGCACGTACACTTACGAATAAATTTATAAAATTTAAATAGGAAAGATAAATGATATTCATCGGCATGGTTTATTATCATGTGAAATTTCAATTAAAATATAAGAAATAGTTTTAAATAAGAATTAGTGAAAATCTCTTTAATGAAATTTAAAAATATTTATAACACTTTCTAAAAATATTTATGAATTTATGATTGAAATAAATAATTAATTAATGATGAAATATTTATAATCAAATAATTTTCTATAATTATAATAAAAATGTTTATTAATAAACTAGAATTTTATTTTATAACATGATTACATGAAGTATAATGTTGAGAAACAAAAATTTTGAACATAAATAATATACCTCGATTAACAGTATTAACACATTGCGATCTGTGCACATAAATTTTTTCTTTAGTTTTAATTGTTTGAGTTTTGGTGGAATCAATGAAAATTATCATAAATTTTCTTTTTATTTGAATGTATTAGACATTTATAAAAAAAAAAATAAAAAAAAAGAATACATTAACAACAACAACAACAACAACACAACAACACAACAACAACAACAACAACAACAACAACAACAAAGCCTTAATCCCACTACGTGAGGTCGGCTACATGAATCCTTTTTCTTCATTGCGTCCTACTTAGTGTCATATTTTCATTTAGTTCTAGTAAATTAAGATCATTTTTAATACAATAAGCCCAAGTCTTCCTAGGTCTGCCTCTGCTTTTCTTAACACAAGTCGAATCTAAAACATCTCCTCTTCTAATCGGATCATCAGATGGTCGAAGTTTAATGTGACCAAACCATCAAAGACAACTTTCTATAATTTTGTCTGTCACAGGAGCTACACCAACCCCATCACGAATATATTCATTCCGCATTTTGTCTCTAAGTGTAAAGCCACTCATCCATCTAATCATTCTCATCTCGACAACACTTAACTTATTATTATGCTTCTCTTTTAAAGGCCAACATTCAGCGCCATAGAGCATTGCAGGTCTCACCACTGTCTTATAAAATTTTTCTTTCAGTCTTAGCGGTACTTTTCTATCACACAAAAGGCCCGAAGCATTCCTCCACTTAAACCAACCAACTTGAATTCTACTATTAACATCCCCATCTATATCACCATCTCTTTGGACAACAGACCCAAGATATCTAAATCGTTCACACCTTTTAATAATTTGATCACCCAAAGTCACACTTCTGTCACTAGAGCTATTACTACTAAAATAACATTCAATGTATTCAGTTTTATTCTACTTAAACGAAGGCCTTTAGACTCCAATGTAGACCTCCATAATTCAAGTTTTTCCTGAGCTTTTTCTCTCGTTTTATCCATGAGAAGAATATCATCAGCAAAAGCATACACCAAGGTACATCCTCCTGCAGATGTCCAGTAAGACCATCCATAACTAAAGCAAAAAGATATGGGCTTAAAGCCGATCCCTGATGTAATCCAACAGAAATAGGAAAATATTTTGCCAATCCTCTTTCAGTTTGAACACAAGTAACAACTATAGTATACATATCTTTAATGACTTGAATATAAGTCATATCAACACATTTCTTCTCGAGAACTCTCCAAAGGATATCTCTTGGAACCTTATCGTAAGCTTTTTCTAAATCAATAAAAATCAAATGTAGATTCTCCTTATTATCTCTGAACTTCTCCATCAGAACTCTCAATAAATGTATAGCTTCCACAGTAGACCTGCCCGACATAAATCTAAGTTGATTATGAGAAATTTTTGTGATGCGTCTTAACCTATGTTCAATACCCTCTCCCATAATTTTAAAGTATGACACATCAACTTAATTCCTCTATAATTTGCACACTCTTGTGCATCCCTTTTATTCTTAAAAATGGGGACCAAAATACTCCTCCTCCACTCCTCAGGCATCTTTTTAGTTTTGAAAATAATATTAAAGAGTTTAGTAAGCCAAGAAACTCCCAAATCTCCCAAATATTTCCACACTTCAATTGGGATATCATCAGGTCCTACAGACTTTCCACCCTTGGTTTTCTTCAAAGCTTCCTCAACTTCTCTTTTGCTAATGCGACGGTAAAAATGAAATGTTTTATTCTTATTCACGATATTAAAATTACTAAGGTCGATCGTATTTTTCAGAAACTTCATTAAAAAGTTTATCAAAGTAACTCACCCACCTATGTTGAATATCTTTTTCTAAGAAAAGTACTTTTTGATTTTCATCATTAATACACTTTACTTGAGTTAAATATTTACTTTTCTTTTCTCTTTGTTTGGCTAGTACATATATATTTTTCACTCTCCTTAGTATCTAATCTATTATAAAGATCATTAAAAGTAGAATTTTTAGCGTCACAGATTGTTCTTTTAAACTCCCTGCGGGCCGTTTGATATTTTTCCCAGTTCTCTAAGCTTTTACTTTTAAACCAATTTTTATAACATAACTTCTATATTTTATCTTTTCTTGCACATTATTATTCCACCACCAACTATTTTTATTTGTAAATACTTTTTCTTTTGATTCTCCAAGAACATTTTTTGCTACTTGTTTAATAGTGTTTGTTACTTTATGCCACATCACGTTTGATTCTTCATGAATATCCTAAATTTTGAAATCTTGAATTTTACTCATAAAAATAATTTTATTTGTGTCTTTTAAGTTTCTCCATCTAATTCTGCAATGATGAGTCATAATATTTTTTTATTTTACAACTCTTGATCTTAAAATCTAAAACTAATAAACGATGTTGGGTACTTAAATTTTCACTTGGAATGACCTTATAATCTTTACAATCGCTACGATCTCTTCTTCTCATAAGAAAATAATCAATTTGTGTTTTATTAGATCCACTCTTATAAGTAATAAGATGTTCATCTCGTTTCTTGAATAAAGTATTAGTAATAACAGAATCTTACGCTATAGCAAAATCTAAAATAGCTCTACCTTCTTCATTAGTTACTCTAAAAACGTAGCCACCATGAATATTTCTGAAATCTTCTACCACTTTACCAACATGTCCATTTAAATCTCCTCCAATAAAAATTCTTTCTTCAAGAGGTATCTTTTGTATTAAGTCTTCTAAGTCATTCCAAAATTTATCTTTAGACCCTGTATCTAAACCTACTTGAGGAGCATAAACACTTATAATATTAAAAATCTTAGTATCAATGATAATCTTAAGGGCTATAATTCTATCACCAACTCTATTAATTTTGATAACATTATCTTTCAAACTCTTATATATAATTACACCTACACCATTTCTAGTGCGACTCTTACCAGAATACCAAAGTTTAAAACCTAAATTATCAATCTCATTAGCCTTTTCTTCAACCCACTTAGTTTCTTATAAATATAAGAATCAATGAATTAGCTACAATCATATAAAGTTACGAACAAAACCAACATAAAAAAATAATATTACATAATTAAATAGAAAACATAACGAGGCATGAACAATCTCTAGTAAAGTGGCATGTCCAAATCAGTTTAAATATCCAAAGCACCATGAAAAACTATAAACAAATAGAAATGTCCCACGAGAATCTAATTGCAAAAATGTCCCTCAAATTTCACTGCTCCAATAAAAAAAGCGTAGGTAAGC
Organism: Phalaenopsis aphrodite; assembly: GCA_003013225.1. Taxonomy (NCBI): domain Eukaryota; kingdom Viridiplantae; phylum Streptophyta; class Magnoliopsida; order Asparagales; family Orchidaceae; genus Phalaenopsis; species Phalaenopsis aphrodite. Next base: position 3,875,491 of record NEWO01000006.1, read on the forward strand.
CACAATACGTTCAGTGAGGATCGCTTGTGGGTTGAATCTTTAAGCAACTTCATAGAGAACAAATACAATAACATGTCCTCCAAAACTTCTGGAGTTGCATCCAAAATTCACATAACCTGCTGGACAGAAGTTTCTTGTGATGTGTCGGGGTGGTGCATGAAGCCAACAGCTTCTAAGGAAAGCCACTCCTACTTTATTGTTAACCCTGTGATGTTTAAATCGGCTCGTGAACTCAAATTCATAAAGGTTTGGGCTGGGGCCTTCAATGGAATTACCTGTTTAGCCAACTTCCAAATTTTCAGGGATGTCACCAAACCTCGTCTCACTGGGGACATTACATTGTTTCCCGTTGGCATGCCACCCCCAAACATATGATCTAACTTTTCTTCTAACTCAAGATCGACTCCACTGTATTTAAGTTTTTTTACAGCAGACACCGCCTCCAACTCATATAACATGTACTTCAATTTTAATATTAATTAAAATTGAAAAAAAATATGAGACATTTAAAAAATGTTCACTGCAAGTATCTCTGTCCACCAATTCTTGAAAGCATCAATCATTCGCTTTACCAGATCCCACCCCAAACCCGTTAGTCCTCACTTTAATTCATACTAGACTTTCCAATTATTTTTTAGCTGATCCCACTTGTTTTTTAACAATACCCTATCATACTCTCTGCCTATACTTTTCTTTAATTTTTTAATAAAAAATTTGCTAGAATTCCTTGTTGAAATAGGTTGTCAGCTTTTTCTTAGATCGACCTCTTAGAGACAAAGGTTGCAAAATAATAACTGTCTTTTTCTCACAAATTGCAAATAAACTGACTTATTTTATCTCACCATTATATTACTAGCATGAAAAAACTAATTAACATAAATAGGAATGACACAATATCACAAATAAAAAAAGTCATAATGCCAAAATATCATCACCAATACCAACACCTCCACACTCCAACACCTCCACACATACCAACACCTCCACACATACCAACAGCTCCACATAAGTACAAACACACCACCACCACCACCTCCACACAAATACAAACACACCACCACCACCACCTCCACACACCAACACCTCCACACAAACTCAACTACACACTAACCACCACCTCCACAACTACACAACAACACCTCTACACAGACACCGCCACCTCCACACACCACACACAGACGCTACTAAACACCACACAGACACCACACAAATACACCATCTCCACACTAACACCTTCACACACCAACACATGAAGACACCAACACATCCACCACACCACCACCACCTCCTCCACACACCAACAACTCCACACAAACACAACCACACACGAAACACCACCTCCACATAAACACAACACTTTGCAGCTACACCAGAAACTTGATCTCGAGCATAAGATAGGTGAATTCTTAACTTTGAAGCAAATAAGATTACAATTATAATATTTAAATATGGGATACTACGCAAGTATATGTGTCATTATCAAGTAATATAGGACTTTTGATTAAGCCCCAAATATTGAACCCATAGGGAAAACTACAATATGCTACTTACAAAAGAGAAGAAATTAAATAGCAAAATTTTACTTAGCAAAATATTTTTACTTAAACTCTTGATATTAAAACAAGAATCAAAGTTCAATTATTTTTTGTAATTTTAGATAATTTAAAATAAAGTAAGTAAAAAAGAAAGCAACTAATTAACTTAACTACATACTTGCAAGATAAAGGAAATATAAATAAAATATCCTTTTCCTTATTATGAATCAGTAAAATGTATAGAAATTCTTTTGTGGAAGAATTCTATTTGTGTTGTGAAAAATAGGAGCAATAATATTCTTTACCCTTGTTAGAAATGCTATTAAAAACAATGACTAATCTAAATTTTGAATAGTCTTGAAGACGGGTTGGGTAAGGAAGATACTAGCTCTCACTCTAGAGTTCCTTCTTCTCCCTCCTCTTGATGGCTAACATCTCATATAAAAAACTAAAACTATAAATAAAATTGGGGGCTTTAGCCTGTCACTCTAATGTCATCTAGTTCTACATCCTTCAAAGTTTATTTCCCTATTCATTTGCACTCAACCACATGAACTGTATTCTCATCCATGAAATTAAATGTGATTCTTATCATTAGTTCATTGAGAAAATGCCATCTTGAATCTTAAATATTCTTACAACAGGTTTTAACATCTTATTTGGCTAATTCAAGAGGTAAATGAAGTACATGGTTTGAAATCATCAAAACATCTTCAAACATTAAAGACTAATACTTCTCACAACTTCCTTTCAATACTTAATCACTTATTATTTTAAGGAAGAATATAAAAGAAAACTACTCAGAATTCTTGGAGAAAACACAACCACACTTAAGTTTAAAAATAGAAATTATGCTCATAAACAAAAAGTCTAAATTAAAACCAAATGTAGTCACAAAGGTAAACGCTTATCTCAAATCCTCTCCACAAAATATCTTGAAGTTACTTTAAATATCTTCCTTCACTCACAATACAATCTAAAACTCAAAATAAAAAGAAAAGGTGGACGGCGACGACGACCGTTACTCTGGATTGATGTATGATGATTAGTGATTGGCCTCTTTCTTTGATGATCCAAGTCATCTTTAATTAAAATCTAAGGGGTGCCTTGGTGTCTCATCAAAGTGTGTCTCTATTTAATGAATCTTCTAGAAGTTGCCTCTTTTCAAAAGCTAATTGAATGGATTTTGTACTCTAAACACCTCTTAAAAAATTCATCCAAATTTAATGAATCATCAAATAACTTCTTCTCACGCTTAAGCGTGGGGTACCTAGTTCTTAGGCGCAGTTCTCTCTGTATAACTGACGTGTAAGCGCTTATCTTGGGGGCTTAGGTGCCTCAGTTCATTTTTGCACCTTCTTCATTTGTACTCCATATTTGATCATTTTTCACTCCTTTAATCATTTTTTATCCATTTGATTGTACTTTAAAGAAAAGCACAGAAATACCTTTCATTAAAGTGCAATATCTCAAAAATAGGTATAAAATTGTGTACATAAGGAGTATAAATTTTAAGTGTATTAAAATCCCCCAAACTTAAAATGTTACTTATCCTCATGTGACACTCCAATCTTTTAAAAACTAAATAAGTAGATTATGTGTATGAGTTTTTTTAGGAGTTTCTAAAATTTTGATATAGAAATATAGTAGTCCAATTTAGAAAAAACATTAGTTAATGAGACCAGCTTAGAGTTTAGAAATTTTTAATGTAAAGAAGTCTGAAAATATGAGTTCCTATCTAATTCAAAAATTTTGTAGATTTTCCAAATATAGAGTTTAGGCATTCTATCTTCTCCTCCTAAAAAAATTTATTAAGCATAATTTTGCTTACTATATTTTATCCTTAAGCTTAAGAGTTTCTCAAGTCTTATACTTTAAAATGATCAGATTTGGAACCAATTTTTGATTAAGCACTAATTCTCAAGTTTATCCTCCCTTTTTCAACTTTTCTTTTCTTTTTTCTTTTTATTTTTCTTTTATTTTTCTGTCTCTCTTTTTTCTTTTCTTTTTCTTTTTTCTTTTTATTTTTCTTTTATTTTTCTGTCTCTCTTTTTTTCTTTTCTTTTTCAAACAAAGATTATTATATCTGGATATGCCTTTAATGATTTTGAATTCCACTCTTCCTTTCCTAAAGCAAGAAGATGACAAAGTTTACTTTACTTAAAAACATAATAAAAGTTTTTGAAAATTACCTTCAATAAAAGAAATTTAAGTTTTTAAAATAAAAGTCCAATTCTTCTTCATTTTTCAAAAATACAGTTTCTCTTACTAAAGATAGTTACACAATATTTATCAATTTCACACAAAAAATTTTTAACTTTCAGTTTTTCTTCATTACTATAAATTTTAACTAAATTTTCTTACTCATTTCTATATTCAAAATTTTACTTGCCTAATATAACTTCATATACATGATCGTTTTTCTTCAAATCAAAATTAATTTTATTTGAAGTACATTTGAGAACAAATAAATTTCTTGTTTTTAGAACCCCCCCCCACCCAAAAAAAAACTTAAACTTTTAATAATATAAAATATTTTAGCATCACATATAAATTAGCAGGAATGAAAAATAAAAATAACAGGCTAGCAGGAATTTTTACATCCTAAATATACAAATAAAAAAATTAAAAACATGAGTAAAAATTAAATTTTGATCAAGTTTTAATTCATTTAACATGTATAGATTCATTACACTTCTAAGAAGTGGAGGATAACATAAAAGCAAACAAACACACTAACAAGCATACACAACTGCAATATAAAGAAAATATGTGGTAGTAAATTGAATGTTTAAACATGAAGTTTTTAAGTAAAAGTTAGCAATATTCTAAACTTTCCTAAGATTCAGATTTAAGTTCAACGCAGACTAACTAAATACACTAAACAACACAATTGATACAATCACTACTAAAAAACACAATAAGAGCTCACAGGAACATAGATACATCACAGCAGCATCTGCAGAACAAAACACAAACAACACTAAGAATCTAAAAAATTACAACTCAAACAAAAAAAAATTACAGTATTGATGTACCACAACAACTTCACAATAATACATTAAATAAAAACTAAATTAAACTATAGAACAAGTCTAATCATCCACCTCCTCAGCATCACTTCTCATCACTATGCCATGCAGCTATAGGCTCATATGATAGTTATCTTGGATAATGAGGGAAAACTACACTCTAGTTACCTCTCATTAGGTTTTCCATAGATGAGTCAATTTCTTCCTCATAATCAGTACGTCTCCTCATATATCCAACTTAATGTTGTACAAAATTTTCTAAATTTGACGCCTTATCAACAACATAGTTAACTTTGTCCAAAATCCTTTGTAAAAGTTGTCACTGAGAATTAGATCTAGAACTCTGACCCTGTGATGTAGAAGCACAAGAAGTGGAAGCTTAAGATGTAGAGGCAGTTGAAGTACTAGAAAATTTACCTCTCCAGCCAAAAATGAAATGATGTGAATAGTACTTCACATTCACACTAGTAATAGGCTTGAGTGGCCACATGATTTCCTCTTAACTATCAAATCTAACTCCAACCTACTCGCATAATAAGAAGATGAAGGATGTGAATCCCAAACCTATAGTATTAGCAGTGACGACAGAACTGGTAATAACATTATAAATATAAGCTCCAATGTTGATGGGCTTGAATTGCTGAATACATTAGTTGAAGGTTACTCAATCTCAAGTCACTTCAATAAAATGATTGGTAAGAAGCAGACGAATAGAAATGGAATAGTGTCATGCCTTTGATGGGTCTCTAACTTTAACGTGGAGAAGTTAACTCTTTTTTTCATTAGTAATCTTTCATAATCCTCTTCCTTGAGTCAACGATGAAATAATCTCGTCTAACACCCCCTCATTTGGACTATAGTTGGAATAAAAACATAAAGTTCTTGAGGGCAAATGATAAAAACAATTTAATACCTCTGATGAGAAAGGCATTGTCTTTTCTCTAACCATGAATCATTTTTCCTTAGCCATGGCGTATTTGCAGAGAACTACTGAACAATAAAAATATCAGCCACAGTAAAAAAAAACAAAACTGCTCTAATTGGCAGCGAACAATCAAATCTTCTATAGATCCTCCCAAACTCTTAAGACACGGGTTCAACTTTCTTAATTAAAACACATCACCGTATCGATCCTGAGCTCTAGCACTAACAAACTTGGTTGAAACAGATTAGGCATTTCCCTTGCTCCTCTTCATCCTTGGTGCCATTTCTAAAAAATTATATAAAATTCACAATAAATCCCAAATTCAACTCTAATTCATTAAAATTAACTCCTAAAGATTAAATCTTTTGGAGTGAGAGCCAGTATCCTCCCAACCTAACCATGGATTTAGAGACTAAACCTAAGACTAGCCAACGATTCTCTATAACACTTGACTGAGGCTAGAGAATTAAAATTGCTCTTATTTCGCACATACAATGTTTAATGCATCTCATTCCTTTATGTTATCCACTTCACTACATTAGAATAACATTTTTTAACATCTTGAAATTATCCAAATCAATTCATCCAAAAAGGGTTTAACATTTATATTTAGAAATAGTTACTATCCTTATATTTAACACTCGCATTTAGGAGTAGTTGTTAGATAAAACACTATTTTAATTTACATTCCAAACTAAGGACTAATAATAGTAGATTGGAATTTGACTAAGGAGCTCTTCGCTCGCTTCCTTGTGGGATCGATATTTGAAGCTTAATCAGAAAGTTCTATATTACTTGAAGTAATGCGTGCACTTTCATAGAACCCATAGTGTGTGAACTAATTTAAATATTTTGTATAACATTTAAATTTTGCACATTAAGTACTTAATATAAATTGGGTCAAGTTTTTTTTCATATTTTTGAAAGCTAAAATACTGTGTAACTTTGGGTTTGGTCAGGTTTTTTATGCCATCTCAGGAGAATTAAATTGACATAAAACATGCTAAAAAGCAACACACACTAGGGGTGCATCAAGGCCCAACGTCATGCATCGAGCATTTTAAAATCTATTGGACATTCTGAAGGCCAAATTTGACTTGCCATATTTTTTTCTAAAACCATCCACTAGGATCATCTGAGATTCAATAAAGTCACCACATGAGGTTTGGTTGCTAAATCTTTATCTACTCCTGCAATTTAATTTCCCTGCAAAATTATATACATGCTTTGAGTGTATTAACCTTTTAGGTGGAGAGACGAGAAGAATCAACATGTACACTTTTAAATTCTTGAATTTACCTTTTCCGTACTTCTTGTCTTGAACTTGCATGTTAAACAACGATGTCACCCTGCATAAAAACCAAAACTGCTAGGATAGCCGTAAAACCAAAACCAAAACTAAAAATCAATCAAGATAAAATTTACCACTACAACATTAAAAATATAGGATAACTTAAAATTTAATCACAAACATCATAAAAAAAAATTACAACTAAATTAAAACATCTCTATTAGATGATTGGGAATCCCTCAGAGGAGGAAACCCACGGTCTAAATGAATAAATGGAACTCATTAATTTGTGTTTAGTAAATTCATTTTGACTAAGTGAATCCAAAAGAAAATAGTGGTGCAGAACGAGGAAACCGTAGGATCTTAACCGGTGTCACTCTAATCAACTTTGATATGACTCGTAATACTTAAATAACCATGACCCTTAGGGACATCTGATTTGACATCATAACTTGACACATTAAAAAACTTAAACTTGCTAGAACGAGGAGCTTGGAGCTAGCATTGTGGGAAACATGACCATCTTCAACAGTAGAACATGTCTACATCAACTAAACCATTATCTCTTTAGAATTAAAAAAATCAAGCCATATGATTTTGAGGTTGTCTTCCTAGTGCGACATAAATTCTCAATCTTATCTTAGGCCTTTGTATAGATTTTCTATGCAATTTAAGCTCTAACTTGTTTTAGGATTCTAAGGTTGTCATTCGTTACAACTTAAACACTCACATCTTCCAGGCTATTTGTGTGATTGTTTCACGCGAGTGTATGCCCTAATTAATAAAACTGATAAGATGAAACATTTAAATATTTCTCTCCAAAACTGAAGCCAAACCATAAAGTATCTTGTGAAGTCACCGAGGTTCTCCTCTAGGACTGTTACATCCCCTAGTTCTTCCTCCTTTGGATTCTATAATAAATGTTACAAATTTGAGTCATTCCCCTTTCACACCTCTTTGTTTGATCTTGTTGAAAAGTTCTATCCTTTTGACCTATTCGAAAATAATATTTCCAGATTTTTATCGAGAGTTTTCTTAGGTGACTTCGGTTATCTATGATGTAATTAACTATAGGGGCTTACCCTTATAGGAAGCTTCTCTGAACCTAGTTTAATAAAAAACCTATTTAATTCTTTGTATTAAATAGGGAAACTTGTCGACTTATAGATAAAATGGTTTTCGCAGACCAAATGGATGCCATATATTTTATATTTTATTTGATCGAGCCTCACCCTCAAGTCTTGTGTTTATCTTTTAGGATAGATACATGGATTGAAGTGTAATGCTCTTTCATTTGAACTATAAAAGATATGAGATCCGTTTGGTTTCATATTTTTCTAAACTTATATATATATATATATATATATATATATATAAATTAAATGCCTTTCTGAAGTGGGCAGCAGGATTTCAATTCTGGCAGCCAACAGCTTCCAATGGGCAGCCCTGTAACTAAAATTGTGCCGACAAATCCCTTAAAAATTCAAACTCGTTTAGTGAATTTTATAGAAAGGAACTGTAGCACCTAGAGGCCCAAGAGTCGTGCCTAAGTGCTAGCCAAGTTCTACATCAGGCGGCTACATGCTAGTTCAGCTGGGTAGGTACTTCTCTTTCATTTAACCCATTTTTGCTCCTTTTTTAATGTATTTTTGCTCTTTTTTTACTTTTAAACTCTTTTCTTGGACCTACAACCAAAAATATAAAAATACCTTTATTTAAAGCATAATATACTTAGAAATTGAGCATAAAATGTGCATAAAAAATAAATAATTTTAAGGTGAATCAAAAGGCAAGTTGGCAACTCCAATTTTTAAAATGAACCTAGAAAACGAAGAAAGTGTGGAGTGTTCCTTTTGCTGCCACCTTGAAGAGAGTAACTTGCATGCATTACACAAAGGCCTTATACCATTTTAAGGAAGGGACCAAAGGAAAAAATAAGGAATTTGATTATTATTTGAAAAAAAAGGATCTATTGAAAAGAGTGAGCTATGTTTTTCTTTGAGAGGAAAAATTTCTGGCGCGATATTTTTTTGGGAGAAGCATAATGAGTTTGACTTGGAATTCTTAAAGAAGTCCTTAGGGATTCATTAGAGCACAAAATTTCTCTCCATCATACTTCATCCACTTGCATTTGAGATTTCCTTGACGTGAGAGCTTGAGAGGAAGTTTCTAAGAGATTTCTTGGAGAGAGATGATATCAACTTCACAGTCATGGGTGGAGCAAGGAAAAGTAAAGAGAATGTGACTCAAACTCTCACAAAGGAGAAATCCTTTAAAAACTACAAATTTTCTTTTTTCTCAGTATCCCTTTTTAGGTTTGTGTTAGAGGTATAAGGTTTAGGCTGATGTTAGAGGAACCCTTAGGCTAAGAAGCATTTCTTTGTGATCCCCTGCGATCCTTAAGAATTTTATCCAAAAAATCCATAGTTCTTTAACCTATTTCAAAATAAAATTATATTAATCTCTTCATTCTTCTTGGAGACCTCAATTTGATAGATAATTGAAGCCATGAAATTAGAGAGTGAAGAAAACCCTATTGATCTTATCTCCTTAGGTTGGCGTGATTTCTCTTTATAAGAAATCTTTCTTAATTAGCCACATAATAAGGGATGTGAATTTTATTGCCTTGTGTAATGAAACATTGGCACACCTCTCGATATTCAAACCTAGATCAAAGAAGATAATAAAAAAAAAGGTTTAATTTGTCATCCAATGCAAAAATATTCATTTGGTGCATGTAGTCAATCTCATTTTCAATTGCATTCAACATTATGATAAGCATAACGGGATTTATTTTGAAATCATGCATGTGAAATGTTTATTTTTTAATTTTACTTCTAATTTGGTATTCAAACATGTATTAATAAAGATATATGTTATGCATGTAGTTTAAAGAATGCATGAAAATATGTTCGACTTTGGTATTCAAACATGTATTAATAAAGATTTATTTTGAAATCATGCACGTAATTTAGAGTTTATCTTCTATGAAAATGCCTTTTCTCTTGATGCTTGCATTTTATAAGCATGAAAATATTTTTTTCATGCTTATAAAAATGAAGTCTAAATTAAAGAAAACTACTCAAACTTCATGGAGAAAACACAACCACACTTGAGTTTGAAAGTAGAAATCAGGCTCATAAAAATGAAGTCTAAATTAAAACCAAATGTAGTAACAAAGATAAACACTTATCTCTAATCCTCTCCACCAAGTGTCTAGAAGTTCTTTTGAATCTCGTCCTTCACTCACAATACAGACTAAAACTAAAAAAAAAGGTGGACAGAGGGGGCGGCGGCAATGGGCGGCAGCAGTTACTCTACATGGATGGATGATGATTGGCAATTAGCCTCTTCCTTTGATGATCCAAGTCCTCTTTAATGAAAATGCTTAAGGTCCCTTGGTGTGTCTTCAAAATGTATCTCCATTTAATGAATCTTCTAGAAGTTTCCTCCTTTCAAAAGCTAATTGAACAAATTTTTGTGTCCATGAACTATTTCTCATGTTTTTACCAAGGTTGATTCAAACACCACTTCAAAACTTTATCCAAATTAAATGAATCATCAATTAACTACTTCTTGCACTTAAGCGCAGGGTACTTAGGGCTTAAGCGCAACACTCTCTGTATAACTGGTGCGTAAGTGTCGATCTTAGGTGCTTAGGCACCTCAGTTCATTTTTCACATTTTTTATTTTTTCTTCAAATTTGATTCTTTTTCATTCGTTTTATCATTTTTTATCCATTTAATTGTACCTAAAAGAAAAAAACACAAATAACTTTCATTAAAGAATAATATCTCAAAAATAGGTATATAAATGTGTACATAAGGACCATATAATTTTGGTGTATCACCTTAGCAATTTTTAAAAATTCTTTAATATATCAAATTTAGAATCCATCATGTCCTAAAGAACTTTTAATTTCTCTCACACTTGTTGGGTAAGTTAAATTAGCGATCACTTAAACTTTTGCAGGGTCTACTTCTATACCATGTTTTGATATATGATGCCCTAAAAAATTCCTCCTACTACAATAAATTGGCATTTTCCCAGTTAAGTACTAAGTTCATTTCTTCAAAGAGCATAAGAACTTTTGATAAATGTTCCAAACATGATTCAAATGAAGTTCCAAACACTAAAAAATCATCCATAAACACTTTAATTCCTCTTTCAATTAAATCACAGAAAATAGACATCATTCATATTTGAAATGTAGCAGGGGCATTACATAAAACAAAGGGTGTTCTTATAAAAGGAATTGTATCAAAATGACTAGTAAAAGTTATTTTCTCTTGATCCTTACGAGCTATTTGTATTTGGTGATAACCAGTATATTCACCCATAAAACAAAAAGTATTTATGACCAGCTAGTTTATCCAACATTTGATCTAGAAAGGGTAGTGGAAAATGATCTTTCTTAGTAGAGAGATTTAATTTTCTATAATCAATGAATATTCACCACCCTGTGACTTGTGTTGTTGGTATTATTCATTATGTTTATTCATAGTCACAATCAATCCTTTCCTTGGAATGCAGTGAATCGGAAAAACCCATGCACTATCTGAAATAGGGTAGATAATTCCAGCAAATAACCACTTTAAAATTTCTTTCTAGACAACTTCTTTCATAATAAGATTTAATCTTCTTTAAGGATCAGCCCTGAGTTTGCAGTTCTCTTCTACATGAATTCTATCAATACAATTTGAAGGACTGATTCCTTTAATATCAGCAATTGTCCATCCAAAGGCGTTCATATAACAATTCAAAGTTTTCATTAAACTCATTTATTCTTTTGTAGCTAATTTTGAAGAAATTATAACAGGTAATGATGAGGAGTCACATAATTCAAATGTTTAGGATGTAACTTCAACTCAAGTTTATGATGTTTTTTCAATTGATGAACAAAAAAATTTATCTTTTTCTATAGTTGTTGACCTCACTTTTGTTTGAGGTTAAGTTTTCCCTCTTTTGTAGCTTAAGGTCTAGCCTTATGACTTTCCTGTTGACTATTCCTAGGAAACTAGAAAAGGAAACCTCACCTTTAGCAACTCTAAACTCTTCTGTGCTCAACTTGAAGTTTCATACAATGGTCCTTACGTCTAGCACTTAGTAGGTGGGGCCACTTTAGAGGAAGCTCAAGGGGAGTCCCCATAAGACTACTTGGCCTTAAGGCTGACCCTCAGTATTGGTCTGGAGCTAGTTTACTCACTTGCACTCACTTGCACCCACTTTCACTCACAACCCTAAAACCAAGATTTGTTGACTTTGATCCCTTGATCTTTTAGGAAACTCCTGTAGATGGACTCCTAGACCCACTTACCCTGAGCTAGGGTTTAGCTAAGACCAGTACATAGAGGACCCAATTAGAGATTTCATTGGTCCATAGCTCATATAAAGTGGTTGGCACCCCAATTCTATAAAAATATCCAACTCGGCCTTTTGCCCCCAAATCCACCCAAATTACCTAAATGCCTTTGAAACCCTAAATTTGACGAAAATTCCAAAATTCATCCAAAATACCAAAACTTAATCAAAATTCTTTTCAAACCATTTGAAACTACTCAACTTGCCCAAAACATCCCACAAATTCCAAAATTACCAAAATACCCTCAAATTTCCCAAAATTTCAAAAATAACCTTGGTAGCCCAAACTTTCCCAAAACCCTCCAGGTCATTTCAAATGACTCCAAAGCCAATTTGGACCATTTAATTGAACCTAATTTGGCTAAGTTGACCACTTTGACCAAAAAGCCTGAAATTGCCTTTAAAGGCCAAATTTCTCCAAACCATCAATTTGGCCCCAATCCTCCCCAATTTCAATTCTAAACTCAAATTTATCTTTCATTTGATCAATTAAAGCCAAATACATGGCTAATTGATCCATGCCCCCAATTTTGACCCTATGACTTAATCTCACCATATTGAACCATATGATCCACTCAATTGTCCCAATTTGAATCCTAAATTCTTTCTAACAATTCTACACATAAAATTAGACCTTCAATTGGCCTTTTTCAAGCTTCAATTTTAACCCACATTCAAAATCTCCAAAATTTCCCCAAATTGGCTATGTGTCCAAATTCCACCAAATTGAATGCCCTAACCCCAAAATTGACACCCAATTTTGTTGAAAACTCTTTATGACATTCCTCTAGACCATTTTGAACAATTAATTTGGACCTAACCCAACCTTAGCCTAAAATAAACCAAAGTGTAACCCAACACCCCCAAATCTGACCAAATGCCCAAAATCCTCCAAATTGGACCTCCAAACCAATTCAAAATCACTACAAATCTTTTCTAAACTACTCATGACAATTACCCACACAAAATTGCTCAATCATTTGAGCTCAATAGCATGGCTAGCTCAACCTAAAATCTACATCAAGCTACTTGACCTAAATAGACCCTTTCACCTAAATTAACTTAATCAAACCAAATTGGTCAACCAAGGACCCCATAACCACTAAGATCCTTCTTTAGACCAGGCTGCACCATCATAAATCCACCCAAGTGAGCTATGGACCAATGGGTCCCTAAATTAGTGGATTTCATCCCATTTTTGGGACTTAACCAAGAAATCTCCTCCATCATGACAAACCATTGAGGGTTAATCATAATTAACCCTCTCGCTGGCTCACCTGACCACCTGGCCGCCTCCAGTGCTCTGGCCAGCCACCGTACTCACTGGAAAATGCCAAACTCGTGAGCCACCACCCTTAAATCAACCATAATTTTAACCCTAGAGGCTATCTCACCGTAGCTGCTCTTTAGAGCTCCTAATCCCTCCACCTAAGCAACTCTTTGCACCCATCAACTAGCCCTGAGCTCCATGTTGACCTCACTTTTGGTTGAGGTTTAGTTTTTCCTCTTTCATAGCCTATGGTCTAGCCAAAGGACTTTCTTGTTGACTCTTCCTAGAAAAATAGAAAAAGAACCCTCACCATTAGAAATTCTACCTTCTTCTTTGCTCAACTTGAAGTTCCACATAGTAGTCCTAACCTATAGCACTTAGTAGGAGGGGTCACTATGATAGAGCTCAAGGAAAGTCTCCCTAGGACTGCCTGACCTTAGGGTTGACCCTGAGTGTTGGTCTGGAGCTAGTTCACTCACCTACACTCACTCTGAACCACAATCACTCACAACCCTAAACCAAAAATTTCTTGACGTTGATCCCTTGATCCTTTGGGAGACTCATGTAGATGGTCCCCTAAAACCACTGGCCAGGCTGGGGTTTAGCTAAGACCAGTATAAAGAGGACCAAATTCTATTTTTCCATAGCTCATATAGGGTGGTTCGCACCCCAATTCTACCAAAAATATCTAATTTGGCATTTTGCCCCAAAATCCCCCAAATTACTTAGATACCCTTTGAGTCCTAAATTTGACCAAAATTCCTAAATCCACCCAAAATACCCAAATTTGTCCAAAAATCATTTTCAACCTTTTCAAAATACCCAAATTACCTAAAACCACAAAAAAATCCAAAATTACAAAAATGCCCTTGGCACACCAAACTTTCCCAAACCCTAAAAAATTACTTTAAATGTTTCTAAAACCTATTTGGGCCCTCCATTGGAACCTAATTTGACCAATTTGACCAACACCCCCAAATTTTATTTAATGGTCCAACTTCCCCAAATTTACCCCAAATGCCCATCAATTGGTCCCAATTTCCCCCAATTTCAATCCTAAACTCAAATTCTCCTTCCACATGACTAATCCAAACCAAATACAAGCTTAATTGGTTCATTTTTTTAGTCCAATTTAGATCTAAGTCAAACCCCCAATTTGACTTAATCCCACCAAATTGAACCTCATAGCCTACTCAATTTGCCACAATTTATATTGAAAACACTTCATAAAAATCCTACACATCAAATTTGAAGTTCAATTGGCCTTGGTAAAGCCTCAGTTTCACTTAATTTTAACCCAAGTTCAAAATCCCCAAATTAGCTTTGTTTCCAAGTTCCACAAAATTGACACCCAATTTATGTTCAATTCCCCTAACCCATAAATTGACACCCAATTTATGTTAAAAACTCTTCATGATATTAGTTTTGACCACTTTCAATAATCAATCCAACCTTAGCCCAACCTAGACATAAGTCTAGCCCACATGCCCAAATTGACCCAAATCCCAAAATCATCAAATTGAACCCCAAATTGAACTCAAAATTACTTTAACCCTTCCCCAAAAATCTTCACTACTATCATCTACACAATTTTGATCAATTAATTGGGCTCAAAGTCATGGCTAGCCTAACCCAAACCCAAAGTTTGGCCATTTCAACATACATTGGACCCATGCACCAAAATTGACCTAGCCATGTGAAATTGATCAAGGCAAGACTTCTACAGTCAACTTTTGGGTTTTAGTAACCAAATTAGACCCACCTTTTCCCACCCTAGATGAGCGATGGATCAAAAGTCCCCTAAATTAATGGTTTTGTTTCCTAAATTGCTTAAGCCAAAGTAATCTTTGTCAAAACCTATCACCTGCCCAAATTAATTATTGTGATAGATTCCTCTGAGGTACCTGAGCCACCTAAGCACCTCCCCTGCCATTGCCAGCCAGCCTAGTTGCCAAATCACTTCGAAATTGACAGCCACCATACTTAAATCCAAACCCAATTGACTTACCTAAGTTGTCCCACTCCCATTGGCCAATTGCACCGCTTAGATCACCAACTCAACAAGCTTTTGCACCCCTGGCCACGCCTGAGCTCCACTCTCTGCCCATGGCTAAAAAAGCTCCCCTCCATGGCCAAATCAAAGTGCTAAAAATTTCTTAAGGATACCCTGCCAAATTGTTCCCACAGCATCCTTTAGACCGCCTCATTGCAACCCAACCACCTCCCTACGCCAATTCCCATCGTCCGAGCTCAATTTTTGAGCTTGATTCTAGCTGGAAATAGGATAAACTCCTCCACACCTCTACAATGCACCAAAATTAAATTAAACTTGCCTAAACCTTCACCACTGTGAGAGAAGAAGAAACCTCATCAAAACCCCCTCACAGAGCACCTCTACCCCTAAGTTTGACCAACACCCAAAATTGAGCTTCACCAAAGTCTGCCCTAGACAATTCATCGTGACCATAGGATCAAAACTTGAGTTGACTTGGTTAAGTGTAGCTCGAGTTCTTAAGGCTAGAAGATGGATGGCTCATGGGATGAACCAGACGGGGACGAAGACTCATAGTTGTCGGATGGCGTGTGTATCAAATGGAGGATTGAGATGAAGCCGAAAGGGAGATCCCAACATAAAACATAGGCCACGTGGGGCAGACTTAAAAGGCGGTGCCAAATGCGGAGCAGTCGCATGGAGACTTCAGAGCTGCTGAATATTCCATGAAGCCACGTGGTTTATGTAGGAAAATAGGGTTATTATTTATTTAATTAATTCAACTAATTTTAAAAATTGATAAAATAAAAATACCATCTTTCTCAGTGAACAGAGGGGAATAATGTGGATCAAGAATAAAATTTTTTTTCCAAACATATGATGTTATATTAATTAAATACCCTCTGTGGTATTTTAACTCTCAATGATTAAGGAATGTTCACCATGGCTTGAGATTTTTATGGTTTAATCCTCATCATAGAGGGGATGTTCTCTGATTTTTGAAGTTCGGAGGGCATCTCTATGCTCTTAACCTTAATTTTCAAGCCAAGGTGACCATTTTGGCTTATTTTAATTATATAATTTAAAATATCATTTGAAAATTATGAGAAAAATTTTAGTAGGTTTCTTTTGGTTAGAGAAGTCTAAGGAAAAATGTTGTGATACTTTGAATCATTTTGTAAATTTCTATAATTAGTTAAATGTGAATACCTTTTATAAATTTAGGTAAATTAAATACATATAAAAAATTAACAAAATCAACTCCACATTGTTTATTAAAATCATATCTACCCACTGTAAAAATTTCAAAATTATTTGGCATAATATATGGATATGACACTTCAAGTCCTCAAAATCATTTGAGTTGTGTTTAGTGAGTTATGAGGTGAGGTGCCCCAAGGGCAAAATCACTTTAGACTTTGGTGCTTTAATCAAAATTTAGGATTAACCAAAGTAAAAATGGGTAATTTTGATCTTAATAAACATGATTTGATGATTAAAATACAATAGGACTAAAAGGTAGAAACTCACTCACCACCCTTACACAACATAAAAAAAATCATAATTCTCCTAATCTTCATGATTTGGAAGTCAATTAAGAACAAATGATTCTTAAGTAAGGGGCTTAAAATAGAAAGGATGATAGTTTAATTTTCTTAAGCCCAAAGTTGAGGATGATTTGATTACTTGATAAGAATAAACATCACTTATACTAAAATTTTTTGATACATATCATTTCACCTATCTTAATTACCAAGGCTTGGTAGTGACCTAGGTTTCATTCCTAAACTCAAGTTGATTGGATTTAGAAAATTATATGATTGGTGATTAACATCTTTAAACACTACAAGCCTAACCTTAATTGCAGGCACCACATTCTTAAGGACTTGTCTCAGGGGCACTCACTCGCATAACTCTTAAAGAAAACTTCAACTAACCAATCGAGTATCTTATCCTTAAAATAACTAAATTAAAAGTTTCACTGAGCAATGGGGTAGTCTCACTTCAACCTCAGATGATTATTGTGACATTTTGATAAGTTAAAAATGAACTAGGAATGTTTCACGAGATATTTAACATGATTTAGGGTCACACCTTGAACATTTTGAAATCTATTGAACATCCTGAAGGACAAATTGGACTTGCCATACTTTGGCCTAGAATCATTCACTAGGATCTTCTGAGATTTAACAAAATCATAACTTGGGGTTTGATAGCTAGACCTTCATCTACTCTTACAACTTTAATCTTCTTACAATATTATATACATGCTTTGCAAGTACTGATCATTCAAATGGTGGAACGAGAAGACTCGCCAAGTACACTTTTATTGTTTACAGTACAGTCTTTACATGTACTTTCCACTCTGTATTTTTATGCTTACAAAACTTGCATGTTAAGCAATGATGTCACCCTGCATGAAAACCAAAACTGTTAGGATACCTACAAAACCAAAACTAAAACAAAAATCATCCAAAAAAAAATTCACCGCCAAAACATTCAAAATATAAGACAACTAAAAATTTAGTCACAAACATCATATCAAAACAACAATTGCAACTAAATTAAGACATCTCTATTGGATGATAGGAAATCCCTCGGAGGAGAAAACCTACGATTGCAAACGAGGCTTCCCACAATATAAATGAAATTATTGAACTCATTAAGTTGAGTTTAGTATATTTATTTGTACTAAGTGAATCAAATAGAAAATAGTGATACCAAAATGAGGGAATCGTAGGATCCTAACCGGTGTCGCTCTAATCAACTTTATCATGCCCCCATAAAATTTAAGGAACTACAACCATAGGGCCAACTGATTTGACACCATAACCTGATACACTTGAAAACTTAAACTTATCATGACGAGGAGTTTGGAGTTAGCATGGTGAGCAGCACGACCATCTTCAACAGTAAGAGGATTCTACAAAAACATATCTTTCCTTAAAATTAAACAACATAGCTATAGGACATCAAGGTTGTTTGCTTATACAACATAAATCCTCAACTCATATTTAAGCCTTCGTATAGGTCTTATGTATAATCTAAGCCCTAACTCGTCTTAGGATTCTGAGGTTGTCACTCGTTACGACCTAAATCCTCACATCTTCCAGGCTATTTGTGTGAT
This sequence comes from Phalaenopsis aphrodite, assembly GCA_003013225.1. NCBI lineage: Eukaryota > Viridiplantae > Streptophyta > Magnoliopsida > Asparagales > Orchidaceae > Phalaenopsis > Phalaenopsis aphrodite. Next base: position 3,894,025 of record NEWO01000006.1, read on the forward strand.
CGTCTCACACCAATGTAAGCCCTAAATAAATAAAATTTGCAGGATGAAACACTTAAATTATTTCTCCTCAAAACTGAAACCTAACCATAGGATAGCTTGGGAAGTCACTGAGGTTCTCCTCCGGATCTATGACATTTCCTAGTTCTTCCTCCTTTGGATTCTACAAAAAATGCTACAATATTGATCCATTGCCCTTTCACACCTCTTCATCTGATATCATTGAGAAGTCATATCATTTGATCTGTTTGAAGATAATTTTTTTTTGAATTTATCGAGAGTTTTCTTGGGTGACTTTGATCATTTAAGATGTAATTAACAATAGAGGTTTGCCTTTATAAGAAGCTTGTCCAAACCAGCTTAATATAAAAACTATTTAATTATTTGTTTTAAATAAAGAAACTTGTTGGTAAATAAATGGTTTCGCTGACCAAATGAATGTTATATACTTCTTAGTTTATTTGATTGAGCCTCACCCTTAAGTCTTGTGTTTATCTTTCGAGATAGATTCAGTGTTTAAGGTATAGTGCTCCTTCATTTAAACAATGAAAAATATGGGGCCAGTTTGATTTAATATTTTTCTAAACTATATATATAAGTACATTAAATGTTTTTTTTTTCGAAACGAGTGACATAAATTTGATTCCAGCAGCCAACAGCTTGCAACAAGTAATTCCTTAGCTAAAATTGTGCCAACAACTTCTGGTGACTCCGTTGGGGACAAACTTTCTCTCCATTTAAATCAAGAAATATTATCTTCATATATCGGTAATGTGTCAGTGTCTCTTATGGACTAAATTACCCTTCTTTTGTTGGCACGCTTTACTCATTTCTGTCTTGGGAAAGTACGGTTAACTATTTGGACTTCAGGACCGTCTGTACAATCACCTTTGATCAGAGAGGTTCAGGAGGCCATTAAGGACTTTTTAATCTTCATATGGGGTTGGACCCCCAATAGGTGTATTGGTGTATTAGTTCCGCCGGTGCATTGTGCATTGTAAAGTTGGTCCCACACTGGGTCCTAAACACTTGACATCTCTCTTTTGAGTCTGATTTGCTACTCGGCAAATTAAATTGAATTGTGTCGTGCTGCGTACGCTCTTTAAAATTTCTTTATATTAATTAAATCTTTCTACTTTCAAAATACATTTACTAAAAGTTGTTAAATCTCCAACAATTAAATAAAGACTCACCTGGTCTACAGATCAACCTACGTAAATTTTTAGTGCTCGTACTAAGATTACGAGGCATTGGCCAAATGGCGTGCCCAACACTAACTTTTTCTTGTGACCTTCCAATGGGCTGCATCGCTCACAATGTCACTCCCACCATCATGTTTGGAGCAGGATTTGAAGATCTCAAGGTAGTTCTCAGGAAAGTCCCGTTCGTTGTAATGAAAGTCGCCACTCTGGATGTTCAAGAGTCATTTACCGAGTTTAACCTGAACTGTCTTCAGGATTTTCCCTTGTGTAAGAAGTCAAGACTAATGCCGCCTCAGCACCTACCAAGTCCGTTCTTCCCGCTTCTGCTAATGAAAAGGAAGTTATGATCTTTGAAGACCCAACGGGTTAGCTGTCCCGCACTCAGTATTTGAAATTGAATCAAGTTCGAGGATGGCACAGTTAACCCGAACCCAAAGGAGAAACTACAACAGGAAGGTTCAGAGGGCTGCTAAAGCTTAAACTCCAAAAGAGGTACCTGTTGATGAAGATCCTCCCTAGGACGAGTCAGGATTACCAGAGACCTATCCACTTCTGCGAGGGAGTAGGTTCCATCCCTTAATGGATACCAACGGGTATGAAAATATCCAAAATAATGCCAGACTTTACTATCACTTCATGAACATAATCAAGAGAGGAAGAAGCCTGCTCCGATCAGCCGAGTCAGTTCAGTTTTTGAGAGACTAGCTACCAAAGAAGGTTGTTCAGTTGGTGAGTTACTCAAATGGGTGGGACGTGCAGTATCCCATCGTATGAAGAAAGAAATTCTAAAGAATGTCAAATCTATCAGAAGCTCCTAAAATTCAATTGAAGCCTTACCTACTTGCATTCCTGTCTGGTTCCTCTTGGGAAGCAGAGTTGATACCGCCACTGTTACTAATTCTACTGTCAGTAGACCCGCAGGCCAAAGACTAGTTAATTCACGTCTGGGTTCGAGAATTCTACCAATCACCCACTATATAGATGCTCCTAAAGTTCCAAAGAAAAAGATGAAGAGACTACCCAATACTGTATTTGATCTGCACCATGGGGAGCATACTTCTCCTTGACATGCCGATGTCTCTGCTAAGACACCCGTCTCAAGACATCACCATCAAAGAAAAAGGTGTGGATACCCAAGGTCGTTGTACCGATACAGCCCAGTAGGCCCGCAGGGCAAGATCACAAAATGAAGCCAGGGTCTAAAGTATCTGACATTGCTGCAGCAATTTCCAGTGAGACGGAGGAACAAATGGAGGATGTCCAATAGGATCCTCTAGATCATAAGACAATCCAAGAATCAATAATTGAAGAAAAGGTTAAAAAGCTCAGAGTTGAGATTTTTGAATTACCCCGAGAACATGGAGTTTTCATTGATGATGATGATGATGATGATTTTTACTTCAATGATTAACTTGGGGAAGATTTCATGGATATACATGTCATCGAGAGTAGGGCTGCTGCATCTGCGCACGACTCTCAACCTCTCATAAAAAAGAATGTCGTAGATGAGCTGCGTAGGGTTGTCTTCCTAAGGGATGAGCAAATCAACCAAATAGAGAAAAGAATGGAAGAGATGGTTGCCGCCATGACCGCTATGGCCACAGTTCAAGGACAATCTCAAGTACCACAGTTAGCCTCTCCAGAGATCAACCAACCGGAAATTATACATATCACGGACAAAAGGATGGAAGTTGCCATAGTGAACAGAGATGAGCAACAAAAGAAGGATTCTCCATCAAGTGCCATGCCAGAAAAGGAATTTAAATGAATGGTCGAGCAAGTTCGGGAGGCCCTAGCCCAATCTAAGGGTGGTGCATTGATTTTAAAAGTTAGACCTTACTCAGAAGAGTTCGATGTCGTTCCCTTCCCTAATGGCTTCGTGTGCCCAAACTTTAAGATATTTTATGGGACTAAAAATCCCATACAACATATACCACATTTCCGAGTCAGTTGTGGCAATACTGGAGGTACCTTGTGGCGATCGGTGCGCCCCCTGGGTGGCGGGTCGGGTTACCTGGTCAATAGGGCGCGTGTCGTTTTGTGATATTATCATTTTGAGGAGTCACCAAATCTTTATGTTATCTATTTCTTTGCCCTAATTTCTAAATGAATTATTCTATTCAGATTATGTCAAGAATCCTTAGAATTTGATGAAATTCAGAAAATGAAAAGGGAAGGACTAAGAATAATAGAAGATAAAGAAAGAAAACATTAGGTGATAAACCTACAATGGAAATCTTTAGAATATGCCATTGCTAAAGTTTTCCAATATAATTTTATAACCACAGGTTCTATTTGCATCCTTTAAGTCTTCTATAAGAACAAGCTCCTATAGTTAATTACATCTTAGATGATTATCTAAGAACACTCCTATTAATGTCAAATATTTATCTTAAAGAGATGAACATTAACCATTCAATCTCAAGAAAATGTCAATATGTGTCTGGATTATCCTAAAAATTCTTAGGCTTTGTCACTATCCTGAAAGTGATTGTCCTAAAAGTTTAGGTTTTGTCATGTCCTAAAAGTTTTAGGTTTTGTTTTTGTCCTAAAAGTTTTAGGATTTGTCATTGTTCTAAAAGTTTTAGGTTTCGTCATTATTCTAAATGTTTTTGGTGTTATTTTATGTCATGTAATTTTGTTTGTCATTTTATTTTGTTTGTTTTTGTTTGGTTTTGTTATCTTGAAATTCTGCTTTCGAATGCCATCCTGCAAAACAGAGTTAGCACATCCTATAAGATGCAAAGAAAATCTTGAGCGAAGTTTTGTTTTCTTGTCTTCAATAAACCTGCAAAAGAGAACATGATTAGCATAAAACCATGTTGTCAGATTTATCAGTTTTAGTTGGTCATTTAATTGGTTTAATAATTCTTAAATGACCTGGTCAAGATGTCTATGGCACTGTCGTCCTAGGGCCGTTAAATACTCAAATTTACTTAGTCCGAAAGGTGTTTAAACTAGGGATGGAAGATTCTTGTCAGCAACCATAGATTGTGTCATCCAAGAAATCTTCATAAATCTAAACATAGATGTTTAAGTTATTATTATTATTATTATTGTTGTTATTTGTTAATTAAAGTTCAAGTTTAAATTTTAATGTCTATTAAGATGAATTTTATTTAGGTTAGTAAGTTGTATTGTTTTCTGTTTTAGGTCACATGTCAATTAACGAATTTAAGTTTAATATGATTTTAAGTCCAATGTCATTATGACTTAAGGTATTTAGGTTTAATATAGGTAGAGCCTAAGGGTTGAGTTAGGTTCACTTTAAATTGAAACTAAAGTTTATGTTTTAATTGAACCTAAATTTAAGGCTTGATTTAGATTCAATATATGTTGAATCTAGAGTTTGGTTGGCTTAGATTCAAGTTGGGTTGAACCTATGTTATAGGTTCAACTTAAGTCCAATATGGGTTGACATAAGTTTAAAGTTATTATGTTAGGGTTAATTAAACCTAATTTAGGTGAGGTTTAATAAATTAATTAAATTTAATAAGGGTTAAGTCAAAGGTTAATTAAACCTAATTTTGGTAAGGTTTAATTGGACTTTTATGGGTTAAGTCTAATTGGGTTTAACGGTTAATTAAACCTAATTTAGGTAAGGTTTAATTGATCAATTAGATCTAATATGGATTAAGTCAAATTTGGTTTAAATTTTAATTAAACCTAATTTAAGTAAGGTTTAATTGATTAATTAGACTTAATATGAGTTAAGTCTAATTCTGTTTAAAGGTTAATTAAGCTTAATTTTGAAAAGGTTTAATTGATTAATTAGACTTAATATGGGTTAAGTCTAACTAGGTTTAAAGGTTAATTAAACCTAATTTAGTTAAATTTTAATTGATTAATTAAACTTAATATGGGCTAAGTCGAATTGGGTTTAAAGGTTAATTAAACCTAATTTAGGTAAGGTTTAATTGATTAATTAAACTTAATATGAGCTAAGTCAAATTGAGTTTAAAGATTTAGGTAAGGTTTAATTGATTAATTAAACTTAATATGGGTTAAGTTTAATTGGGTTTAAAGGTTAATTAAACCTAATTTAGGTAAGGTGTAATTGATTAATTAGACTTAATATGGGTTATAGTTGACCTCACTTTTGGTTGAGGTTTAGCACTTCCTCTTTAGTAGCCTAAGGTCTAGCCATAGAACTTTCCTATTTGAATATTCTTAGAAAAATAGATATGGAACCCTTTTCGTTAGAAATTTTACCATCTTCTTTACTCAACTTGAAGTTCCACATATTGATCATAACCTCTTGCACTTAGTAGGTGGTCACTTAAAGGGAAACTCAAGATGAGTCACCCTTAGGAATACTAGACCTTAAAGCTGACCCTGGGTATTTGTTTGGAGCTAGGCCACTCACTACACTCATATACACTCACATTCACTCACAACCCTAAACTCAAATTTCTAGCCTAGGTCCCTTGATCTTTTTGGGATACTCATGTTGATGGCCCCTTAAACCTACCAGCCTTAGGGTTATGGTTTGGCTAAGACCACTATATAGAAGACCGAAAATGGAGTTTCCATTGGTCCACGGCTTGTTGGTGATGGTTGGTACCTGAACTCTACCAAAATACCTATCTTGGCCTTTTGCCCCTAAACACTCCCAAATTACCAAAATCCCCTCCATAGCCCAAAATTTCAAAAATTCCAAAAATTCTCAGAAAATTTTATTAAATTCAAAATATTCCCAATTTCATTTTTCTCAACTACCACATGACCCAATTTGGCCATTTTGACCATCTTTAACCAAAACCCCCAAATTTGCCTTAAAGGGTCCAAATTTCCCTAAATTCAACTCAAATGTCTATCAATTTAACCTCAATTGGCCCCAATTCCAATCCTAAACTCAAATTAACTTTTGAGATGGCCAAGCTAAACCAAGTTCAAGCTTAATTGGCCCATGATTTGAGCCCAATTTTGATTTAGATCAAAACCCCAATTTTGACCATATGACCTAATCTCACCAAAGTGAACCTATAACCTAGTCAATTGGCCGCAATTAATGTTGAAAAATATTCATAACATTCTTACACATCAAAATCAACCATTAATTTGCCTTCGTAAAGCCTCAAATCCATTTGATGTTGGTCTAAATCCAAAATTCCCAAATTTAACCCTAAATTGGCTAAGTCCCAAAATTTCACCAAATTGATTGCCTTTACCCCCGAATTGGCATCCAATTCATGTTGAAGACTCTTCATAGGGTCCCTATTGACCATTCACAATAATAAATTTGAACTTAGCCAAGGCTAACCCAAGCTAGATCCAAGCCTAGCCCAACATGACCAAATTGACTAAAATTTAAAATTCCCTCAATTTGACCCTTCAATTGAAGTCAAAACGACTTCCATTCTTCACCAAAGTTGTTCTTTATGATCATATACACTAAATACAACATTTATTGGGGCCAATTTACATGGATATCTTAGACCAAACCCAAGATTTGGTCATTTGCACCCACTTGGACCCATGTACTAAATGTGACCTAACCATCTTAAAGTCACCAAATTAACTCCATGACAGCCATAAGTTGGACTTAGTGACCAGTCTAAACACCATGAAACCACCTAAATCAAGCCATGGACCAAAGGTCCCCCCAATCAAGGGATATTTTTTCCAAAAAAGCATGTGCTTAAGATATCTTTACCAAAAATAGGTATTATTGCACTGAATTGCTGTAACATATTCTCTTGGGTTCCCTGAGCTCCTAGCCACCTCCCCCTAGCTGGTCAGCCAGCCTAGTGGCTAGAAAGGCTCAAAACCTAGAGCCACCCCCATGGTACTTCACTCAAGTCAAGCCTAGAGGCCAACTCAACCAAATTGAGTTGTAAAGCTCCTTTGCCCTTCACCTAAGCACCACAATGCATCGTACTTATACCTTGAGAGCCACCCCATGACCATTTTTATAAAAACTCACCTCCACCGCCATGGGAGGTGTGCTAAAATTTCCTTAGGGAGGCCTCTAGAAAATTCCCACAGAGCTTTCCTAAGATCCCCTCAGTGCATTCCAACCATTTTCTCCCACCAATTCACATTAACGGAGCTCAATTTTGAGCTTAGAACCCTACCGGAAACCAGGATAGAGCCATTACATCTCCACACTCCACCAAACTCAAATTAACTCTACCCACACCTTCACAAATGAGAAAGAAGTCAAAGCCTCATAAAATCCCCCTTCTACAAAGCCTCTACCATAGCTCTAGACCAACACCCAAATCCGACCATGATCGTATTCACACTTAGGCCTTACACCAAGACCAAGGACTCAATCCCTAGTCTCCTTGGACCCCAACAAACATGCTAAGATGCTCTGATTGAAGCTTCACTTCTCAGAGCAAAGGTATAAAACCTCACATTATCCCAAGCCTATTTCAATTCTCCATTTAATTAGGTTTAATTTAATTGCATGATTACCGTATGGATGTGTTCGTCTCATTTAGACGAGTCCATAAGATCAAACCCAAGGAGATTTGGTTGAGTCTAGGCTGAGATCTTAGGGTTTTAGTGTGGAAGGTGATGGATCATTCTATTGGGGATGATGACGGGGAGCCGTTTAATTGAGTGTGTATCAAATGGACGGAAGAGATCGAGCCGGATAGCACTTCGGGACATAATTAGCCGGCCGAGTGAGCGCGGAGGTGGATAGTAGTATCAAATCAATACGCACCGCGTGGAGCTTCGGAGTTGTCATAGGTTGAGGTGGCACGCGTCGTTTAAATAGATAAATAGGGCTTTTTCCTATTTATTTAAATACCCCTAACTTTGAAAATTCATAACTTTGTGTAGAATTATCACAAAAATAAAATAAAAATACCCTATTGCTCAGTGAATAATTGAGAACAATGTGGATTAAATTTCAAGTCCGTTTGATGCATATTTTATTTTTAATTAATTAAACATTGTTTTAAATTATTTGATTCTCCATGCATATTGACACATCACCTTGGATTGAAATTTGGGCATGTTGTAGCCTCTGTCAAGAGATATATCCTCTGATTTTTTTAAAGTCAGAGAAAGTCCCTATATAGAGATCTATATTTTTCAAGTTTTGGCAAATTATTTCCTTAAAATAACCTTGGAAATTAGCATGTTGATTAGAAAATTCCAAGAAAATTTTGGAAGGTCCACCATGACTAGAGAAGCTTTTGGAAATAATTTCATGGGTTAAGTCATTTAAAATATACCTAATTTTTACAAACCCCAAATCATTAAGATAATTAATTTTGGAAACTACAAACATTTAAAGGACTTGACTTTTCATCACCACGGTGGTTTATGGTCTAGAAAACTCATTATAAAAATTTTAAAATATTTTGAGTTCATTTGTAACTTAAGTTGGTTTTTGAAGTTAAATAACACTTTTGTCATTTAATTGATTTTTAAAAATCTAAATACAACTAAAAAAAATTATGAAACTTAAGTTTTTTGAGTTCTATATGATCAGGGGTATTTTCTAAAAATAAAATGATATTTAAAATAAAAACTTGATTTTTAACGTATTTTAAATATTTAAATAATTAAAAATCCCTAAAAATCACAAAAATAATAAAACTCATGGAAAAGTTATAAATTGCTTCCTAACCGCTTAGGAATAATTAAAATATTTTTCCTAGTTTTCTAAATAAAGATATTGAATTTTAAAGCTTAAAACTAATTTTTAAAGGCTAAAAATGGGTTTTCAATAAAATAATTCCAATAAATCAAATAAAATGAAAAAATATATAAAATCTTCTTCTCTGAGTTCTTTGACCTTAGAGAGGCTTTTAAAAAATATAAAACTTAGTTTTACTCATTTAAAATAATTCTTAAAACTCAAATAAAATTCAAACAATCATGAAATTTGGTCCAAAGGCTTCTCTAGTCTAAATCTACCTCTAGAAAAAAATATTAATGGATCAGGATTTACCTTGACCAACTTAGGAATTTTCTTTGGAAAATCCTATTTTTGCATGAAAATAATTATATATATTAAATTAAATTTTAAAAAATCACATTTTCTCCTCTCACGTCTTAATTGACCCATGAATGAAGTAGGATGAAAATTCTAAAGTCATTTGAATTGAATTTGAAAAATTATGAAGTGATAGAGCCTTATGGGCAAATGTGTAATTTTGGAAATTTAGCTTTAATTAGCATTTCAGCTTAATTTAAGGAGGGAAATAGGTAACCTATGATCTGACTCAATTTTTTTGATGTTAGAAACATAAGGGGTTAACCGGTAGAAACCAATCTCTCCTTCTTAATTGAAAAAGATAAGTTAATAAAATTTTAAATTATTAAAATTTTGAAGTTTATTAAAATAAAACAAATCTAGGACTTAGGGGTATGACTTTGAAGTTAATAATTAATCAATTTAATAATTTTTTTTTGATGTTCAAATAAAATTCAAATCATGAATTATGACCACCAAAAGCTTAATTTTTTCAAAGCTAATTAAGACACTCACATAAGTCTTAAGGGCTTAGTAGTGACTTAGGCTAAATCAAGTTTCATTTAAATGAGAATTAGAAAAGTAAATATCATTGAAAATTAGAACATCTTTCAAACACTATAAGCCCAATTAAAACTTGGCGAAGTGTTCCATTAAGACTAACTTGCCTCTTTAAGGGTCTTCACCAACAAAATTCTTAAATTAAGTTACAGATGATAATTACCCTATTCTTAGGCATAATTGAGACAACAATGTTCATTGAGCACTAAGGGTATTTACAGGATGAATTGTTAAGCAACATAATAAGTTTAAAAGAACTCGGGATTTTCCACCAGACAGCAAGAAAGTAGCATGGACCTGCTTCTTTCTCTATATCTGTTGGACACCTCGGAGATCTAATAAACTTAATATATCTTGCTTGATAAAGTCATCCATAATTAAACTTCAAATGACCCACCAAGATATGACATAGGTTTATGAAAACTACAAAAATTTTACTTCCCTATTTCATATAAACTGCCTTAACATGCATTTTAAGTTTCAGGTGGTGGAACGAGAAGACTCGTCAGGTACTCTTTTACAGTTTTCAACGTTTTCTTTCTTGTATTTTCAAAATGTACTTTTATACCTGCCAAATTTACATGCTAAGCAACAATGCCACCCTGCATGAAAACTAAAACTATCAGGATAACCATAAAACCAAAACCAAATCCAAAAATAAAATCAACCAAAATAAAATTCACCGCCACAACATTCAAAATATAAAACAACTCAAAATTTAATCACAAACATCACACAAAACTACAATTGCAACTAAATTAAGACGTCTCTATTTGATGATCCGGAATCCCTCGGAGGAAGTAACTTATGGTTGCTAACGAAGCTTCCCACGGTCTAAATGAAATTATGGAACTCATTAAGTTGAGTTTAGTAAGTTCATTTGCACTAAGTGATTCCAATAGAAAATAGTGGTGGCGGAACGAGGGAACCGTAGGATCCTAACCGGTGTCGCTCTAATGAACTTTAATATGCCCCTATAAAATTTAAGGAACTTCAACCATAAAGCCACCTGATTTGACATTATAACTTGATACACTAGAAAACTCAAACTCGTCGCGGTAGAGGCTTGGAGCTAGCATGGTGAGCAGCACGACCATCTTTAACAGCAAAACACGTCTTCCCCAGCTAAACCAATATTCCATCCTTAGACTTAAATAAGAAAGCCATAGGATTTTGAGGTTGCTTGCTTATGCAACGTAATTCCTCCCCTTATCTTTAGGCCTTTGTATAGCCCTTCTATACAATATAAGCCCTAACTCGTCTTAGGGTTCCAAGGTTGTCGCTTGTCACGACCTAAATACTCACATCTTTCAGGCTATTTATGTGATAGTTTCACCCGAATGTAAGCCCTAACTAACAAAATTGGCAGGATGAAACACTTAAATTTTTCTCCTCAAAACTGAAGCCAAACATCAGGATAGCTTGGGAAGTCACCGAGGTTCGCCTCTGGATTCATGACATCCCCTAGTTCTTCCTCTATTGGATTTTACAATAATATGTTTCAAATTTGAACCAACCCCCTTTCACACCTCTACGTCCGATCTCATTGTAGAGTCCTAATATTTGAAACTCCTTGAAGATAATATTTCTTAATTTTTATCGAGAGTCTTCTTAGGTGACAATGGTCATTTAAGATGTAATTAACTATAGGGGCTTGTCCTTATAGAAAGCATGTCCAAATCCTTAAACTTCAGGACTAGCTGTTCAACCATCTTTAAACAGAGAGGTTCAGAAGGCCATTAAGGACTCCTTAAATTTTCCTGTGGGTTCGGACCCCCGAATAGGTGTGTCAGTGGACTAGTTCCATATGGGCATTTTCTGCCACTAAATAGATCTCGCACTGGGTCCTAAAATTCTTCACATCTCCCTTCCAAATTTGATTTGAATTAAACGAAATTGTGTTGTACTGTGCGCAATTTGAAATTTTCTTATATTAATTAAATTTTACACTTTTTCTTAAATAATATTTTAAAATACCCATAAATTAAGACCCGCTCGATCTACAGATCAACCTCTATTTTCAGTGCTTGTACTAAAAAATTATGAGATTTTTGGCCATATAGCTAACCCTGAAACTTTCTATTTTCAAGCCTGCAACAATGGCTTACTTAATGCCGAACTTTTCCTGCAACCTGCCAACGGACCATAGTGCCCGTAGCGTTGCTCCTACCATCAAGTTTGGAGCTGGATTTGAAGACCTCGAGGTCATCCTCGGGAAAGCCCCGTTCATGGTAATGAAGATCACCGCTCTAGAAATGCAGGAGCCATCTGCATAATTCAAGCTGAACTGCCTTCAAGACTTCCCTGTCTGCAAGAAGGATAAAGCTGCTGCTGTTGCGACACCCGTCAAAGCCACTAGCCCCGATGCTGCCAAGTGGAAAGAAGTGATGATTGTTGAGGATCCGACTAAGGGATTACCTATTCCACCACCCGTGTTTGAAATTGAATCAAGTTCGAGGACTGTACCGCTAACCCGAACTCAAAGGAGAAACCGTAACAGAAAAGTTTGAAGGGCCATCAAATCCCAGGCTCCTGAGAAGACACCCATTGAGGAGGAACCTCATCAAGTTGAAGAAGTATTACTAGAAATTTATCCACTCCTGCGAGGAAGTAGATTCCATCCTCTGATAGATACCAATGGATATGAGAGTATCCGAAGGATTGTTGCCGCATTACTGTCACTTTATGGACATAGTGAGGAGAAGAAAAAGTTAACTCCTATCACTCGAGTTAGTTCAGTTTTCAGAAGGCTTGCTACCAAAGAAGGATGTTCAGTTAGCGAGTTACTTAAAGAAGTGGGACATGCAATTTCTCCTCACATGAAGAGGGAAATTTTGAAGGGCATCAAGTTCGCTAGATAGACCCACAAGATAGCTGGAGTGCCACCTACCCGCATCCCCATTTGGTTTTGTTTAAGGAACAGAATTGATACCGCAGTTGTTACTACTGATCATACTTCCACCAGAAACACAATTCGTCGGTCGGTTAAGTCGAGACTGGGTCCGAAGATTTTACCCATCACCCATCATGAAGATATTCCTACAATCCCAAAGACAAGGACGAGACGCTTACCTGACACTGTAGCCAGTCTAGACCACGGGGAGCATACTTTCCCTTGACATACCGATGTTTCTACTAAGACGCTCCATCCTGACACATCATCGACGAAAAAGAAAAAGGTATGGATACCCAAGGTTGCTGCACCTATACAGTCCAGTGAGCCCGCAGGACAAGAAATGAAACCAGGATCCAAAATATCTAACATCATCGTGATAATAGCAAGCGAGATGGAGGAACAAGTAGAGCATGTCCATCAGGATCCTACAGATCTTAAAGTGATAAAGGAATCAATAATTGAAGAGAAAGTTGAGAAACTCAGGATCGAAATTTCCAAGTTAGCTAGAGAACACGGAGTTTCTGTCGATAGCGACAATGAAGATTTTGATTACAATGATTACCTGGAGGAGGATTTCATGGATTTCTATGTAATAAAAACCAGAGCCACCACATCTTCACGTAAGGCTCAACCTCACACCAAAGAGAACACCGTAGATGAGCTGCGTAGGTTATCCTCCTAAGGGATGAACAAGTTAGTCTACTGGAGAAAAGAATAGAAGAGATGACTGCAGCTATGACCGCCATGGCCACCATTCAGGGGCAATCACAAGCACCACAATGGGCTTCTCCAGAGATTAATCAGCCAGAAATCATACACATTATATATGAAAGAAGAGAGGCTACTTCTGCAAACAAAGATGAGCAACCGAAGAAAGATTCTCCATCAAGTACCATGCCAAAAAAGGAGTTCAAGCAAATGGTTGAACAAGTGCAGGATGCCTTAGCCCAATCCAAGGGTGGTGCATCAATTTTGAAGGGTAGACCTTACCCGGAAAGGTTCGATGCCGTGCCTTTTCTTAAAGGTTTTGTGGCCCTAAACTTCAAGATATTTGACGTGACTAGAAATCTCAGACAGTATGTAGCGCATTTTCGAGCTAGTTGTGGCAAAACAAGAAATAGTGAAGTTCTACTCTGCCAACAATTCGTCAGTAGCTTGTCAAGAATTGCTTTCGACTGGTACGCTGACTTGCCCAACGGGTCAGTTAAAACATTTTCTAAATTAGACCAGTTATTTGTGAGAAGATTTGTCGGGGCACAACACCGTGTGTCTATCAGAGAACTCATGATGGAAAAACAAAAGTCTAGTGAAACTTTGGTAGACTATATTTTGAGGTGGAGAAACCTTGGCATGAAATGTGAACCTCAGCTACATGAACATCATGCAATTGAAATTCTACTCAAGAGCATTCATGGGCCAGTAGCTTTCATGCTTAAGGGACTCACCATCAAATCCTTTGAGAAGCTACTCAGTAAAGCCGACAGTCTTCAAGAAGAAATAAAGCACATGGAGCCACATGAAAAGGCTATGGTGGCCAAAGTGTTCGAAAAGAAATCAGAAGTAGTGGCGACCGTCAACAAAGGAAAGCAGCTGATAAAGATATATGCAGAAGTGCATCGTCAGTTTTCATCACAGTATTCTCAGAAACAAAATAGTCAATCCAACCAGCAGCCGCCTCAAGAAGGAGCACCTCGAACAGGGGATAAAAGAATATCCCTGTTGGAGCAACAGAAAGTTGTGTATTCCTTCAAGGATGAAGCTATACCTAAAATATTCAGGAGTCTAATGAAGAAGACAAAATTCAAACCACCAGAGCCAAAGAAACCTGAAGAGATGGATAAGAAGGATGAACAAAATTATTGCCCATACCACTGGTTTCTTTGGCACACTATAGAAAAATGCTTCATATTTAAAGAGTGGCTCAAGAAGAACCTCAAGGAAAAGAATATAACCATCCCGAAGGAGTATTTGAGAGAACTTGAAAAAGGTTCTATAAACATGATATCGGCCGAGTCAATCTCTCCAATTGATCTGTATACTAGAACAGATGGATGAAGTACAACTTGGGATGAACTCAAGAGAGTCCTTAATCACTTACAAGATTCATCGAAACAAGCTTCAACGGACACTGAAGAAGGATGAAATGAGGTTTGGAGCAAATCATCTAAGAAAATACTAAACAAGATCCAGTCTGCATCAAAACAAGCCTCCATTCAGAGTCCACAACATACCAAGCCCGAGATGAATATTTCATCAGGAGATCCGTCATCGTCAAGAACAAAGAACAAGAAGAAGAAAAGTGTCACTACAAAGATTGATAGTACGGGGGGTAGGATAGGGGCTGCCTCTACTAGATTGGTTGTCTTGGATTCGGGGAAGAAAATCCTCAAACCCCTGACTTTGTATGATTATTTTTTGTCCCTACGAGGTCTTATGAATATAATGATTATGATTTCGGCTACGTTTTAAATATTTCTGGTGATAACGTAACTGATTATGACAGATCTAGCTTTGATCTTGATCCCCAAAATGATCCTTAAATCGTACTCGAGTCCGATGAACTTGTTCTCAAGTCCAAAGAAGACATCAATAATACCGCTTACGACAACATCGATAATAAGGAACCAACTCTCGAGCATCACAGTACACCACTTGTCATCAACTTAGATTTTTCCGACGAAGAAGAAAAGACACTAGAAGATTCCACAATGATATCTCAAGAAGAAGAAATGACAGAAGTTAACTTAAGGAGTGGAAAAGTATTACAACCAAGAACAGCTCCAACAGATAAAAGAAAATAGATGATGACTTGGGAAAAGATACCCCCACCCTCACCAGTGGAAGAACCACATGATCAAGATAAAGTCGGAGGATTATACAAACTAGACTACAACGTGCTAACTCATCTTAGGAAGTTGTCTGCCTGATTAAGCATCTATGATGCTCCGATCCTATCAAAGGAGATGAGAGAGTCTATGGTTGCAGCTTTTCTTGACCCAGAGATTTGCTTAGCTCAATTGGACAGCACATCCTCATATGAAGTTTGCTCATTGAAAGAACAGCCTGGGGTAACCTTCACAGATGAAGACTTGCTGCTCGGTATTGCCAACCACAACCGTCCACTCTACATCTCCATCAATATCGACAGATTTGTGTTATCCAGAGTTTTAGTGGATCCTGGAGCATCTCTTAACTTGATGAGCCTACGAACATTGGCCTATTTGGATATTGAAGCTCAAGAGCTTACGACCGATAAGATGATGTTTAGAGGATTCAATCAAAAGGGAGAAAGAGCCCTTAGATCAATTACATTACTTATGAAGGTTAGAGAACTCTTGACAACCGCTAAATTTTATATCATCGATGCCGAGCCCTCTTTTAACTCTCTACTGGGTCAACCATGGATTCATGAGCACAATATGGTTCCATCATACCTACACCAGTGCATCAAGTACCGCAAAGATGGTCAAGAAAATTGCATCAAGGGAGATCTATAACTATTTTCAGTGCATGAAGTTGGTATCCATGAAGATGTTGCCTATTACGCGCTTCCAAAGAAGAATGTCTTCTCGCATGAAATTCTGACGAACAAAGATGAAGATTCAGAAGAATCACAAAGAGGAGGCTATTCAACTCTGCTTTAGCAATCTTACACCACTCCTTTACGAAGAGATGGTGAAAGGCCTTTTAATTCACGCACCCAAGTTCGAGGTCGGGAATGTGGACAAGGAAGGATCAATTTAATTGTTGAACGGACTAGGCCAACTATCAACATTAGTGATGAAGACAGTTCTGAAGATGAAATAATGATGACAAGAGAGAAAAGACCTTAGTACTAGATATCCTTAGAAGATGCAGAAAAGAATGAATGTGAAACAATGTATGATCGAATAAACCACTATGTGAATGCTATGACTCTTACTACGATTCTCCCTCAAAAGGTCGAGAGTTTAGAGATCAAGGAAGTCCGTAGTGTTGGTTCAAAGCCGATCAAATTTTATCGTGCTTCTACCTCTAATGAGTTTTAAAAACATGTAAATTTGGATGATGAGTCTAATGAATTAATTGAATTGCCTTCTGGTTACTTCTCGCCTTGTGTTCAAAAGTTAATTCAACAGAGACACTTACCAAAACAAATGCCAAAAAATAAATTTAAACTTTTTGAAATATTATGGAATGGTAAAAGTCGAACTCCAAACTCGAAAGAGGGTCTCAGATATGGTACATTCGGACCAATCGATGATTCTAAATTTTGCATGGTTGTTACTAGTGAGTCAGAAGAGGATTGCCTAGATATAGAGGATGACTCTACTGATCAACCAATAGAAAATGCTACCCCAGATTTTAAGGAAGAAATTAAATCTATTGTTGATGAATTGAAAGAGATTAACCTCGGGACTGAAGAACAACCCCGCCCTACATTTATAAGTTCTCTACTTAATGATGAAGAATATGCAGAATTGATCAAACTATTAACAGAATTTAAAGATTGCTTCATGTAGAACTACGATGAAATGCCAGGATTGTCCGCAGAGGTTGCAGTCCATAAACTCGAGGTGGACAAGATTATAACCTCAGTAAAACAAGCTCACAGGAGAACACGCCTTGAAATAGAACAACAAGTCATTGCTGAGGTGAAGAAATTAATAGACGCCAACTTTATTAAAGAGGAGCAATACCCCACGTGGTTAGCCAACATCGTACATATTAAGAAAAAAGTGGACAAATCTGCGTTTGTGTTGATTTCAGAGATTTGAACAAGGCATGTCCAAAAGACGAGTTTCCACTATTTATACCAGAGATGATGGTGGATATTGCTTCAACACATGAAATTTTCTCCTTCATGGACTGATCATCGAAATACAACCAAATCAAGAGGGCTTCTGATGATACAACACTTACAGCCTTCAGAACACCGATTGGAATTTTCTGCTACACAGTGATGTCGTTTGGCATGAAGAACACCGGAGCAACACATCAGTGCGCAATGATGAAGATTTTTGACGACCTCATTCACAACCAAGTAGAATACTACGTGGATGATTTGTTCATCAAAAGTAAACAAAAAACAGACCATTTGTACGATTTGATGATCATGTTTGAATGGTTACGACAATATAATCTCAAAATGAATCCCTTAAAGTGCACATTTGACATTACTTTCATGAAATTTCTAGGATTCATTGTCCGTCATCGGGGAATCGAGATCGACCCAGACAAAATTAAAGTTATTTTGGAAATGCCTCCCCCTAAAACCTTGAAACAACTACATTCCTTCCAAGGGAAGTTGGCATATCTGAGACGCTTTATTTCTAATCTCTCAGGTAGGGGTCAGCCCTTCTTGGCATTAATTAAAAAGGATGCCAAATTTATTTGGGAAGAGAAATGCCAGCAGGCTTTTGAGGACGTTAAACAATACTTAATGACACCTCCTATCTTGGCAGCCCCTATCCTAAGGAAACCTCTGATACTTTATATCGCGACCTTAGATGACTCGCTTGGAGCTCTTTTAACCCAAGTCAATGATGAGGGTAACAAAAATGCACTCTACTACTTGAGTCGTCGTCTAATACCGACAAAGATAAGGTATGCAACTATTGAGAAGCATTATCTGATGTTAATTTTTGCTGCCCAAAAGCTTAGACATTGCACGCTTTCTCAAAAGATTACCCTAATCTCAAAAGTTACTCCATTGCAATATTTGATGACTCTACCAGCACTCTCCGGACGTTTAGCGAGGTGGTCGATGATTTTATTGCAATTTGATATAACTTTTGTTCTCCTCCGTGCTATTAAGGGACAGATACTAGATGGATTTCTTGCTGCACACCCACTGCCAGCTGGGTCCTCTTTCAATGATGAGTTACCAGACGAGCAAATACTACAAATGGAACTCTCCAATGCGCAACACTGGGAAATGTACTTCGATGGTGCTTCATCATCCAGAAAAGACAAATGATTAGGCACAATTATACCAAGAGAAGCAGGGATTAATTTGATCTTTATCACTCCAGATAAGTGTATGTTGAGGTTCTCATACCACCCGACAGAGTCATGCACCAACAATGAAGCAAAATACGAAGCTTTAATCACCGGGTTGGAAATGACATTCTCAATGGATATACCAAGCATTGCCATCTATGACGACTTCTAGCTTATCATTCAGCAAGTTGCTACAGAATTTTGAAACCAAGATTAGCAGAATACCATCAGTACACGGTGAAGCTCTTGGAATAGATTCCCGATGTGACTTTCTACCGGATTCCTATGGGAGATAATGCCCATGACGATGCTCTAGAAAAACTTGCTAAGGAAATGGCGTGTCCCCCAGAGGATTCCATTGAAGTCACAGTGTAGGGAAGACGAGTCTTGTCTTGGATCGACTTTAAAACTCTACACAAGCTTGGAAAAGAAGAAACAATAAATACAGTTGCAAACATCAACAATGATTAGTGCAAGCCATTAATAGAATATTTGCATACTGGAAAGCTGCGAGAAGACAAGTCTGAGGCGTATCACATCACAGGAAGGGCTATGCCTTATGCCCTGATAGGAAACGTTCTCTACAGAAGATCATTCAATTAGATGTGGCTATGATGTTTGAGCAGAGCCAAGGCACAGAATATTGTCAAAGAGGTACATGCTGGATTGTGTGGAGCTCACCAGTCAGGACAAAAAATGAAAATGAAGATCAAAAGACTCAGGTATTATTGGCCAACAATGATGTCCAACTGCATGGATACAAGAAGAAAATGTCACGAATGCCAAGTGCATGGGGTGGTCTTACACCAGCCTCCAAATGTGCTACACCCAACCGTTGCCTCGTGGCCATTCGATTGTTGGAGCATGGACATAATAGGTTCGATAGACCCTCCATCTTCCAAAGGACACAGGTTCATACTTGCCGCTACATTTTAATTCTCTAAATGGGCAGAGGCAGTACCGTTACGTGAGGTTATGGCACAGCATGTCCGATAGACCCTCCATCTTCCAAAGGACACAGGTTCATGCTTTCAAAAGTACAAAGATCAACGATTTCATCAAAAGACATTAGATAGATTGGAGATGCTCGACGATTTACTATCCCAGAGCAAATGGTCTAGTTGAGGCTTTCAACAAAACACTGGTACAAATTTTGAAGAAAACACTGGATGAAAACAAAAGGGATTGGCATAACAAACTATTAAAGCCTTGTGGGCCTATCGGACGACTTTCAGAACTCCCACCCAATGTACACCTTATATGCTCGTGTATGAGACTGAGGTCTTGCTACCGCTAGAAGTACAGACACCGTCTCTCATAGTCGTCGTTGCCAACTAACTCACAACGGAAGAAAGCGCAAAACTCAGACTTGAAGAACTGGAGAGTCTCACTGGAAAACGACTAGAAGCACAACAACATTTGGAGCTTTACCAGGCGAAGATGGTAAAATCCCATGAAAAATTGGTCCGCCCAAGGACATTCAAAGTTGGTGACCTTGTACTTGTGCTCAAAAGGCCTATTCTTGCACGACGCAAAATAAGTGGAAATTTTGAGCCAACATGGGAGGGACCATTTGTCGTTGAAAAGGTCTATATAGGAGGAGCCTGCTAGTTAGTGGAGTTTAGGGGTGAAAGACCCATGTTACCAATAAACGGACGTTATTTGAAAAACCTATTATTCAACCTGACGACGCTTGCCTCTACTTGCTTTGAAACTTTGGAAACTTTGATTGTTTAAGGGTTATCTATGTGGCCAAATGTCTATGACTGAGGTCAAATTTTGTAACTAACCTCAATATACAGAAAATTTTGAAAAGAAAAATATTTCAAACTTTAATTTTTCTTCTTTCCACTTTTAATTAAATAAAACTCATACATAAAATTCTTCGAACCCAAAACAAACTAAAATTTACTTTAATAAATACTTTGTTTTGTTCTTGTTCATGATAAGTTTCAGCCCACTGATGTTTTTCCTGTTTTTGACAGAAAAATGTCGAGACGGCGGCTGATCTTTGCATTCCAGGATGGCTGGAACCTCGCATTAAATGAGGAGATGGCGTCGCGGGGCTGTACCATAGACTTCAACATGGATTTCAACTAGGTTGACGTGGACTACGAAGGTCCTCTAATGGACGTAGTCAACTGCAAAGAGAAAGAGGGACTTCCTTCACTACTGAGAGTGACCACTAAAGATAATGTATCACGTAAGAGAAAGAACGTGATAACAGAGTGAGACCCGATGGAGGGGCCCAGCAGTCTGCCCTCCATGGTAGCTACACCTAGTGGAAGCTTAATACCCACTAATAACAAATGACTACCAAGTACTCCACTTCGTAGGATGTAATGCAGGAACGCTAGTCGCAAGAAGCAGAGAGCTTTTCCATGACAAGAACGCAAACGTCAAAGAGGGACGAACAACTTGCTCACTTCTATTCCTGAGGATCATATTTATGAGCCAGGCCTGAAAGAAACTTCTGCTAGCTTAACCACCATGAATGAAGAACCAAGGTTTGTGAAAAATTCAAACAAACTTTCAGTTTCAGATGTTTTGTGCAAGGGTTGCTCGACATGCAATGTTGAAATATTGGTCGGGACATTAGTCGCGGGCGCGTTTGTAGAATATTCGGGTTGCAATGTTCTACATCTACAGCGTTTTCGTACATTGGAAGAGTACACTTGAAGCATCAACGAGTCTCAAACTTTGGATTTCATGATGGATGAACCATATGTCCCACTGGGGATGGATCAGTACGTACCATGGAGCCCAGGGTTGTACATCCCGTTGGAGGCCGAGTCTCATATTCCAGATCGACCAGCACCAATTTGAGTTCTTACTGATGCTTGAAGGAAGGAATGCCCGCAACTGCTGCCAACACTTGGTATGGTAGAATACTACAAGATAAGCAGAGTATAAAAAAAAATTTTATTTCTATGAAGACGTTCAGGGAAGGTTCATCAACAGATTGGAAGGCCTGGAGCTATATACCAGGGTTTTCTCTATGACTGATGAAAGAAGCTTCCTAGACTGCATCTTTGATTTAAGAGATAGAGGTTGAGCGGGCCTTCTCATGGAAAAGACATATCCTAAGCCAAAGAAATGGATGAGAAGGAAGGGGAGAATCACCATCCAGTGTGGCTGTTATTATAATTTCTTGAATGACAGACATGGGAATCCGCCTAGGATCCTCAAACATGATCAAGTAGATCCACTACCGCTAATGATAAAATGGATGATCAAAAGAATGGTCAAATGGAATATTCTACCTACTACCTGTATTCCCAATAGTTGCATTATCAATATCTATGAAGAGGGCAATTTCATTTCCCCACGCATTGATCATCATGATTTTGTGAGGCCTTTCTGCTCGGTCTCATTTCTGAGCAAAACCAATATTCTATTTGGGAAAGAAATTGATATCTTCGGCCCTAGTGAATTCAGAGGTTATGTGGAGATTCCTCTTTCAGTCAATTTAGTACTTGTTCTCAAGGGCAACGATGCAGACTTTGTCAAACATTGCATTCCAAGAGTACGACACCGTAGGGTGTCTGTGACTTTCCGCGGGATGAATGACAGTAAAATGCCATATGGATTCTAGCAGGACCCAAAATTGGAGAAGTTACTTCCATACGAGTTGTGAGAAGGTTGTACCTTTAAGTACATGCGAAGGGAACTCTTATCTTAGAGCATGACTTAGAAGTTCTGCTTGATCAGGAGCTCAACATACCTGGTACTGAGGGTTCACTTACTTTATTCTAACAGCATGACATGCATCTGATGTATTCAGTCTACAATCATAGCTTGAGATATTCTCGATGTATTTTGACATGGATTACATAATGTACCTTTTGAAGCATTAGCTTGTGTTCGATTTATGACATGTTTGTTGGAGAAAATTAATGGAAATTTCTCTGAAATATGGCCTTCTTGTCAGTTGCCTTTTTGTGCGAGGGATGAAAGCCACAAACCACGAGC
The DNA here is from genome assembly GCA_003013225.1 of Phalaenopsis aphrodite. NCBI lineage: Eukaryota > Viridiplantae > Streptophyta > Magnoliopsida > Asparagales > Orchidaceae > Phalaenopsis > Phalaenopsis aphrodite. The sequence goes on from NEWO01000006.1 coordinate 3,916,574, forward strand.
TGGTTCAAAAGTTCAATGAACAAAGAACGAAACAAATATTTTTTTTAAATATAAATGAAAAAGAAAATAATCACCAATAAATAAACAACAAAACAAATTTCTTTTGAAAATCAACCAATTAAAATTAAAACTTTAAAGACATATTTAGAAAAATTAAATGTGATAAAAATCTATTGAGTGGATTTTCTCAATTTCATAGTTACTTACTCTTTGTGCACGCAACACAATCATCTTTATCTGCATTAACTCTCTTCAATCCCGACGGAATTTTGTATTCTGCACAAAATCCCATAAAGTTCTACAAATCTTCTTCAACAAAGTCAATCTTTCCACATGAAACACTTCTGCAAAATCAACACCACAACCTCTTTGTAAATTGCAATTCTCACATTTCAAGGTCGATACCTA
>NEWO01000006.1:3917401-3929370 GCA_003013225.1 Phalaenopsis aphrodite
TGGAATTGATACTTACATTTAAATTCTCACATCTTTGAATCAGTACCTAAATCTTGATTCTCACATTTTGAGGTCGATACCTAAATTTCGACTCTTTTCTTGGAATTGATACCTACATTTCAATTCTCACATCTTCAAATCAGTACCTAAATCCTAATTCCCACATTTTGAGGTCGATACCTAAATTTCCACTCTATTCTTGGAATTGATACATACATTTCAATTCTCACATCTTCAAATCAGTACCTAAATCCCGATTCTCACATTTTGAGGTCGATACCTAAATTTCGACTCTCTTCTCGGAATTGATACTTACATTTCAATTCTAACATCTTTGAATTAATTGATACTTACATTCCATAATAGACATCTAGAGATTATTGTACGCCAAGTAACATCAAGAGTTTTGGTTTCCGAAGATGGAATGTCTAATGTTTTTTTACCTGGGGAATTTATTGGATTATTGTGAGCAGAATGAGCAGGGCGCGTTTTAGCCGAATCAATCTGTTATCGGGCAATCCTATTGGGAATAATGAAGTCATCTCTGAATACTCAAAGTTTCATATCCAAAGCAATTTTTCGAGAAACTACTCGAGTTTTAGCAAAAGATGCACTACGAGGTCGTATTGATTGGTTGAAAGGCCTGAAAGAAACGTTGTTCTGGGGGGAATTATACCGGTTGGTACCGGATTCAATAAATTAGTACATCATTTAAAGATGACTTATATACTGACTCCCATCCCTTAGAAATTTCTGAAATTTCATGACTCAAAATTCAGTCTCCGATCCTCAGTGAGAGTCCCTCCTGAATTTTAATCATACGATCGTCCGCTAGTATCCTCAACGGAAATAAAACAAGTTGCACACACAACTCTACACATACTTCCAGGTCTATTGACTTAGGAGTTTTTATTGGTTTTTGTTGATCTCGTCGGTCAACGCCAATACGAGTTGTGTGCTTGCCCAGCACACCGCACTTCTTGGGGGTCCATTTGTTGACCTCACTTTTGGTTGAGGTTTAGTTCTTCCTCTTTAGTAGCCTAAGGTCTAGCCATAAGACTTTCCTATTTGAAAACTCTTAGAAAAGTAGACATGGAACCCTCACCATTAGAAATTCTACCATCTTCTTTACTCAACTAGAAATTCTACCTCTGGCACTTAGTAGGTGGGCTCACTAAAGATGAGTCGCCCTTAAGACTGTTGGACCTTAGGGTTGACCCTGGGTGTTGGTCTAGAGCTTGGCCACTCACTACACTCATCTACACTCACATTCACTCACAACCCTAAACTCAAATTTCCAGCTTAGGTCCCTTGATCTTTTGGGATACTCATGTAGACGACCCCCTAAACCTACCACTCCTAGAGTTATGGTTTAGCTAAAACCACTATATAGAGGACCCAAAATTGGGTTTCCATTGGTCCATGGCTTGTTGGTGATGGTTGGTACCTCAACTCTACCAAAATACCCATCTTGGCCTTTTGCCCCTAAACACCCCCAAATTACCAAAATGCCCCTCCATAGCCCAAAATTTCAAAAATGCAAAAATTGCTAGAAAATCTCAAAAAATCCCAAATATTCCCAATTTTATTTTTCTCAACTACCACATGACCTAATTTGGCCAATTTTATCATCTTTAACCAAAACCCCTAAATTTGCCTTTAAGGGCCCAAATTTCCCCAAATTAAACTCAAATATCCATCAATTTGACCTCAAGTGGCTTAAATTCCAATCCTAAACTCAAATAAACTTCTTATATGGCCAAGATAAACCAAATATACTCTTAACTGGCCCATGATTTGAGCCCAATTTTGATTTAGATCAAAACCCCAATTTTGACCATATGACCTAATCTCACCAAATTGAACCTATAGCCTAGTCAATTGGCAACAATTAATGTTGAAAAATCTTCATAACATTCCTAAACATCAAAATCAACCATAAATTGGCCTTTTTGAAGCCTTAAATCCATTTGATTTTGGNTGATTTAGATCAAAACCCCAATTTTGACCATATGACCTAATCTCACCAAATTGAACCTATAGCCTAGTGAATTGGCAACAATTAATGTTGAAAAATCTTCATAACATTCCTAAACATCAAAATCAACCATAAATTGGCCTTGTTGAAGCCTTAAATCCATTTGATTTTGGTCTAAATCCAAAATTCTCAAATTTTGCCCCAAATTGGCTAAGTCCCCAAATTTCACCCAATTGATTGCCTTAACCCCAAAATTAGCATCCAATTCATGTTGAAGACTCTTTGTAGGGTCCCTTTTTACCATTCACAACAATCAATTTGGACTTAGCCCAAGGCTAACCCAAGATAGACCCAAGCCTAGCCCAACATGACCAAATTGACTAAAATTCAAAATTCCCTCAAATTGACCCTTCAATTGAGCTCAGAACCACTTCCATTCTTTACCAAATTTGTTCCTTATGATCATATACACCAAATGAAATATTTATTTGGGATAAATGACATTGCTATCCTAGACCAAACCTAAGATTTGGTCATTTGCACCCACTTGGACCCATGCACTAAATGTGACCTAACCACCCTAAAGTCACCAAATTAACTCCATAACAGCCATTAGTTGGACTTAGTGACCAGTCCAAACACCATGAAACCACCTAAATCAAGCCATGGACCAAAGGTCCCCAAAATCAAGGGATATTATTTCCAAAAATGCATGTGCTTATGATATCCTTACCAAAATTAGGTATTATTGCACTGAATTGTTGTGACAAATTCCCTTGGGTTCCCTGAGCTCCTAGCCACCTCCCTCTGGCGGGCCAGCTAGCCTAGTGGCCAAAAAAGCTCAAAATCGAGAGCCACCCCCATGTGACTTCACCCAAGTCAAGCCTAGAGGCCAACTCAGCCAAATTATATTGTAGAGCTCCTCTGCCCTCCACCTAAGCACCACAATACACCCAAACTTATGCCTTGAGAGCCATCCCAAGGCCATTTTTATAAAAACTCACCTCCACAACCATGGGAGGTGTGCTGAAATTTTCTTAGAAAGGCATCTCCAAACTTCCCACAGAGCTTCCCTAAGATCCCCTCAGTGCATTCCAACCATTTTCTCCCACCAATTCCCATTGTCGAAGCTCAATTTTAAGCTTGGAGCCTTGTCAGATACCAGGACAGAGCCCATTACATCTCCACATGCCATCAAGCTCAAATTAACTCTATCCACGCCTTCACAACCAAGAAAGAAGCCAAAGCCCCATAAAATCCCCCTTCCACCCAAATCCGGTCGTGATTGAATTCATACCTAGGCCTTAAACCAAGATCGGGGACTCAATCCCTAGCCTCCTTGAACCCCAAAAAATGTGCCAAGACCCTCTGATTGAAGCTTCACTTCTCAAAACAAAGGTATGAAACCTCACCTCATCCGGAGCCTATTTCAATTCTCCATTTAATTAGGCTTAATTTAATTGCATGATTACTATATGGATGTGCTCGTCTAACTTAGATGAGTCCATAGAATAAAACCCAAGGTGATTTGGTTGAGTATAATCTGAGATCTTAGGGTTTAAGTGTGGAAGGTCACGGGATCATTCTATCGAGGATGATGACGGGGAGTCGTTTGATCGAGCGTGTATCGAATGGACAAAGGAGATCGAGCCGGATAGCGCTTCGGGACATAAACAGCGGGCCGAGTCAACGCTGAGGTTGATGGCAGCGTCAAATAGAAACGCGTCGCGTGGATCTTCGGAGCCATCATAGGTTGAGGTGGCACGCGTGGTGTAAATAGATAAATAGGGCTTTTTCCTATTTACTTAAATACCCCTAAATTAGAAAATTCATAACTTTGTGTAGAAAAATCACAAAAATAAAATAAAAATACCATCTTGCTCAGTGAATGGAGGAGAACAATGTGAAATAAATTTCAAGTCCATTTAATGCAAATTTTATTTTTAATTATTTAAACACTATTTTAAATTATTTGATTCTCCATGCATATTGACACATCACCTTTGCTTGAAATTTTGGCATGTTGTAGCCTCTCTCAAGGGAAATATTCTCTGATTTTTTCAAAGTCAGAGAAAGTCCTTATACAAAGATCCATATTTTTCAAATTTTTGCACATTATTTCGTCAAAATAACCATGAAAATTAGCATGTTGACTAGAAAATTCTAAGAAAATTTTGGAAGGTCCACCATAATTAGAAAAGCTTATGGAAATAATTTAATGGTTCAAGTCATTTAAAATATTCCTAATTTTCACAAACCCTAAATCATTAAGATAATTAATTTTGGAAAATATAAACATTTAAATGACTTCATTTTTTATCACCACCATGGTTTATGGTCCAGATAACTCATTATAAAAATTTCAAAATATTTTGAGTTCATTTGGTAACTTAAGTTGATTTTTAAAGATAAATAACACTTTTAGCATTTAAATAATTTTTAAAAATCTTAATACAACTCAAAAAATTTTGAAACTTAGTTTTCTGGGTTCTCTGTGATCAGGGGTATTTTCTAAAAATAAAATATTATTTAAAATGAAAACTTGATTTTTAACCTATTTTAAATATTTAAATGATTAAAATCCCTAAAAATTATAAAAATAATAAAACTCATGGAAATGTTCTAAATTTCTTATTAATCATATAGAAACAATTAGAATATTTTTTCTAGTTTCTTAAAAAAAGATATTGAATTTTAAAGCATAAAACTATTTTTTAAAGGCTAAAAATGAGCTTTCATTAAAATAATTCCAATAAATCAAATCTTCTTCTTTGTGTTCTCTACCCTCAGAGAGGCTTTTCAAAAATATAAAACTTAATTTTTCCCTTTTAAAAAATTTTATATTTAATAAATACTCCATAATTTAAAATAATTCTTTAAATTCAACTAAAATTCAAAAAATCATGAAATTTGGTCCAAAGGCTTCTCTGGTCTAAGTATACGTCCAATAAAAATTTCAAGAGATTAGGATTTACCTTGACCAAGTTACAAATTTTCTTTGGAAAATCCTATCTTTGCAAGAAAATAAATATATAAATTAAATTAAATTTTGAAAAATCACTTTTTATCCTCTGATGCCTTAATTGACCCATGAATGATGTAGGATGAAAATTATAAAGTCATTTGATTTGAATTTGACAAATTATAATGTGATAGAGTCTTAGGGGCAAATGTGTAATTTTGGAAATTTAGCGTTAATTAACATTTAGTCTTAATTTAAGGAGGGAAATGGGTAACCTATGATCTCAATCAATTTATTTGATGTTTGAACGTAAGAGGTTAACTGGTAGAAACCGATCTCACATTCTTAATTGAAAAAGATAAGTTAATAAATTTCTAAATTATTAAATTTCAGAAGTTTATTAAAATAAAATGAATCTATGACTTAAGGGTATGACTTTTGAAGTTAATCATTAATCAATTTAATACCCCTATTTTTATGTTCAAATGAAATTCAAATCATGAATTATAGCCACCTAAAGCTTAATTTTTTCAAAGCTAATTAAGACACACACATGTCTTAAGGGCTTAGTAGTGACTTAGGCTAAATCAAGTTTCATTTAAACGAGGATTAGAAAAGTAAATGTCATTGAAAATTAGAACATCTTTCAAACACTACAAGCCCAATTAAAACTTGGCTAAGTGTTCCAATAACACTAACTTGCTTCTTTAAGGGTCTTCACCATCATAATTCTTAAATTAAATTACATATAATAATTACCCTATTCTTAGGGATAATTGAGACATCAATGTTCATTGAGCATTAAGGGTATTTACAAGATGAATTATTAAGCAACATAATAAGTTTAAAAGAACTCGGGATTTTCCACCAAACAGCGAGAAAGTAGCGTGAAAGTGCTTCTTTCTCTAGATCAGTTGGACACCTCAGAGATCTACTAAACTTAATATATCTTGCTTGATAAAGTCATCCTTAATTAAACTCTAAAGGACCCACCAAGATATGACATAGAGTTAGGAAAACTACCAAAATTTTACTTCCCTATTTCATATAAACTGCCTTAACATGCATTTTAAGTTTCAGGTGGTGGAACGAGAAGACTTGTCAGGTATAGTTTTAAAGTTTTCAGCGTTGTATTTCTTGTACTTTCATACTGTACTTTTATACCTGCAAAATTTGCATGCTAAACAACGACGCCACCCTGCATGAAAACTAAAACTATTAGGATAGCCACAAAACCAAAACCAAAATTAAAATCAACCAAGATAAAATTCACCCCCACAACATTCAAAATATAAAACAACTCAAAATTTAATCACAAACATCACACAAAACTACAGTTGCAACTAAATTAAGATGTCTTTATCGGATGATCAGGAATCCCTTGGAGGAGGTAACCTATGGTTGCTAACAAGGCTTCCCATGGTATAAATGAAATTATGGAACTCATTAAGTTGAGTTTAGTAAGTTCATTTGCACTAAGTTAATCCAATAGAAAATAGTGGTGCCGGAATGAGGGAATCGCAGGATCCTAACCGGTGTTGCTCTAATAAACTTTAATATGCCCCCTATAAAATTTAAAGAGCTTCAACCATAAGGCCACCTGATTTGACATAATAACTTGACACACTAGAAAATTCAAAATTATTATGGCAGGGGCTTGGAGCTAGCATGGCGGGCAAGACGACCATATTCAACAGCAAAACCCATCTCCCCCAGCTAAACCAATCTTCCTTCCTTAGACTTAAACAACAAAGCCATAGGACTTTGAGGTTGCTTGCTAATGCAACGTAAATCCTCACCTTATCTTTAGGCCTTTGTATAACCCTTTTATACAATATAAGCCCTAACTCGTATTAGGATTCTGAGGTTGTCGTTTGTCTCGACCTAAATCATCACATCTTTCAGGCTATTTATGCGATAATTTCACACGAATTTGAGCCCTAACTAATAAAATTAGAAGGATGAAACACTTAAAATTTTCTCCTTAAAACTTAAGCCAAACATCAGGATAGCTTGGGAAGTCACCGAGGTTCGCCTGTGGATCCATGACATCCCTTAGTTCTTCTTCCTTTAGAGTCTACAATAAAATGTTCAGAATTTTAACCAATCCCCTTTCACACCTCTACGTCCGATCTCATTGAAGAGTCCCATCATTTGAAACTCCTTGAAGATAAAATTTTCTAATTTTTATCGAGAGTTTTCTTAGGTGACCTTGGTCATTTAAGATGTAATTAACTATAGGGGCTTGCCCTTATAGGAAGCATGTCCGAACCCAGCTTAATATAAACCCTATTTAATTCTTTATATTAAATAGGGGAACTTGTCAGCAAATATAAAGGTTTCGCATACCAAACGGATGTCATATATTCCTTAGTTTATTTGATCGAGCCTCATCCTCAAGTCTTATGTTTATCCTTTGTGATACATACAGGATTTGAGGTACAGTGCTCTTTCATTTAAACTATGAAAAATATGGTGTCAATTTGATTTTATATTTTTCTAAAAGTAAATATATATGTAAATTAAAACCTCCTTCCGAAGCAGGCGACTGGATTTTGATTTTGGTGTTCGACGGCTTCTTACGGGCAACTCCAACCTAAAATTGCGCCGACAGTCAAGTATAATTAAGTTAAGGTTAATTAAACCTAATTTATGTAAGCTTTAATTAATTAATTAGACTTAATATGGGTTAAGTCTAATCGAGTTTAAAGGTTAGTTAAACCTATTTTTTGTAAGGTTTAATTGATTAATTAGACTTAATATGAGTTAAGTCTAATTTAGTTCAAAGGTTAATTAAACCTTATTTTGGTAAGGTTTAATTGATTAATTAGATTTAATATGGGTTAAGTCTAATTGGGTTTAAGGTTAATTAAACCTAATTTGGGTAAGGTTTGACTGATTAATTAGATTTAATATGGGTTAAGTCTAATTGAGTTTAATAGTTAATTAAACCTAATTTTGGTAAGGTTTAATTCATAAATTTGACTTAATATGGGTTAAATCTAATTGGGTTTAAAGGTTAATTAAACCTAATTTTGGTAAGGTTTAATTGATTAATTAAACTTAATATGGGTTAGACCTAATTAATATTTGTTGAGTTAAACCTAATGTAGTTAAGGTCTAAGCAGGGTTTAATTAGGTATAAATATGGTTTGGGCCTAATTAGGGTTTTTTAAGTTAAACCTAATGTAGTTAAGGTTTAACTAGGGTTTAATTAGATCTAAATTTGGTTTAGAACTAATTAGGTTTGTTAAGTTAAACCTAATGTAGCTAAGGTTTAACTAGGGTTTAATTAGGTCTAAATGTAGTTTAGGCCTAATTAGGTTTGTTAAGTTAAACGTAATGTAGTTAAGGTTTAACTAAGGTTTAATTAGATCTAAATGTGGTTTAGACCTAATTAAGTTGGATTTTGTTTTAAACCTAATTAAATTAAGGTTTAATGGGTTAATTAAATCTAATGAAGTATTTTAGGGCTAATTAAAGTTTGATTTGAGTCTATTTTGAGTTAGACTCAATATTGACTTACTTCATGATGAAATGAGCTAAATATTGTGAGGAGAAGGTTTTTTAGGGTTTGAAATATTAATTTAAAATTAAAAAATTTTAACTCTAATGTAAAAATGTCATTTTAAATTGTCTAATGGTTTCAGAATTATCATTTTAAGGTTATTGTCTGTCACCTTAAATTTCCTAACCATTTTCCAATTTATTTTCCTTAATTTTCATTTTTTTATAATTATTGTTAAAAATAATTACAAGGTGTCTTGAAAATTAGGAAATCATGACTTAGAGGATTTTTCTAGCCTAGGAAAAGTCAGGGAGGATTTCTAAGGACCTAGAGATAAATACCTAAAAGTTTCATATTTTTCTATTTTATAAACAATTTTTAATATTTAAATACTTCAGAGAGTATTTAATTATTTAAAAACTAAATATAAAGGATAAATTATAGTTTTGGTATTATAATTTTGTTCATTTCATGCTGAGTTCAGGGGTATTTTTTTTGTTTTTTTCACTTTTGTATGAAAAGCTATGAATTTTTGAAAATTTGGTCATTTTTTGAATTTTCTAAATTTCCTACTTAAAGGAATTTACGTGTGGCAGCTGACTGGATCATGGGACCTGTCGAAAACCACATGGCAGGATTCTATTTGTAGCGGTTTAACACGGGGAAACCATGTGTTCCACAGTTTGGATGTTTTTATATGGACGAATATGTCGTCCAAACAGATCACAACCATCCATTTTTAATTCAAAAAAATGGATGACATCTGTTTATCTTCTCCAAACGGACCTATCCCACGAGCCGTCTGTAATCTAAGCATAAGGCCTAGTTTGGATCTTGATGAAACCTTATGGGGGTTGTTCCATAAGCTTCATCATGGAAAAACAAACATATCCATATGGATTTGTAGTTGATTTTAATTGGTTCGTTTCACAAAGGTTGAAACCAAACACAAATTGGGTTTAATTGGCCATGCCTTGGTTTCATGAGGTGAAGCCTCAATCAAATTTGATATGATCGATTGTTAGGTTCTTACGAAGCTCCTGGTAGGTCCAATTTGAGGTAAAATTGGGTCAGAGCAAAAGTTCACCAAAAGGGGGTCACGAATTGATGTAGAACCATGTTAGAGCTCAAGGGAAGATCCAATTTTAATTGGAATCTTCTTCTTACACCTCAGGGAAGGTGTAGGAGGAGTTAATTTGTTGATTGGGTAGGGTTTTTTATTGGACCCAAAAAATGTCTTGTTTTTGGGGATTTCGATTTGGCAAAAAATGTCTTGTTTTTTTGGATTTTGATTTGGCTAAATTGGAAGAGAACAATGGGTTTGAATGCTTAATTCAGCGAGGAATCAATTTCCTATAGAGTGGGGAGGAAGTTTATTGTTGGGAGCATTTGGAATTGGGCAATGTGGATGGGTTTTCTTAATTTCCTCCACTTTCTTTTTTCCTTCGTGTAGCTCCATTTATAGGCCTTCATGGAGTCTAGAAAGCCTACGTTCATTTGAGGGAGGCAAGAGAGGTGTTATATTGAATGTGGATAAGTTTTTAGGATGATGATCAACATGGATCAATCTCCCCATGAATTATCCATAGAGGTCTTTATTTAGGTTAAATTTTGAGCTCAAATTTTGGCTACTTCCTATTGGCTAGTTTTGGGGCTAAATTTGGCAGCTCAAAGGGCTTGAAATTACCTTCACCACATAAGCTTCAATGATTAAATAATGCTCTTGAGGATACAGTGACACATACTCTTCCTTATCATCATCTTTCACATTTTATTTTTTCATTTTTATGATTGTTTTAATCATGAAAAGTATGAGGCTTATATGAGTTCTTTCCTCATTGGAGAATGAGAAGGTGAAGGATGAGCTCAACACTTCCATTTTCTAAATATCATGAGGGAATGCCACCTCATTATTCCTCTCATGATACTTTTATAATGACATTTTTTTCTTTGATCATTCATTGAAAAATTGTTATGTCATAGGTGTCCTATGGGTCTTATGGGTTATGGGTAACTCATATGAGGTCACCCATGATGTCATTAATGGGTTTGGAATTTTGAAAACCATTTATTATGTCATAAATGATGTCACATGTCAAAATGGCCTTTTAATTTTATTTTCATTTTAATTAATTATGTAATTAATAAAAAAATTGGAAATAATATTATTGGCCAATAAATTAATCAAAATAAATTTAAAATTATTTATTTGGTTAATTTCTATCATTTTTGGTTCAAAATTTGGTGTTTTGACCATATTTGATAAATGTTGACTAGGGTTGGTCAATTTTGACCTTGGTTGACTTAAGCTGACCAATCCTAGTCCAAGGGTGCTCAATGTGACCCACCCAACCTTGTTATGGTTGAGTTAGTCATAAAGTCCATGGGTTTGATGGTATGGATTAATTTGGTCATCTGACCAGAATTGACCCATAGTTGACCATGATGATCAACAAGATGATCATTAGGTCTTAGATCGTCTATTTAGACCAATTTGACTTTTAGGTCAAATGTTACTCAATGTAGTCAAAGTGGTGGTCATTAAGTCATGGGTTGACCATTTTGACCAAAATTGACTATACGAGTCAAAGTGGGCCAATTAGATTAATTGACTTTTTGGTCACCAAAATGACCTCTTAAGTCAAATTTTGACAAAATTAGGGCTTATTACCATTGATTTGATCATTTTAGTGTTTAAATTGGTTAATTGGTTCAAGTTGACCAAAGTTGACCAATTTCACCAAAATTAACAAATTTGACCAAAATTGACTATATGAGTCAAAATTGACCAATTAGATCATTTAAGTATCAATGTTGACTTTTTTATCATGAAGATGACCATTAAGTTAAAAATTTGACCAGGTTAGTGTCTGTCACTACTAATCTGATTATTTTAGTGTTTATCATTGTTAAGATTCAAAAAAATGTTTTGAGGGTTATTTTAATTTCTAGGGTATTAATGACCCAAGAAATGTCTAAAGAAGTCAATATTGGTATACTCTTTTATCTTAATGACCACAATGATCATTTTCATGTCTTTTGAATATGTCTAAGAATCTTAGGTCTTAAGATTCCTCAAGTTAAATTTTTGTCTATGAATGTTGTTTTAAGACCTTCACTAAAAGTGAGGTCAACAAATGAGCCCCCAATATGTGTGGGATACTAAATAAGTATGCCACACATATTGGCGTTGACCGAAACTACCAATCATTGATGATTTCATATCATGTAGTCATAGGAAAATGAATGTCATATTTCAAGTAAGGAGTTCTTCTATCATCTTTGAAATGTCAAATGTTTGTGCTCTTATTTGAGAAGGAGTTCTATATGACTTATATCCTTTCTCAAAGATCTAAAATAAAATACCATATTTCCTCATCAAGAGAGAGAATGGATATCAAATCATCTCTCAGAAATGTCAAATGTCTTTCTGTCAGTTTTGAGAAGGAATGCTATACGACTTATATCCTATCTCAAAGAGATAAAGGAAATACCATATTTCCTTATCAAGAGAGAGAATG
>NEWO01000006.1:3929402-3947554 GCA_003013225.1 Phalaenopsis aphrodite
CTCAGAAATGTCAAATGTTCTGTCTGTCAGCTTTGAGAAGGAATGTTATACGACTTATATCTATCTCAAAGAGATAAAGGAAATACCATATTTCCATATTAAGAGAGAGAATGTATATCATATCATCTCTCAAAAATGTTAAATGTTTGTCTGTCAGTTTTATGAAGGAAAGCTATAAGACTTATATCTTATCTCAAAGAGATAAAGGAAATACCATATTTCCTTATCAAGAGGGAGATGAGTATGAAAACATACTCTGTATGGAAACGTACACTAAGAATTCGGTCTGAAATTCAAAATGTAATTATTTATATTTTTTGTGTTTGTAGGTGTATTGTTTGACATTCTTGGACCAACACAGACATTGCAGACAACTAGAGAATTTTATTTGTGTAATTCCATATAATGTACATTAACAACCATATTGATAAGAAAGTTGGTAGTACATAAAATGTTACAGACAGGACATTAAATCTGGATAGGTTACTGCCATAAAAAGATTTTGTCATATTTTATGTCATATTTCATTTTCACAACCCTTGGCATTACTAGAATGACTATGATTATTTAGCACTCCAAGATAAATCTTGTCGAATATACCTCTAGTGCTTATACATCGATAGGGTCATGGTATTTCTAGAGGTTATAGTCATTCGAGTTCTAGAATCGGTTGATATCCATCTGGACGTTTTCCTGGTTGCATTTTTTGTATTGTTATTAAGATACGACATCTACTTACACTTGGAATGTAGTGCTTGGATATATCAGCTCCGTTGCCTTGTAAAACCAATACCAACCCCTGTGGAAGAGAAACTTGATAAGATCCTCAAAATTCTCCTGGGTCTATGATTAATATTTCTCTTCCAAACACGATAGAACACCTGTTCATCAGCGATATTGTGCAAAAAAGCCTTTCAAAGTCATGACTATCAATATGAGGTGGGATGCAGCCCCCCTCATCATTAATATTTATAATACAACTATTAGGGATACAGCTTGATGGCATTATCCCCCAAGTAAAGAGCCGCCTAATGATCTGGATTGTCATTGTAGGCATTGGGTCTAGCTGTTCATTTTGTAGAATTCCTGGAGGTTTTCCTTCTTTATCTTTAGCATATTCATAACAAAATCCATACTGGATTTTCAGCCTTCCCTTGTCACGTATCCACTTGTTTGGTTAGGAGTAGGTTCTCTTTTTAAGACGTCCAGCCCGGCCCAAATCTTGAGCTTCCATCACATGTTCAATAATGGTTGCCTGCTCGTCTTCATCAATTACTCCAGTAAATAGTTTAATGTCATCTATTATATTGATGGTTTGTCCATTGATATGTTTAAATTGTTCAAAAGATTGCCGTTTAATGGCTCAAATTCATCATATTTCTTCTTCAGAAGTATCCCCTCTACCAATTTATTTGTTTGAGACTGCTAAGTCCAGAGCTGGTATATATGGAATCGGGGTGAAAGTGGTTCTTTCAGTTGGATCTTCTTCCTCAGGGTCCAAATATGGTATCCCCAAGACAGGATATGTCTCACCAGGTAGACTCTTGGTGGTGGGAAATTCAAACTAATCGGTGTTGTCCTCCTTATTTCTTCTGTCTTGTTGTTGTCTCTCTTCCTGTCATTTCAATCAGTTATTGCAATTCTACCTTTGAGAATGGGTAAGCCTCAACGTCATTTTGTTAATGCCAGTTGTGGATGCTTCTGCAAGTCCTGGAGCTGTAGTTGTCACTACCGATTTTAGTTTTCCAATAATGAACATTCGTTTGTAATTTTCAGATTTTTGTTCATCCATGAGGTCATATTGTTCTCGAGCTCTAAACTCTATGACATGTGTTTCATCCTTGACGTCATTCTGATTGAAGAGGTATAACAATGATCCTTGGTACATTAATTCAAGTTGTAGTAAGTCAAGGTCAAAATGTATCCTAGCTCTTTTGTACATATGATGGTAGTCCAAAGCCAAACATACACCATTCCAAAAAGTGAATAAAAGCCTGTTGTTATACATTTTCCTACAAATGACAGGGTAATGTAACATGTCAGACTATCATTCAATAAAATATCATTTATTTATCATTATCATTTTGTTTCATAAAAGACTCATGATCTTTTTTTTTTAGACATTGGCTTAATAAGCAGAAATGAACCCATGAGATACAAAATTCAAAGATTGTATTATGAGAGTGAGTTTAAAATTTTATTATTTCCCAGATTACAAAACAAATTGTCAGTTTTCATGTCGCATATTATTTTTTCAAATACCTACCATTAATCAGGGGTATATTTCTTTCTTCCTTACAGCTGATTAACTGATAGGATCCTCTTGAATATGTCTTTTCAATAGCATATGAGCCTTCCCATATTGGTTCAAATTTCCCGCTCATTTTCTGATGAGCAAGAATATGTCTTCGAAGTTAAGACCAAACCTCTGATTTGAAATATCCTCGGATGAACCAATTTATCATGGGCTCAAACCATCTCAGCTTGATACAATTCTAAATTCTGTTGGTCTTGTAGCCGACTGTCTTCAAAACTTTCAAGTTCCTTGAGTTGCAACTTCACATTTTCTTCTTCTAATATTTTGTTAGCAATTGCGACTCTTAGAGAAGGAATTTGAATTTCAAGTGGAAGTACAACTTCAGAACTATATACCAAAGCAAACGACGTTGATCATTTCGTTGTTTGAAATGTAGTCCTGTAAGCCCATAAAGCTTCAATAAATTTTTCGTGCCATTGTCTTAGAGTGTTGTCTAACGTTTTATTTAAGATCTGATCCAATGTTTTATTAAAGGCTTCAGCTAAACCTTTGGGTTTTGGATTATAAATTGTTGAATATCATCAATCCATTCCATGTCTTTGTATGAAATTTTTTATTTTTGTTTTTTTTAAATGCTAGTCCATTATTTGAGATGACTCTTCTAGGAATCCCAAATCTATGGACGATATGTGTTTTAAATAATTAGAGAACATGTTATGCTTTGACTTCTCAAAGTGGTACTACTTCTGCCCATTTAGAGAAATAATCTAAGCAGCCAACAAAAATCGATGTTTTTTGGATGATGGAGGATTTTTTGGGCCCACTATATCTGCGCCCCAAGATTAAAATGGCCAAGATGCAATTTTTGGATGTAACACATTTGGCGGTTGATGTAAAATCACTCCATGAACTTGACACTAATGATATTTCATTGCAGTTTCAAGGCAGTTAGTCATCATCGTTGGCCAATAATATCTCATTCTTTTGATTTTCATTTTCATGTTGGGCCCAGATTGATGTTCTCCACATAAGCCC
Source organism: Phalaenopsis aphrodite (assembly GCA_003013225.1). Taxonomy (NCBI): domain Eukaryota; kingdom Viridiplantae; phylum Streptophyta; class Magnoliopsida; order Asparagales; family Orchidaceae; genus Phalaenopsis; species Phalaenopsis aphrodite. Next base: position 3,932,695 of record NEWO01000006.1, read on the forward strand.
GAGTGCACTTCTTTAACAATCTCTTGGGCTTCTGATTAACTCAGACATCTTAACCAGGTATGATCAAAAGATCGACGATAAAGAACATTATTTACCAAGGCATAAGACAATGCTCTTTGTTTAATTTGTGTTGTCGAGGAATTATTTCCTGGCAATTTCCCAGTTTGTAAATATTTGATAATCGACCATCACAAATCATCTTTTTCATTGTCAATGATCATTATCATCTTAACTTTTTCATTCACGTGAAGATTGTTAATGTCAATTGAGGAAAGAACTCGTCGTCCTTTTACAAAAAAATTGGAATATTTTCTTGTTTTGGACAAGCAAATTCTTTTGGAAGTTTAGCCAAAGCATCTCCTAAAGAATTATTTTTTCTCGAAGTCAAGAAAAATGTCACGTTAGGAATCTGTTGAAGTAATTTCATAGTGTAATGAAAATATTGTTCCAATCGTGGTTTCAAAATTCTATATTTTCCTGCAATCTGATTTATGATCAGTTCATAATCTCCATAGATGTCGTTATGTTTAATGTCCATTAATATTGTCAATTCTAAGCCAGTTATGAGTGCCTCGTACTCAACTTCATTATTTGTACATGATTCAGTTAGATGATAGGAGAATGGTATCATCATCTTGTTTGGAGTAATGAAGATCAATCCTACTCTTGCTTTTTCGGGTATGACTGTCCCTTTATCTTTGTCTTTTTGAGAAGATGATGCTCCATCAAAATATAATTCCCATCATTCAGTTTCAGAATCTTTTATCTCTAGTATTTTCTAATCGGGTAAATCATCATTAAGAGGAGATCCAATTGGAACAGCGTGTGCTGCTAAAAAGTCTGCCAAAATTTATCCTTTGACAGCACGTAACGACACAAATGTTATCTCAAATTGAAGTAATATCATTGCCCATCTTGCTAGTCTTTCAGAAAGTGTTGGTCGAGTCATTAAATATTGTAAAGGTTTGACTCTTGAAATAAGAGTTACCTTATAAGATAACATATAATATCTGAGCTTTTGCACTGCAAAGATCAAAGCCAAACAATGCTTCTCAATTACAGGATATCTTACTTTAGTAGGAACCAGACAACGACTTGAATAATATAACACATTTTCTTTTCCCTGATCATTAATTTGAGCTAATAAAGCTCCGAGGGAATTTTCTAATGCTGCAATATAAAGGATAAGAGGTCTCCCTAATATAAGGGCTACTAGAACAAGAGGGCTTGTCAGGTATTGTTTGATATTTTCTAAGGCTTGTTGACATTTTTCATCCCATACAAATTTGGTGTCTTTTTTGGTTAAGGCAGTGAGAGGTTGACATCTACCTGAAAGATTGGAGATAAAATGTAGAATATAGGCTAATTTTCATTGAAAGGATCGGAGTTGGGTTAAGTTTTAGGAGGAGGCATGTTTAGAATGACTTCAATTTTGAGGGGGTCAATTTCAATCCCTCGATGTCGAACAACAAATCCTAAAAATTATCCATCAACACAGACTCAAATTTGTACATTTTTCTTCCTTACTGGCACTATATTAGCTAGCCACGTCAGATATTTTTCTTCTCGGATGAAGTTCTCTTTGATTAATTTCTTAACTTCAGCGATAACTTGTTGTTTTATTTCAACACACATCCTTTTTGGTCCTTATTTAACTGAGATTATAGTTTGATCTATTCCAAGTTTATGGACTGCAACTTCTGGAGCAAGTCCTGGGATTTCATCATAGCTCCAAGCAAAAGAGTCTTTATGTTCTTTTAACAATTGGAATATTTCTTATGTTTCTTTGTTGCTAAGGAGAGAACTAGTAAAAGTTGGTTTCGGCCTATCATCAATTCCCAAGTTTATTTCTTTTAGCTCATCCATTCTCGTTTTAATTTCTTCTTCAAATTCTGGTGGTGCATCATTTGTTTCAAGATCCAGTATTAAATGTTTCGGTGACAACAAGGCAAAATGTTGTGTCATCCAAGGGTTCTAAGGTACCAAACCCTATACCTTCTTTAGAATTATGAGGTCTTTTGCTATATTTCCATAATTGTTCAAAAATTTGAGATTGATTCAATGACCAAGTTTTATTCATCAAAGTATTTTTAAATAATTTATTAACACATGGAGAATAAAGCTCAAAAGTAATTTTCGTTAAATTTGTAACATTTTCATTTTCATCTTCTAGCTTTACATCTATTTTAGAACTAGATGATATAGAACCACGTCGAAACTTTATAGAATTTCCATTTTGACTATGTACTTCTTTGACCACTATGTCCTCAATTTTTGAAGGAGAAATTTGGGTTAGAGTCATAGCATGTACATAATGATTAATTTGTTCATACATGGATTCAAATTACTCATTTTCCTCATTTTCTTCAAGAGATATTTTGAATTGTGGTTCTTTTGTCTTTTATTTTTCTTTTTCAGAGTCCAAGTAAATCTTTAACTTTGGTGATTTCTTTTTGTCAAACGCTGAATTCCTTCTTTCTCGCCTTTGACCTTGGCCTCTACCTCGTGCATGACTTTGAAATAGACTCTTATGTATCGAAGAAGAGTTTTCGTCAACTTGCTTCTCTTTATTCTCTTCATTCATTTTCTTTTTATCTATATTGTCTTTATTTACTACTACCTCTCTAGAGAATATCGTTTTCTCTTTCTAAGTGTAGTATGAAACATCTTCATGTACACCAATTTCATGGACAAAAAATGGTTGTAAGTCACTTATGATGCAACATTCATGTTCTTTTTGTAAATATTTATTGCATTGATGTAATGAAGATGACACCATTTTATTTTCATGGAGCCATGGTCAGCCGAGCAAGGCGTTAAAAGAGGTTTCAGAATCAATAATGTAGAATTTCACCATTGTCACCAAGTCATCAATTTTCAGAAGTAATGTTACGGATCCTACAGCTTGTTCTTCATGTTGATTGAATTCTCGTAACATCATCTTATCTGTCATCAATTTCTCTGCACTGATGTTTAAATATGCAAGAGTTCTTAAACTCATGATGCTAATTGAAGCACCAGGATCAATAAGTACTCTTGGAAGTATCATATTGTTGATGTTCACCATGATATATAGCGACCGATTATGTTTAGTTGTACCAAGCAACAAATCATTATCAGAAAAAGTTATCTTGGTCTGTTTTTCTGATAAGTAAGCCTTGTTTAAAGGACTACTAGCGAGTTGAGTTAGACAAATTCTGGGGTCTTGAAGAGCTTTTATTAATGATTCCCTCATTTCTTTAGAAAGAATAAGGGCATCATAAATGCTTAATTTCCCCGATAATATTCTTAAATGGGCTACTACATTGTAGTCCACTTTACGATAACTATCATTATTTTCTTCAGATAATCATTCTTATATTAGAGGAACAATTTTCTCCGGTGTCACTATCTGCTTTTCTTTTTCTTTAGCAGTCATTCTTGAATGTAAAACCTTTCAACTTCGTAAGTTAATTTCAGTTATTTTCTTTAATATATTATCCAATCTTTTTTCTTCCGAATCGGAAGGTTCCAATTCTATAAAAATTGGTACTTGTCGTAGTTCAACTGTTATATCTTCAATTTCACTTTCAAAGTCATTGTTTTGATTGTCAGTAATATCATCAAAGTTGTGCACGATTTAAACATTGTCAACACGATTGAAATCAAGTCAATCATTTTCATATATAACATCAGAAATAGTCAAGATATAGACAGAACGAGGATTATTATTATTCATAACAGGGCTATATAGAAAGTCATACAAAGTGAACAGCTCGAGGGATTTTCTCCTTACGTCTGCAACAACTATCCTAGTAGAACTAGAAACAGAAGAAGGTACATGGGTGATAGTGGCCCTATATTAACAAGACTTCTAGCCCTTTTTGATTTTTTTCTTCTTCTTTTTCTTCTTAGAAGATTGAGCATTTTGAGTGTTTGTGAGAGTCTCCTCAAGAGTTTCACCCTGAGCAGTATTCTTGTCATCTTCGAGAATATAATTGTCAATTGAAATCATGTTGATAGAACCTATGTCAGGTTCTTTCAAATATTCTTTCGGAATAACTATATTCCCTTCTTTGAAATTATGCTCCAGCCAATCTTTAAGGATAAAGCATTCTTCAATTTTGTTACTCAACATTATGTGATAAGGACAATAGTTAGGATGATTTTTTATATTAATTTCCCCATGTCTCTTAGCTTCAGGCAATTTAAATTTGGGTATCTTTAACAGAGTATGGAACATATTTACAACAGCTTCTATTTTAAATGGATATTCTTTATTTAATCTTTCATCCATTGATTTCTTTTCCATTGGTGTTGATATCGGTGGTTGGAATTGTAATTGTGAAGGTAATTGTGATTGTTGTTGGCTATTTGTCGGCGTTATTTTTGGTTGGTTTGTGGGGTTGCCCGTAAGAAGTGTCGGTCGCTAGAATCTAAATCTCGTCACCCGCTTCGGAAGGACATTGAAGTATGAAATCAAACTGACCCCATATTTTTCATAGTTTAAAATGAAAGAGCACTGTACCTCAAATCATGTATCTATCCCAAAGGATAAGCACAAGAAAAACTAAGGAAAGTATGACATTTGTTTGGTCTGTGAAACCTTTGTATTTACCGACAGGTTCCCTTATTTATTATAAAAAATTAAATAGGGTTTATATTAAGCTGGATTTGGACATGCTTCCTATAAGGGCAAGCCCCTATAGTTAATTACATTATAAATGACCAAAGTCACTTAAGAAGACTCTCGATAAAAATCAAGAAAAAATATCTTCAAGGAATCTCAAAGGGTGGGACTCTTAAACGAAATCGGATGTGGAGGTGTGAAAGGGGATTGATTCAAATTTGGAACATTTTATTGTAGAATTCAAAGGAAGAAGAAATAAGGGATGTCATGGATCCAGAGGAGAACCTCAGTGACTTCCCAAGCTATCCTAATATTTGGCTTCAGTTTTGAGGAGAAATATTTAGGTGTTTCATCCTGTCAATTTTATTAGTTGAGGCTTACATTCGTGTGAAATGATCACACAAATACCTTGGAAGATGTGAGGATTTAGGTCATGACAAACGAGAACCTCGGAATCCTAAGACGAGTTAGGGCTTATTTTGTATAGCAGGGCTATGCAAAGGCCTAATGATAAGATGAGGATTTACGTTGCATAAGCAAGCGACCTCGAAGTCCTATGGCTTTTTGGTTTAAGTCTAAGGAAGGAGGATTGGTTTAGCTGGTGAAGATAGTTTTTGTTGTTGAAGATGGCTGTGCTGCCCACCATGCTAGCTCCAAGCTCCTTGCCGCGACAAGTTTGAGTTATCTAGTGTGTCAAGTTATGATGTCAAATCAGGTGGCCCTATGGTTGAAGTTCTTTAAATTTTATAGAGGGCATATTAAAGTTGATTGGAGCGACACCGGTTAGGATCCTATGGTTCCCTCAATCTGGCATCATTATTTTCTATTGGATTCACTTAGTCAAAATGAACATATTAAACTCAACTTAATGAGTTCCATATTTTCATTTAAACCGTTGGAAGCCTCGTTAGCAATCGTAGGTTACCTCCTGCGAGGGATTCCCGATTATCCAATAGAGATGTCTTAATTTACTTGAAGTTGTAGTTTTATGTGAAGTTTGTGATTAAATTTTGAGTTGTTTTATACTTTGAATGTTGTGGCAGTGAATTTTATCTTGGTTAATTTTAGTTTTGGTTTTGGGTTATTGTTTTGGTTATGTGGCTATCGTAATAGTTTTAGTTTTCATGCAGGGTGACATCGTTGTTTAGCATGCAAATTTGCAGGTGTAAAAGTACAGTACGAAAGTACAAGAAAGACAAAGCTGAAAACTATAAAAGTGTACCTGGCGAGTCTTCTCGTTCCACCACCTGAAAATTAAAATGCATGTTAAGGCAGTTTATGAAGAGCAGGAGAGGTAAATTTTTGGCAATTTTCCTAACCCTATCTTGGTGAGTCCTTAAAAGTTTAATTAAGGATGATTTCATTGAGCGAAGAATATTAAGTTTAATAGGCCTCTGAGGTAACCAACAAGTTAGGAGGGGGAACCAGGTCCATGCCTCCCTCTTACCAACTGGTGAAAAGCCTCAAGTCCATTTAAACTTATTATGATGCTTAATGGCTCATCCTGTAAATACCCTTTATTACTCAGTGAACTTTGATGTCTCAATTATCCCTAAGAATAGGGTAATTATCACTTGAGATTTAATTCAAAAATTATGTGAGTGAAGACCCTTAAAGGGGCAAGTTAGTGTAATTTGAACACTTAGCCAAATTTTAATTATAATTGGGCTTAATGGTGTTTCAAAGATGTTTGATTATGTTTATTTCTCTAATCTTTGTTTAATCAATTTTTGATTTACCCTAAGTCACCACTAAGCCCTTAAGACCTAGGTAAGTGTCTTAATTAGTTTTGAAAAAGGTTAAGTTTCAAGTGGTCATGATTCATGATTTGGATTCTATTTGAAAATCAAAATAGGGGTATTAAATTGATTAATTATTGGCTTCAAAAGTCATCCCTCTAAGTCCAAGATCATTTAATTTTAATAAACTTCCAAATTTTAATAATTTAGAAATTTATTAATCTTAATTAAGAAAGTGAGATTGGTTTCTACCAATTAACCCCTTTGTGTTTCAAACATCAAATAAATTGATTAAGATCAGAGGTTACCCATTCCCTTCCTTGCCTTAAGCTTAAATGTTGATTAAGGCAAGATTTCCAAAATTACACATTTGCCCCTAAGTCTCTAACACTTCATAATTCGTCAAATTCAATTCAAATGACTTTGAAGTTTTTATTCTGCCTCATTCATGGGTCAATTGAGACATCAGAGGAGAAAATGTGTTTTTTCAAAATTTAATTTAATTTATATAATTATTTTAATGAAAAAATAGGATTTTTCAAAGAAAATTCCTAACTTGACCAAAGTAAATTATAATCCCTTAAAATTTTAACTGGAGGTACACCTAGACCAGAGGAGCCTTTGGATCAAATTTTACAATTGTTTGAATTCTCTGTGATTTATTAGAATTATTTTAAGTTTTGGGTTATTTAATAAAAATAAAATATTTTAAGTGGTGAAAATTAAGTTTTGTGTTTTTTTGGAAAATCTCTCTAAGGTCAAAGAACTCAGAGGAGCAAATTTTATATTCTTTTGATTTTTCGTTGATTTATTAGAATTATTTTAGTGAAAACTCATTTTTAGCCTTTTAAAAATTACTTTTAAGCTTTGAAATTCAATATCTTTATTTACAAAATAAGGAAAAATATTCTAATTCTTCCTAGGTGATTAGAAAACAATTTAGAATATTTTCATGAGTTTTATTATTTTTATGATTTTTATGAATTTTTAATTATTTAAATACTTAGAATATGCTAAAAATCAAATTTTTATCTTAAATATCATTTTATTTTTAGAAAATACCCCTTATCATAGAGAACTCAAAAAAACTAAATTTTATAATTTTTTTGAGTTATATTTTGGTTTCTTAAAAATCATTTAAATGTTAAGAGTGGTATTTTTCTTTAAAAATCAATTGAAGTTATCAAATGAACTCAAAATATTTTGAAACTTTTTTGATGAGTTATCTGGATCATAAATCACAGTGGAGATAAAAAATCAAGTCATTTAAATGTTTGTATTTTCCAAAATTAATTATCTTAGTGATTTAGTATTTGGAAAATTTAAGGATGTTTTAAATGACTTGTCCCATGAAATTATTTTCAAACGTTCCTCTGGTCATGGTGGACATTCTAAAATTTTCTTGGGATTTAATAACTAATATGATAATTTCCATGATTATTTTAAAGAAATTGTGTGAAATAACTTGAAAAATATGGATCTCTATATTGGAACCTCATCTAACTTTGGAAAAATCAAAGGATACCTCCCCTGACAGAGGCTACATCATGTCAAAATTTCAAGCCAAGGTGATGTGTCAACATGCATGGAGAATCAAATGAATCCAAATAGTGTTTAATTAATTAAAAATATTTTATGCATCAAATGGACTTGAAAATAATTCCACATTATTTTCCTCTGTTCACTGAGCAAGTGGGTATTTTTATTTTATTTTTGTGATTTTTCTACACAAAGTTATGTATTTTTGAAGTTTTGGGGATTAAATAAATAAGAAAAAGCCCTATTTTTCTATTTAAACCGCTCGTGCGACCTCAACCTACGACGGATCTGAAAGCATGTGTGGCGCGCTATTTTTAGATGCCGCCGTCCATGTTGCTTGCCGACTCGACCCGCTGTTTATGTCCCGAAGTGTTGTTCGACTTGATCTCGCCCATCCATTTAATACATGCTCGATCAGACGGCTCCCCGTCATCATCCCCAATAGGATGATCCCGTGCCCGTCCACACTAAAACCTCAAGATCTCGACCTAGACTCAACCAAATCACTTTGGTTTTCATGCTATGGGCTCGTCTAAGTGAGACGAACACATCCATACGGCTAAGATTGCATGAAATCAAGCTTAAGTAAATGGAGAATCAAAATAATCTCGGGAGAAGGAGAAGTTTTATACCTTTGCTCTGATAAGGGATCCTTCAATTATAGGTGCTCGGCATGTTCGTTGGGGTCCAAGGAGACTAGGGATTGAGTCCCTAGCCTTGGTGTAAGGTCTAGGTATGAATTCGACCAAGCTCGATTTCAGGTGTTGGTCTAGAGCTATGGTAGAGGCTCTGTGGAAGGGGGATTTGATGGGGCTTTGGCTTCTTTCACTCTTGTGAAGGTGTGGGCATAAGCAATTGAAGTTTGGTGGAGTGTGGAGGTGTATTGGGTTCTGTCTTGGTTTCTGGCAAGGTTTCAAGCTCAAAATTGAGCTCCGGCAACAGCAATGGGTGAGGGAAAATGGTTGGAATGCAGCAAGGGAATCTTAGGGAAGCTCTGTATGAATTTTGGGGAGGCCTCTCTAAGGAAATTTTAGCACACCTCCCATGGCCTTGGGAGGTGAGTTTTTATAAAAATGGTCATGGGGTGGCTCTGAGGGCATAAGTTTGGGTGCATTGTGGCGCTTAGGTGGGGGCAAAGGAGCTCCATAGGTTGATTTGGATGAGCTGGCCTCTAGGTTTGATTTGGGTGAGGTGCCATGGGGGTGGCTCTCATTTTTGGGCTTTTCCGGCCACTAGGCTGGCCGGCCGGCCAAGTGGAGATGGCTAGGAGCTCAGGGACCCAGAGGAATCCATCATAACAATTTAATGCAAATGTGTTTGGATTTGGCAAAGATATCTTAAGCATGTGCATTTTTGAAAATAAGACCCCTTAATTTGGGGGACCTTTGGTCCATGGCTTGATTTAGGTGATTTCTTGGTGTTTGGTCTGGTCACTAAGTCCAACTAATCGCTGCGTAATTTGGTGGCTTCAAGGTGGTTAGGTCACATTTAGTGTATGGGTCCAAGTGGGTGCAAATGACCAAAACTTGGGTTTGGGCTAGGTTATCTATGTCAATTAGCCCAAATAATTGTTTCATTTGGTTTAGATGATCATAAGGAACAACTTTGGTGAAGGATGGAAGTGTTTTTGAGTTCAATTGAATGGTCAGTTTGAAGGAATTTTGAACTTTAATCAATTTGGTCATGTTGGGCTAGGCTTGGGTCTAGCTTGGGTTAGCCTTGGATAATTCCAAATTGATTATTGTAAATGGTCAATAGGGACTTCATGAAGAGTTTCCAACATGAATTCGATGCCATTTAGGAGGTTAAGGCAATCAATTGGGTGAAATTTAGGGCTTAGCTAATTTGGGGCTAAATTTGGGAATTTTGGATTTAGGCCAAAGTCAAATGGATTTGAGGCTTCAAAAATGCCAATGAATGGTTGATTTTGATGTATTGGAATGTCATAAAGATTTTTCAACATTAATTGAGGCCAATTGACTAGGCTATGGGTTCAATTTGGTGAGATTAAGTCATAAGGTCAAAATTGAGGTTTAAACCCAAATCCAAATTTGACTCAAATCATGGACCAATTGAGCTTGGATTTTGTTTACTTTGGTCATATCAGAAGTTACTTTGAGTTTAGTATTGGAATTGGGGTCACTTAAGATCAAATTGATGGACATTTGAGTTGGATTTGGGGAAATTTGAGTCTTTAAAGGGCAATTTGAGGATTTTGGTTAAAGGTGGTCAAATTGGCCAAATTGGGTCATGGGGTAGTTGAGAGAAATGAAATTGGGAATAATTGGGATTTATTGGGATTTTCTGGGAATTTTTGGAATTTTTGGGATTTTGAGCCCAAGAGGGGTATTTTGGTAATTAGGGGGTGTTTTAGGGGTAAAAGGCCAAGATGGGTATTTTGGTAGCGTTGAGGTACCAATCATCACCAATAAGTCATGGACCAAAGGAAACACCATTTTGGGTTCTCTACATAGTGGTCTTAGCCAAACCATAGCCATAGGGCTAGTAGTTTTAGGGGACCATCTACATGAGTATCCCAAAAGATCAAGAGATCTAGGCTAGAAATTTGAGTTCAGGGTTGTGAGTGATTGTGAGTGTAGATGAGTCTAAATAACTGTAGCGAGTGTAGATAAATGTAGTGAGTGTAAATGCGTGTAGATAAATGTAGTGAGTGCCTTAGCTTCAGACCAACAAACAGGGTTAACCTTAAGGTCCAACAGTCTTAAGGGTGAATCATCTTGAGTTTCCCCCACAGTGACCCCACCTACTATGTATTTAGAGGTTGCAAGAAATATGTGGAACTTCAAGCTGAGTGGAGAAGGGTTTGGAATTTCTAGTGGTGAGGGTTCCATGTCTAGTTTTCTAGGAATAGTCAAAAGGAAAAGTCCTATGGCTAGACCCTAGGCTACTAAAGAGGAAAAACTAAACCTCAACCAAAAATGAGGTCAACACTATTATCCTATTGTTGTTGCTTTGGTTTAGGCTGCACTTGGATCTCCTGCTTACCCTTTTCTATTATTGTGAATTTCTTTTCAAAATTTTTAACTGGCTTAGTCTTTTCTATTATACCCATCTGCTTAGCTTCTTCTTGAAGATTAGCAGTTTTACTGAGCAACTTTTCAAATCTCTTTATTTTAAATCCTTTAAGCATAAATGTTATAGGACCAAAAATATTTTTAAGCAGAATTTCAAGTGCATGTTGCTCCTGGAGTTGTGGTTCACATTTCATGCTAAGATTTCTCCATCACAAAATATAATCCACTAGGGTTTCTCTAGGTTTCTGCTTTTTCAAAACTAGATCTCCAACTGTTATGTGGTGTTGTGCTCCAGAGAATCATTGAATGAAACAATTTTCCAATTCCACAAAAGTTTTAACAGATCCATTAGGAAGTTCAGCATATCAGTCCAAAGCTACTCCTATTAGGATGTTAACAAATTGTCTAAAAAGAAGAGCATCACTCCCACCTGCATTACATCAACTTGCTCTAAAGTGAGATAAATGTTGTTATGGATTTTCAGTTCCATCAAATATTTTGAAAAGAGGTGGAACAAAGCCCTTAAGATATTGGACTAAATCAAATTCCTTGGGTAAGGTCTACCTTTTAGAATTAATGATCCAACCCTCACTTGAGCCATTATTTCATTTACCTTTTGTTCTACTAATTATGTAATGTCTTTTTCTAGAATTCCACCTTGAGTGGAATCTCTTTTCTTATGTGAACTTTCTTCCACGTCTATAGGTTCCCTTTTATCTTTGAAAATATGTATGTTTTCTGGCCTAACAACTTGAACAATAGGTTGTGGTGTAATTTGTGAAGGATTTTTTGCAGTCGTCATCATTTCCTCAATTTTTTGCTTTAGGTGATTGATTTGTTCATCTCACTGTTTGAGAGCTATACGTAATTCTTCTGTTTCATTTAATTCATTGATGGAGAGTGATTCCCTTGCTTCCTGTGCTGCTGATGTGGCTCGAGTTTTTACCATATTTATCTCCACAAAATTTCTTCTCTTTTATTGTTAGATGACTTATCTTTGGTTCGTGTAGCTAGTCTTTTAATATCAGCTTTTAATTTTTTTAGTCTTACTTCGAATGTTTTCACATGTTTCTTCTTAGAATCATTTTATTGGAGAATTTCTATGGAAGTATTCATATAATCTGGCATTTTTTAGGATAACTCACGTTTCCATACATTATTTCTTAATATATGATGAGGAATTTTAGGAAATACATCCTCAGACTGTGAATATGAATAATCCATAGCTCACAACATTTCTACCAGAGAATGAATTTTAGCATATGTATCTTTTGCTTCTAAGATCAACTTACTGTGTCTTATGCTGTTTGTTAGAAGAGTTGAATCTTCTACTTTTGGTCCCAAGCGAAGTTTAGCTATTATTCGAGTATGTTGATATTCCAATTGTTGATTCATCTCTGGATGATCAGGATTTTCATGTGTAGGATTCTTTTTTTCATGGTGGTAGAAACCGCACACCCCATTTTATCTAGGAGCTTAGAGATCGAACATCTTTCTTTCCGAGCAAGTCTTTTAAATACAGATTATACTCTTTTAATAGATGGAGATTTTCCTTCTTTCAAAGGTTGGTATATGTCATCATCATATTGTACGGGTACACGGAAGAGTTTATTCTTATTCCAAGTTAAAACATTATTGTCTGATCCAGAAGTTTCGGATCTATCATCTCTTTTTTTTTTGCTTTTAAGAGACCGGTTTTTATTTCTTCATTCAGTACGGGTTAATGGAGCAGCTTTAGAACTGGATCCAACTTCAAACACAGACATCGGAATATCATTTTCTTCCACACTAATTTTCTTACCCTTACGATGAACTTCTTCATCCATTTCCTCAAAATTAAATTTCTCCATAAGAGGTTCTTGAGAGAAATGTTCTAGGAGGAGACAGTTTTCATAAGGATATAAATCAAACTTGTCAAGTGGGTCTTCAACTATTTGAGTTGGATTATTAATCATACATGGAGTTTCAACGACTATTCCAAACCCATTTTGTGGGAAATAAATATCTTCATTTGTTGGTGAATTGAATTCTTGGTAGAATGAAAAGACCGAATCTGGAGAATCTATCCTTAAAATTCAAGAGAAAATATGTCAAAATTCATTTGTTTTGTAAATTTGGAATATATATGTATATAATGTCATTTACGTTATGTCATTTAATAACTCTTAAAAGAGTTTAAAAGAAAAATATTTTATCAAAATGAATGTTTTGACGAAAGAAGAGGAGAGAGAAAAATCCCCAACAAAGTCACCAAATCTCTCTTGGTGGCGATCGGTGAGCCCCACCCCACCTGGGCAGTGGGTCGGGTAACCTGGTCAAGAGGGGTGCTTGTCGTTTAGTGATATTGTCATTTTGAGGAGTCACCAAATCTCTATCTTATCTATTTCTTTGCCCTAATTTCTGAATGAATTATTCCATTCGGATTACGTCAAGAATCTTTAGAATTTCAAGAAATTCAGAAAATGAAAAGGAAAGGACCAAGAATAACATAAGATTAAGAAAGAAAACATTAGGTGATAAACCTACAATGGAAATGTATAGAATATGTTATTACTATAGTTTTCTAAGAAAATTTTATAATTAGAGGTTCTATTTGGATCCTTTAATTCTCCTATAAGAGAAAACTCCTATAGTTAATTACATCTTAGATGATTATCTAAGAACACTTCTGATTAACGTCAAACATTCATTTTGAAGAGATGAATATTAATCGTTCATTCTCAAGAAAATGTCAATATGTGTCAAGATTATCCTAAAAAATTTCAGGCTTTGTCACTATCCTGAAAGTCATTGTCATAAAAGTTTTAGGTTTTTTCATTATCCGAAATGTTTTAGGTTTTATTTTTGTCCTAAAAGTTTTTTGGATTTGTCATTCTCTTAAAAGCTTTAGGTTTTATCATTATTCTAAAAGTTTTGGGTTTTATTTTACGTCATGTCATTATGTTTATGTCATTTTGTTTTATTTATTTTTGTCTGGTTTTGTTATCTTGAAATAATGTTTTTGAATTTCTTCCTGCAAAACAGAGTTAGCACATCCTATAACATGCAAATGAAATCTAGAATGAAGTTTTGTTTTCATGTCTTGAATAAACCTAAAAAGAGAACATGATTAACATAAAACCATGTTGTTAGATTTATCAGTTTTAGTTGGTCATTTAATTGGTTGAATAATTCTTAAATGACCCGGTCAAGGTGTCTATGGCTCCGTCATCCTGGGGTCGTAAAATATTTAGATTTACTTAATCCTAAAGGTGTTTAAACCAGGACCGAAAGATTTTTTTCAGCAACCATAGATTGTGTCGTCCAAGAAATCTTCATAAATCTTAACAGAGATGTTTAAGTTATTATTATTATTATTATTATTATTATTATTATTATTATTATTATTATTATTATTATTATTATTGTTTATTAAAGTTCAAGTTTAAATTTTAATGTCTTTTAAGATGAATTTTATTTATATCAGTAAGTTGTATTTTTTTCTGTTTTAGGTCACATATCAATTAAAAGATTTATGTTTAAGATGATTTTAAGTCCAATGTGATTAGGACTTAAGGTAATTAGGTTTAATATAGGTAGAACCTAAGGGTTGAGTTAGGTTCAGTTTAAATTGAACCTAAAGCTTATGTTTGAATTGAACCTAGATTTAAGGCTTGATTTAGATTTAGTATATGTTGAATCTAAAGTTTGGTTGGCTTAGATTCATGTTGGGTTGAACCTAAGTTCTAGGCTTGACTTAAATCCAATAAGGGTTGAACTTAAGTTAAAAGTTATTAGGTTAGGGTTAATTAAATCTAATGTAGGTTAGGTTTAATTAATTAATTAGACTTAATTTAGGTTAAGTCTAATTAGTTAAGGTTAATCAAACCTAATTTAGGTAAGATTTAATTGATTAATTAGACTTAATATGGGTTAAGTCTAATTGACTATAAGGATTA
>NEWO01000006.1:3948054-4013002 GCA_003013225.1 Phalaenopsis aphrodite
TCACTTAGACTTAATATGGTTTAAGTCTAATTGGGTTTAAGGTTAATTAAAACTAATTTGGGTAAGGTTTAATTGATTAATTAGACTTAATATGGATTAAGTCTAATTGAGTTCATAGGTTAATTAAACCTAATTTTGGTATGGTTTAATTGATTAATTAGACTTAATTTGGATTAAGTCTAATTGGGTTTAAGGTTAATTAAACCTAATTTGGGTAAGGTTTATTTGATTAATTAGACTTAGTATGGGCTAAGTCTAATTGGGTTTAAAAGTTAATTAAACCTAATTTTGGTAAGGTTTAATTGATTAATTATACTTAATATTGGTTAGACCTAATTAATATTTGTTGTGTTAAACCTAATGTAGTTAAGGTCTAAATAGGGTTTAATTAGGCCTTGATGTGGTTTGGGCCTAATTAGGGTTTGTTAAGTTAAATCTAATGTAGTTAAAGTTTAACTAGAGTTTAATTAGATCTAAATGTGGTTTAGATCTAATTAGGTTTATTAAGTTAAACCTAATGTACTTAAGGTTTAACTAGGGTTTAATTAGGTCTAAATATTGTTTAGACCTAATTAAGTTTGTTAAGTTAAACCTAATGTATATAAGGTTTCACTAAGGTTTAATTAAATCTAAATGTGGTTTAGACTAAATTAAGTTTGATTTTGTATTAAACCTAATTGAATTAAGGTTTAATGGGTTAATTAAGTCTAATGATGTATTTTAGACCTAATTAAAGTTTGATTTGAGTCTATTTTGAGTTAGACTCAATATTGATTTAGTTCATGATGAAATGAGCTAAGTATGGTGAGGAGAAGGTTTTTTAGGGTTTAAAATTTTAATTTAATATTAATAAATTCTAACCCTAATGTAAAAATGTCATTTTAAATTGTCTAATGGTTTGAGAATTGTCATTTTAAGGTTATTGTCTGTCACCTAAAATTTTCTAACCATTTTCCAATTTCATTTTCCTTAATTTTTATTTTCATTTAATAATTATAGTTAAAAATAATTACAAGGTGTCTTGAAAATTAGGAAATCATGGCTTAGAGGATTTTTTTAAGTAGGAAAAATCAGGGAGGATTCCTAAGGACCTAGAGATAAATCCCTAAAAGTTTCATATTTTTCTATTTTATAAATAATTTTTAATAATTAAAATACTCTGGAGAGTATTTAATAATTTAAAAATTAAATATAAAGGATTAAATTATAATTTTGGTATTATAATTTTGTTCTTTTCATGCCGAGTTCAGTGTATTTTTGTTGATTTTTGTGTGAAAAGTTATGAACTTTTTGATGATTTGTTCATATCTGAATTTTTTGAATTTCCTACTTAAAGGAATTTACGCTTAGCAGCTGACTGGATCATCAGACCTATCGAAAACCATGTGGAAGGATTTTATTTGTGGGGGTTTAACACATGGAAACCACGTGTTTCACGGTTTGGATTTTTTAATATGGACGGATCTGTCTTCCAAACAGATCACAACCATCCATTTTTAATTCAAAAAAATGGACGAAATCTGTTTATCTTCTCCAAACAGACATATCCCGCGAGCCGTCTGTAACCTAAGCGTAAGATCTCGTTCGGATCTTTATGAAACCTAATGAAGATTGTTCCATAAGCTTCATCATGGCAAAACAAACATATCCATAAAGATTTGTAGTTGATTTGAATTTGTTCATTTCCCAAAGGTCCAAACCAAACGTAAATTAGGTTAGATTGGCCATACCTTGGTTTGATGAGGTGAAGCCTCAATCAAATTTCATAGGATCAATTGTTAGGTTCTTGCGAAGCTCTTACTAGGTCCAATTTGAGGTGAAATTGGATCTGATCAGAAGTTCACCAAAAGGGGGTCACGGCTTGATGTAGAACCAGGTTAGAGCTCAAGGGAAGATCCAATTTTGATTGGAATCTTCTTCTTACACCTCAGAGAATGTGTAGGAGGAGTTAATTTGATGATTGGGTGGGATTTTTAATTAGACCAGAAAAATGTCTGATTTTTTGAGGATTTCAGTTTGGCTAAATTGGAAGAGAGCAATGGGTTCAAAGGCTTGATTCATAAGGGAATCAATTGCCTATAAACTGGGGAGGAAGTTTACTATTGGGAGCATTTGGAATTGGGCAATGTGGGTTTCCTTAATTTCCTCCTCTTTTTTTTTCTTCTTTCGAGTAGCTCCATTTAGAGGCCTTCATGGTGTCTAGAGAGCCTAGGTTCATTTGAGGGAGGCAAGAGAGGTGTTATCTTGACTGTGGATAAGTTTTTAGGATGATGATCCGCTTGGATCAATCTCCCCATGAATTATCCATAGAGGTCTTTATTTAGGTTAAATTTTTAGCTCAAAATTTGGATACTACCTATTAGCTAGTTTGGGTGGTGAATTTGGCAGCTCAAAGGGCTTGAAATAACCTTCACCACATAAGCTTCAATGGTTAATTAATGCTCTTGAGGATAGAGTGACACATACTGTTCCTTATCATTATCTTTCACATTTTATTTTTTCATTTTTATGATTGTTTTAATCATGAATAGGATGAGGCTTATATGAGTTCTTTCTTCATTGGAGAACGAGGGAAGTGAAAGATGAGCTCGACACTTCCCTTTTCTAGAATTCATGAGGGAATGCCACTTCCAACTGGATAGTCGATGATTTTGTTACAATTTGATATAACTTTTGTTCCCTTTCATGCTATCAAGGGACAAATTTTAGCAGACTTTCTTGTCGCATACCCACTTTCAAGTAGGTCCTCTCTTAATGATGAACTACCAGATGAATAGATATTACAAATAAAGTTCTCGAGTGCGCAATGCTGGGAGATGTACTTTGATGGAGCTTCGTCAGCCAGAAGTGACAAATGGTCAAGCGCAGTTATATCAGGCAAAGCAAGAATCAATTTGATCTTCATCACACCAAATAAGGGTATGCTGAGGTTCTCATACCACCTGACAAAGCCATGCACCAAGAAATAAAGCTGAATATGAAGCACTAATTACCAAGTTGGAGTTGGCAATCTCGATGGATATAACAGATATTGCCATCTACGGCGACTCTCAATTCATCATCCAGCAAGTCATCAGATAGTACAAGATTTTAAAACCAAGATTAGCGGAATACCATCAGTACGCAATGAAGCTGCTAGAGTAGATTCCCAATGTAACTTTCTACGTGATTCTTAGGGGAGATAATGCCCATGCTGACGCTCTAGCAAAACTTGCTAAAGAGATGGCATGTTCTCAAGAGGATTTCATTAACATTACAATACAAGGAAGTCAGGTTTTGTCTCTAATCGACCTTGAAATTTTACACAAGCTTGGAAAAGAATAAGAAATAATGATTTTGGTTGCTGATATCAATCAAGATTGGAGCAAGCAATTAATAGAATATTTACAAATTGGAAGGCTACCAAAGGACAAGTATGAGGCATATCACATTACAAAAAAGGCTATGTCTTACACTCTAGTGGGTGACGTCCTCTACAAAAGATCATTTGAACAAATTTGGTTATAATGTTTGAGCAGAGCCGAGGCACAAAATATTGTCAAAGAGGTACATGTCAGATTGTGTGGCGCTCACCAGTCAGGGCCGAAGATGAAAATGAAGATCAAGATACTCAGATATTATTGGCCGACAATGATGTCTAACTACATGGATATAGTAAGAAGATGTCACCAGTGCCAAGTGCATGAGGTGATCCTGCACCAACCTCCGAATGTACTATACCCAATCGTTGCCTCATGGCTTTTCAAGTGTTGGGGCACAAACATAATAGGTCTGATAGACCCTCCGTCTTCCAAAGAACATAGATTTATACTTGATTCTATAGATTACTTCTCTAAATGGATAGAGGGAGTGCCGTTACAAGAGGTTTTGACACAGCACGCCCTTCAATTCTTCAAAAGCCAAGTCGTCTACCATTTCGGAGTACCGCGAAGAATATTTTTGATAATAGGAAAACCTTCAAAAGCACCAAAATCAACATTTTTTTCAAACGACATGGGATAGACTGGAGATATTCTACATTTTATTATCTCAGAGAAAATGGCTTAGCCGAAGCCTTCAAAAAGACATTGATACTGATTTTGAAGAAGATGCTAGATGAAAATAAAAGAGATTGGCACAACAAATTATTAGAAGCCTTGTGGGCTTACAGAACAACGTTCATGACTCCCACTCAGTGTACACCCTACATGCTCGTGTACGGTTCCGAGGCCGTACTATTGTTAGAAGTTTAGATGTCGTCTCTCAGAGTTGTTATCGCCAATCAACTTATAACAGAAGAAAGTTCAAAACTCAGACTTGAAGAACTAGAGAGTCTTGTGGGAAAATAACTAGAAGCACAACAACATTTGGAACTTTACCAGGAAATGATGGTACAAGGTCATGACATATTGGTACGCTCTATGACATTCAAATTTGGTGATATTGTCCTCGTGCTCAAAAGACCCATTTTTGCACGACGTAAGATAGGTGGAAAATTCGAGCCAACTTAGGAGAGACCATTTGTCGTAGAAATGTTCTACGTATGAGTAGCCTAACATTGGTGAGAGACCCATGCTGCCAATCAACGGATGATACCTGAAGACATGCTAGAGAACCTAACATTGCTTGACATCGCTTGATTTGAAATTTTGAAATTTTGATTGTTCTGGGGTTATCTATTTGGCTAAACGTATGTGATCGGGTCCAAAAATTTTATAATAAAATTAACTTCAATTTAATGAAAATTTTTTAAATTATACACTTCAATTTTTTCTTTTCTATCTTTAAATTTGATATTCTGCTAAATTAAACATGATACATACATAAATAAATAATTTTATCACCAACATAAACAAAAATTTTCTTTAACAAACACTTTGTTTTATTTTTGCTCTTGCTAAATTTTAGCTCACTGATATTTTTCTTATCATCTACAGAGAAAAAAGTCAGGCCAGAGGTTGATTTTTGCTTTTAAAGATGGTTGGAACCTCACACTCAATAAGGAAAGGGCGCCGCAGGGCGACACCATAGACTTTGATGTGGACTTCAATCAAGTTGACATAGATTATGAGGCTCCTTTAATGGATGTGGTTAACCATCAGGAAAACGAAGGGCTACCATCACTGCTAAGGTTAAGCACCAGAGACAGTTCCTCACTGAAAAGGAAAAATATGATAGTACAGCAAGGCATGATGGAGGGGACTAGTCGCCTACCATCTATGATAGCTACGTTGACTGGAGGCCTAGTCACTGCCAATGATGAAAAACTTCCAGATGCACCGCTATGGAGAAATAAGCGCAGAAAAACTAACCGCCAAAAGTATAGGGCATTCTTATGCGAAGAGAGAAGACGCCAGAAGGAGGCAGAAAACTTGATCACCCTTATTTCTGAGGGGAATATCTATGATCCAGACATGAGAGAGACCTCTTCCAACTTGCCTACTACAGACAATGAGTCTGGATTTATTATAGAGACAGAGATACCACAAATTTTAGATGTTCTTTGTACGGGTTGCCCGACATGCAATGTCGAGATACCAACACGTGCATCAGCTACAGAAGCATTTGTGGAGTGCCCGTACTACAATGTCCTCCACCTAGAGCGCTACAGTACTTTGGAGGAGTACACGTCCACTGACAATGGATTTCAGACCACTGATCACCTAATGGGGGTACCATATGTTTGTTGGATACATAGCCATATATCCCGTTGGATATAGATTCATACATTTTGCAGAAGACAGAGAAAACACCAACATGGATTCCCACAGATTCCGCCGATGTTTAAAAGAGGGAACATCGTCGACAGCTGCCAATCAACAACAAAGTAGAATACTACATAATGAGTAAAGTAAACAAATAGGATTTTGAATTCTATGAAGAAGTTCAAGAAAGGTTCATTAATATACTAGAAGTCTTGGAGCTATATTCCAGGGTTTTCTCCAAAAGCGACTAGAGAAGTGTTCTTGATTACATTTTTTATCTAAGAGACAGGGGTCGAGCAGGCTTGCTGATGGGAATAACCTATTTCTAGCCACGAAAGTGGTGTGTGGAAAGGGCTGGATCACCAGACAGTGTGGCTACTATTGCAACTTCACTAAATACGAACAAGAAAATCCTCCTGGGTTTCTGAGACATGATTAGGTGGATCCACTATCTCCTATGATAAAATGGATGATTAAAAGAATGTTCTTATGGAGCATACTTCCAGTTGATTGTATTCCCAATAGTTGTATCATCAATATAATTGATGAAGGCGATTGCATACCCCTACATATTGACCATCATGACTTTATGAGACCTTTTTGCACGGTCTCTTTCATGAGCAAAAGTAACATTTTATTTGGAAAGGAAATAGATATCATTGGCCCCAGCGAGTTCAGAGGAGTCTTGAGATTTTGTTACCTCTAGGTTCAGTGCTTGTTCTTAATGGAAACAAAGCAGACATCACCAAACATTGCATTCCAGGGGTACGACACTGTAGGGTGTATGTAACCTTCCAAAGGATGGATGACAACAAAATGTCATATGGATTCCAGCCGGAGTTGGAAGAGCTACTGCCTTATGAGCTATGAGAGGGTTGCACCTCTAAGGACATGCAAAATGAGCTCTTATGCTGGAGCATGCTTTAGTAGGTTGGCTTGATTAGGAGCTTGCCCCACCAGAGACAGACACTTAGAGGATACCTTTTTACTGCATGTCGTCACAGCAAATATGATATGTATTAGACATGCTCAGCTTATGATATGTACTCGACCTGGGATATTTTCGAATGTACTTTGATGCTGTCAGCATAATTGTACTTTTTAAGGCTTTGGCCTGCACTCAATCTATAACACTTATTCGAACAAATTAATGAAATCTCTTTCAGAATTTTGTTTGTTTGTTCAATTTCCCATTTTGTACGATAGATAAAAGCCATGAAGCCATATGTTGGTTCGGGACTACGATGAACAAAGAAGGAAACTATAAAAACTTAATAATAATAAAATTCAAATAAAATATTCTTTTAAAAAAAGTAACCAGCAAATTTTTTTTTTTTAAATTTGAAAACATATTTTGATAATTAAATGTGATAAAAAAATAAGAAAATAAAATAAAATGGTTGAGTTGATTCTCTCAATTTTGAGGTCTCTTGCACTTTTCTCGCGCAACACGGCTATCCTTATTTGCACAAATTCTCCTCACATCGCAGCGAAATTTCACATTCTGCACAAAACCCTACAAATCTTTACATATCTTTCTCAATGATGTCAACCATTTTACATGACACACATTTACAAATTCAACACCACAAACTTTCTACACTACATTCCTGCCGTCGAGGCCAATACCGAAACACTATTTGCCTTCTCACAACCTTTTGAGATTGGTATAAGACCCCTGCCACAGCATCAATATCTCTACACTCATCTTTGAGATAGGATTAAGACTCCCCTTTATGGAATATCACATTCTATTCTTAGCCTTTTGAGATTGGTATAAGGCCTCCGCCACGGCATCCAATTCTCTACGCACATCTTCGAGATAGGAGTAGAATCCCCTTTATAGAACATCACATCCTATTCTCAATCTTTTGAGATTAGTATAAGACCCCCACCACAGCAACCAATTCTCTACACACATCTTCGAGATGGGAGTAAGACTCCTCTTTATGGAACATCACATCCTATTCTCAACCTTTTGAGATTGGTATAAGATCCCCACCATAGAAACCAATTCTCTACACACATCTTCGAGATGGGTGTAATACTCCCCTATATGGAACATCACATCCTATTCTCAACCTTTTGAGATTGGTATAAGACCCCCGCCACATCATCCAATTCCTTACACACATCTTCAAGATAGGAGAAAGACTCCCCTTTTTGGAACATCGCATCCTATTCTCAACCATTTGAGCTTGCTATAAGACCCCCGCCATGACATCCAATTCTCTACCAACATCATCGAGATAAGAGTAAGACTCACCTTCATGAAACATCGCATGCTATTCTCAATCTTTTGAGATTTGTATAAGGACGCCACCATGGCATGCAACTCTTTACTCACACCTTTTGAGATAGGAATAAGACCCATGCCACAACATCAAATTCTCTACCTACATCTTTGAGAATGGTGTAAGGCCCCGACCACGGCTTCAAATTCTCTACTCACACCTTTTTAGATAGGCATAACACCCCCGTCATGGCATCCTACCCTCAATCTTTGAGGTCATCACCTAAATACTTATTCACATCCTTTATAAAAACATAAAATGTAATAACTCAAAATACACTCTCCAATCCACAGGGAGAGTTCCTAATCCTCAATTTTGATCAAATATTCACCTGCTATATCCCTAGTGGAAAAAAAATAGCACGCACAATTCTACTCCTCCTTTTAAGTCTATTAACTTAGGAGTCTATGTTGGTTTTGTTGATATCGTCAGTCAACGCCAATACGCGCAGTGTGCTTGCCTAGCACACCCCACCTATTGGGGGTCCGTTTGTTGACCTCATTTTTGGTTGAGGTTTAGTTTTTCCTCTATAGTAGCCTAGGGTCTAGCCATAGGACTTTCTTATTGACTCTTCCTATAAAACTAGAAAAGGAACCGTCACCATTAGAAATTCTACCCTCTTCTTTGCTCAAATTAAAGTTCCACATATTGGTCCTAACCTCTAGCACTTAGTAGGTGGGGTCACTATGAGGGAGCTCAAAGAGACTCCCCCTAGGACTGCCTGACCTTAGAGTTGACCCCGGGTGTTGATATGGAGCTACTTCATTCACATACACTCACTCTCACCCACAATCACTCACAACCCTAAACCCAAAATTTTTTAACTTTGATCTCTTGATCCTTAGGGAGACTCATGTAGATGGTCCCCTAAACCCACTGGCCCAGGCTGAGGTTTAGTTAAGACCAGTACATAGAGGACCCAAATGGGGTTTCCATTGGTCCATAGCTCATATAGGGTGGTTGGCACCCCAATTTTACCAAAAATATTCAGCTTGGCCTTCTGCCCCAAAATCCCCTAAATTACCTAGATGCCCTTGGAGCCCTAAAATTGGCCAAAATTCCCAAATCCACCCAAAATACCCAAATTTATCAAAACATCATTTCAAACCTTTTAAAGTAAGGAAATTATCTAAAAACACCTAAAAATTCCAAAATTACCAAAATACCCTCCAAAATTGCCAAAATAATAAAAATGCCCTTGGCACCCCAAACTTTCCCGAAACCTCCAAAATTTCTTTAAATATTTATAAAACCAATTTGGCCCCTCCAATTGAATCCATCATGAAAAATTTGATCATTTTCACCAAAACCCCAAATTGCCTTTAAAGGCGCAACTTCCCCAAATTTAACCCAAATGTCCATCAATTTGGTCCCAATGTGCCCCAATTTCAATTCTAAACTCAAATTCACCTTCCACGTGACTAATATAAACCAAATCCAAGCTTAATTGATCCATGCTTTGAGCCTAATTTTGATCTAAGTCAAGCTCCTAATTTTGGGCTTACGACTTAATCCCACCAAATTGAACCCCATAACCTACTCAATTTGCCACAATTTATGTTTAAAACTCTTCATATCAATTAGACACATCAAATTTGAACTTTAATTGGCCATGCTGAAGCCTCAATTTCACTTAATTTTAACCCAAGTTCAAAATCCTTAAATTTACCCCAAATTCCACCAAATTGATTCCCCTAACCCCAAAATTGACACCCAATTTATGTTGAAAACTCTTCAAGATGTTCCTATAGACTAATTTCAATAATAAATGTGGACTTAGCCCAACCTTGGCCCAACCTAGACCCAAGTCTAGCCCAACATGCCCAAATTGACCAAAATCCCAAACTCTTTAAAATTGAACCCCCAATTGAACTCAAAATCATTTCAACCCTTCACCAAAAATCTTCATTACAATCATCTACACAATGTTGACTAATTAATTGGGCTCAAAGTCATGGCTAGCCTAACCTAAATCCAATCCTTGGCCATTTGGACCCATATTGGACCCATGCACCAAAAGTGACCTAGCAATGTTAAATTGATCAAGGCAAGACTTCTACAACCAACTTTTGGGTCCTAGTAATCAAGCTAGACCCACTTCACCCACCCTAGATGAGCCATGGACCAAAGTCTCCTAAATCAAGGGATTTGTTTCCTAAATTGCTTAAGACAATGATATTTTTGCTAAAACCCATCACCAGCCCAAATTAATTGTTGTGACAGATTCCTCTAAGGTTCCTGAGCCACCTAAGAACCTCCCCTACCATTGCCGGCCAGCCTAATCGCCGGAGCACCTCAAAACTGAGAGCCACCATACTTAAATCCTCACCCAATTGACCCATATGAGCTGTCACACTCCCATTGGCCAATTGTGACGCTTAGCTCACCACCTTAGCAAGATTTTGCACCCCTGACCACCCCCTAAGCTTCCACACTCCAACCATGGCTATAAAAGCTACCCTCCATGGCTAAATCCAAGTGCTAAAAATTTCTTAAGGGGACCCTGCCAAATTGCTCCCACAACATCCTTAAGACCTCCTCAGTGCAACCCAACCACCTCCGTGCCCCAATTCCCATCATTAGAGCTCAATTTCTGAGCTCAATTCAAGCCGAAAATAGGACAAACTCCACCACACCTCCATAGTGCACTAAAATCAAATTAAACTTGCCTGAACCTTCACCACAGTGAGAGAAGAAGAAGCTCATGAAAACCCTTTCATAAAGAGCCTCTACCCCTGACTTTGACCAACACCCAAAATCGAGCTTCACAAAGTCTGCCCTAGAAAATTCACCACGACTAGAGGCTCCATCCCCGAGCTCATTGGACCTCGATGAACGTGTCGAGCACCTATGATTGAAGCTTCCCTTCTCATAGCAAAGGTATAAAACTCCCCCTCTTGCCAAGTTTCATTCGATTCTTCATTCATGTACATTTAATTTTATGGCATGTTTACCATATGAATGTGTTCACCTAGTCTGGATGGCTCTCGGGATGAACCAGATAGGGACAAAGACTCACGACCGTCAGATGGTGCGTGTATCAAAAGGAGGGGCAGCCGGACGGGGGATCCCAACATAAAGTGCAGGTAGCGTGGCACTGACTCAGAAGGTGGCGCCAAATGGGGAGCAGTAGTGTGGACCTTCGGAGCTGCCAAGGATTGCATTGTGCCGCATGGTTTAAGTATTAAAATATGGTTATTTTTTATTTTATTAAATTAGCTAACTTCAAAAATTAATATTATGATGTAGAAAAATCACAAAAATAAAATAAAATTACCCTCTTACACAGTGAACAGAGGAGAATAATGTGGATCAAAAATAAAAATTATTTTCCAAACATATTATTTAATATTAATTAAATACCCTCTCAGGTATTTTAACTCTCCATAATTAAGGAGTGTTCACCATGTCTTTAGATTTTTAGGGTTTATTCCTCATCATAGAGGGGTTGTTCTCAGATTTTTCCAAGGTCAAAGGGCATCCCAAAGCTCCTAACCTTAATTTTCAAGCCAATGTGACCATTTTGGCTTATTTTAATTAAATAAATCAAAAATTATGAGAATAATTTTACTAGGTTTCTTGTGGTCAGAGAAGTTTAGGAAAAATATTGTAATGCCTTGATTCATTTTGTAAATTTCTATACTTAGTTAAATGTGAATATATTGTATAAATTCATGTAAATTAAATACATATAAAAAATTAACAAAATCAACTCCACATTATTCATAAAAATCATATCTACCCAGTGTGAAAATTTTAAAATTATCCGGCTTAGCATAAACACTAAAAAGGATTTTGTAAGAAATCTTGAATTTTTGTACAAAAATAATTATAATAAATTAAATACACTTTGTAAAATAATAAAAAGTGATTTTCTGAGTT
Source organism: Phalaenopsis aphrodite (assembly GCA_003013225.1). Lineage (NCBI taxonomy): Eukaryota > Viridiplantae > Streptophyta > Magnoliopsida > Asparagales > Orchidaceae > Phalaenopsis > Phalaenopsis aphrodite. Next base: position 3,959,915 of record NEWO01000006.1, read on the forward strand.
TCTTCTGATCAGAGCTACTTAGGAAAAATAAAAGTCACTTTTAATAAAATACTTAATTTTTGGGCCTCATTTTGAATTTTAAATAATTAAAAATCATTAAAAATTCCAAAAATACAAACATATTTCAAAATGTTTCTAGCTATTCTCTGATCATTAGGACTCATGAAAATATTTTTTCTAATTTTTCTAAGTTCAAAATAAATTTTAAAAAGCTTAAAAATGAATTTTATTTATTTTCTAACTAAAATAACTATAATAAGTAAATTAAGAATAAAAAAATATAAAATTTCATTCTTTGAGTTTTTTTTAACTCAGAGGAGTTTAAGAAAAATATAAAAATATTTTTTTTAATTAAAAGACCATTTTCTATTTAAATAAATCATGAAAATTGAGCCAAATTAAAAAAATAATAATAATAATTTAATTCAAAAAAAAACGTGATATTTTACCCAAGCATTTCTTTGATCTAAAGAAACCCTTAATAATTTTATAATAAATAAAAGCTTTATTTTGAGAAGTTAAATAAATCACCTTTTGAAAATCATATTTTCTTAGTTTAAATAAATAACCAAATTAAATTAAAATTTTGAGAAATCCTCATTTTCTTCTCTAATAATTTAATTACCTTATGGATATGACTCTTCAAGTCATCAATATCATTTGAGTTATGTTTAGTGAGTTATGAGGGGAGGTGCCTTCAGGGCAAAACAAACACTTTAGACTTAGGTGCTTTAATCAAAATTTAGGATTAACTAAAGAAAAAATGGGTAAATCTTATCTTAATAAACATGACTTGATGATTGAAATACAATGGGACTAAAAGGTAGAAACTCACTCACCACCCTGCACAATATCAACAAAATCATAATTCTCCTAATCTTCATGATTTGGAAGTCAATTAAGATCAAATGATTCTTAAGGGGCTTAAACTAGAAAGGATGATAATTTACTCTTCAGAGGATGATTTGATTACTTGATAAGAATACACGTCACTTAAGCTAAAATTTTTTGATACATACATTTTCATCAATAATGATTACCAAGGCTTCGTAGTGACTTACGTTTGATTGCTAAACTCAAGTTGATTGAATTTAGAAAATGATATGATTGGTGATTAACATCTTTAAACACTATAAGCCAAACCTTAATTGCGGGCACCACAATCTTAAAGACTTATCTCAGGAGCACTCTTTTACACAACTCTTAAACAAAATATCAACTGACCAATCGTATCCTCAGGATAATTAAATTAAAAGTTTCACTGAGCAATATGGGTAGTCACACTTCAACCTCGGATGATTATTGAGACATTATGATAAGTTTAAATTGAACTCAGAATGTTTCAAGATATCTTCAAAATGATTTAGGGTCATACCTTGAACATTTTGAAATCTATTGGACATACTGAAGGACAAATTGGACTTGCCATACTTTGTCCTAGAATCATTCACTAGGATCTTCCGAGATTCAACAAAAACATAGTTTGTGTTTGGTAGCTAAACCTTCATCTACTTTTACAACTGTAATCTTCTTGCAATATTATATACATGCTTTGCAAGTACTGATCATTCAGGTGGTTGAACGAGAAGACTCACCAGGTACGCTTTTAAAGTTTACAGTACCGTCTTTTCTTGTACTTTCCACACGGTATTTTTATGCTTACAAAAATTTCATGTTAAGCAACAATCTCACCCTGCATGAAAACCAAAGCTGCTAGGATAGCCACAAAACCAAAACTAAAACAAAAATCTTCCAAAATAAAATTCACTGCCATAACATTCAAAATATAAGACAACTCAAAATTTAATCACAAACATCACAACAAAACAACAATTGCAACTAAATTAAGATGTCTTTATTGCATGTTCGGGAATCCCTCAGAGGAGGTAACCTAAGGTCACTAACGAGGCTTCCCACTGTTTAAATGAAATTATGGAACACATTAAGTTGAGTTTAGTAAATTTATTTGGACTTAGTGAATCCAATAAAAAACAATGGTATCAGAACTGGGGAACCATAGGATCCTAACCGGTGTCACTCTAATAAAGTTTAAGATGCCTCTATAAAATTTAAAGGACTATAACCATAGAGCCAACTGATTTGACACCATAACTTGACACACTAGAAAACTTAAACTCGTCACAATGAGGAGCTTGGAGCTAACATAGTGGGCAGCACAACCATCTTCAACAGCAAGAGGATCTACAACGTCATATCTTTCCTTAGAATTAAACAACAAAGCCGTAGGACATCGAGGTTATTTTCTTATGCAACATAAATCCTCAACTCATTTTTAGGCCTTTGTATAGCTCTGTTGTAAAATCTAAGCCATAACTCATCTTAGGATTCTGAGGTTGTTGTTCGTTACGACCTAAATCCTCACATCTTCCAGGCTATTTGTGTGATCGTCTCACACGAATGTAAGCCCTAAATAAATAAAATTTGTAGGATGAAACACTTCAATAATTTCTGCTCAAAACTAAAGCCAAACAATAGGATAGCTTGGGAAGTCACCGAGGTTTCCCTATGGATTTATGACATCCCCTATTTCTTCATCCTTTGAATTCTACAATAAATGTTCCAAATTTGATCCATTCCCCTTTTACAGCTCTTCATCCGATATCATTGAAAAGTCCTATCATTTGACCTCTTTGAAGATAATTTTTTCTTGATTTTTGTAGAGCATTTTTTTAGGTGACTTTGATCATTTAAGATTTAATTAAATATAGGGGTTTGCCCGTGTAGGAAGCTTATCCAAACCCTGCTTAATATAAACCCTATATAATTCTTTATATTAAATAGGGGAACTTGTCGGTAAATAAATGGTTTCACAGACCAACCAGATGTCATATATTTCTTAGTTTATTTGATCGAGCCCTTAAGTTTTGTGTTTATCTTTTGAGATAGATACAGGGTTTGAGGTATAGTGCTCCTTCATTTAAATAATGAAAAATATGGGGTCACTTTGATTTCATATTTTTCTAAACTATATATATAAGTAAATTAAAGGTCTTTCCGAAGCGGGCAACAGGATTTCATCCAACGAGCAACTCCTTAACCGAAATTGTGCCGACACTAAACCCTAAGCCCCTATATTTAAACCATCTTCTCCATGGCCATAGGAGAGGTGCTCCAAATCCTTGGGGAAACTATGTCAAAATCTAACCAGAGGCTCTCCAAGCATTCCTCAGCTTAAGCCAAACATTTTCCCCCTATGATTCCCACTATGAGAGCCCAATTTTGATCTCCAACTTTTAGCTTAGATCAGGACATCTTTTGACAGTCCATCAAACTCAAATTAATTGTGCACACTATCCCTAGAAACAGAGGAGCTGATTCCCTGACAGCGACATTATATATGCTTAAAAATACAAGAATTTGATATTGCTGCTAGAAGATTTAAATCCCCGGTAACGACCCCAAAAACTTAACAACGATTATAGATTTAATAAAGATCTGTATAGAATATTCAATAATTGCAAATTCACACCTATCAATGCAAATATAAGTATTGCTCAAGTAATACAGGGCTCTAATGGAGTCCTAGATATCGATCCCACAGGGAGTAATATTAGAGGCTATAAACTAAGATTTAAAAAATCAATACTTAATCACAATAAGATAGTTCAATTTGCATATTTGTCACTAACATGAAATTGAAAAAATGTAATTTTAATAAACTCTTAATTAACTAATTCTACTAATAAAGTTTCTAATGTGAAGTTCAATATATAAAAAGCATCCTTCTCCTTGTCAAGAAATTTAAGTGAATGGATATATTGAATCAATTCAAATTGTATTGTCCAAAATAGGAGCATACCTTATCTTTACTCTTTGGACCAGGCATAAAGAACATTGACTAATCTTATGCTTGGTCACTGAATCTGTGGCTAGGTTGGGAGGATACCGGCTCTCACTTCAAAACTCTCACGTTCCCCTCGCTTGAAGGCTAACATCTACACTTCAGTACCCAAACGATGGGACCGAATTGAGGATTTTAGTCTGTCACTCTAAAATCTCCAATTCTAGGCCCGATAATTTTTATTTCCCTATTTATTTGCACCCAACTTTCAAAAACTTTGACCTCCCTAAATCTTGGATATATTCTTCACTTTAGTTGTAAAACTCAACATATTTTAACAAATCAATTGGCCAGATTGAAAATTAATTAAGATTGAAGTGAAAAGATCATCACAACTTCTTTAACATTCTCATGGCACAACCAATTCAAATCACCATTTCACAAAATCTCAAAACAAGGAGAAAGACAGAGAAAACTACTCAGAACTCATGGAGAAGATACGACAAAACTTGGAATTTATATATAAAAGCAAAGTCATACAAATTTCAATAAGTAAATACCACTTATCTCTAGTTCCTTCACAAGGAAACTCCTCAAAGTTCCTCTGAATCTCTTCCTTTCTTTACAGCACACAGAATTCTCCTTTGAAGCGGTAAGGAGGAAGAAATCACTCACTTTCCTTCCACTCTTACAATCTCTTGAAGAATTCCTCACAATACTAACCCTAAATTACACTCTCTACACTCTAATGGACACCCCCCTCAGCCTCCAAATTATTTCTTTTAAAGTTGTAGAAGAGTTTTCATGAGTTGCCCAAGCGTCCCTTCAAAAATCGTCCACATTCAATGCATCTGTTGAGAGAACCGACGTGCTCTCCGTCGGCGGCCTCGATGGCGCCATCGGCGACCGTCTAGAATATTTAATTTAGAACTCTGGGAAAAACCCACCGTTGGTGGCGTCAAGCTTGTCGTCGGCGCCCATCAAATCTTCATATTTTGGTACTTTTCCTTTATCTTCCAAATTCGCTCCTTTTTGCATATTTTTGCTCCAATGACCATAATTCAACATACCTGCAAAAAAACATCAAAAATACCTTTCTTTAAAGTGTAATATCATCAAAATTAGTGTAAAATACGTAAGAAAATTTTAACATATTTTCCTTTGGTCAAAATCCCCCAAAGTTAACTATTACTTGTCCTCAAGTAATTTTAGTACTACATAAAAGTTATGATCTACTGTGGTAAAGTTTTAATTTAGAAATACTATAAGTTTGATTTAAGTAAATACCATAGTGAGATTTTTGGAAAATTTTCAAGTAATTAAATTAACTCTGTAAGTACAAGACTATCTAGTCATCAAGTTTAAGAGTTCTAGTTTTCTATTCATTTCAAGAATGACTATATGTTGTAATATCAAGTCACTTAAAATATTCAAATGATAGGAACTTCATGAGAACATTACTAGTAAAAATTGTTATTCTATAAATATAAGTTCAGGAATGTATTTACATTTTCCCTTTAGGTAGGTACAAGTGAAGCCAATTTTTATTAGGCATCTCCTTAAGCTTCTCCTCACTTATTTTTTTTCATTGGGATTGTTTTCAATCTTATATTTTTTTTCTTATCAGGGATTGTTGTCAATCTTTTTTTTTTCTTTTTCAAGTAAAGATTACTATATTTGTAGAGCCTTTAAAAATTTGAACTTCACTTTTCTTGAGACTCAGCCGAAGCTACCACAACCATCTTATTGAGGCCTCCCCTCTCATACAAAGGTATTGATCTCTAACCCTAGGTTATTTTAATTCTCCATGAGTAATGACTTGATTTCATACTTGTTTAACCGTATAGATGTGTTCATCTTGAGTATATGAAGGTTTATAAACATACCCCATGTAATTTAGTTGAGTCTAAGCAAAGATCTTAAGATTTTAGTGTGGACGTTTTACGGGTTAGGTCTCTTGGGGACGTTGAACTGATGTCATTCGATCATGTGTGTATCCAATGGATGGCAGAGATCAAGACGGACAAACTCTTGGTGCGTGAATTGCAGACCGCGTGGCATTCCTGGGTGTAAAGCGCAACAAATGGGAGCGTGTCGTGTCGTCTTTTGGAGCTGTCTATGATCCAATCAGCGCCGCGTGGATAAGTAGATAAATAGGGGTTTTAAGAATTAAATTAAATGCTAGATCCTTAAAAATTCATATCTTCACCTAGAAAAATAAAAAAATAAAAAAAATACCTACTTGCTCATTGAAGAGAGGAAAATAATGTGGACTAAATATAAAAATTATTTGCTAAGTATATGATTTTTAATTAATTAGATACCCACTGTGGTATCTCAATTCTTCATGACTAAATATGGTTCACCATGGCTTGAAATTTCTAAGCTTTATTACTCGTCATAAAGGGGATGTTCTCTGATTTTTCTAAGGTCAGAAGGCATCTCTATGCTTTTATCCCTAATTTTAAAGCTGTTGTAGCCATTTTGGCTTATTTTAATTATATAAATCAAAATATCATTTGGAAAATCATGAGGTTAAATTTAATAGGTTTCTTATGATTAGAGAAGTCTAGGAAAAATATTATGATGTTTTGAATTATTTTGTACATTTCTATATTTAATCAAATGTATACACCTTATGTTAATATATGTAAATTATATGCTTATTAGAAATTGACAAAATTAATTCCACATTTTACATAAAAAACATATTTACTTATTGTAAAAATTTAAAAGTTATTTGGCTTAGTTTAGGCACTAAAATTGATTTTTAAAGAAACTTTGTATTTTTGTACAAAAATAATTTTAATAAATTAAATAAGCTTAGAAAAATCATGAAAAATAGTTTTTTGAGTTCCTTGTGATCAGGGGCATTTAATAAAAATAAAATCTTGTTTTTGTGAAATATGTCGTTTTTAAAGTGTATTTTGAATTAAAAATAATCAATATAATCAAAATTTTAAAAAATACAAAAAATGTTTCAAAATGTGTACAAGCTTTCCCTAATCACTTAGAATTCATTAAGATATTTTTCCTAATTTTTCTAAGTTAAAAAATAAATTTTAAAAGCTGAAAAGTGAATTTTCCTTATTTTCTCATTAAAACAATTTAATAAATAAATTAAAAATCTTAAAAATGCAAAATTTGATTCTCCGAGTTTTCTGAACTCTGAGAAGTCTAATAAAAACATAATAATATATTTGGTTATTAAAACATTATTTTCTCTTTAATTAAATCATTAAAATTGATCCAAAATTAAAAAATAATAATGAAAATTTAACTAAAAAATCATGAAATTTTGCCTAAGTGTTTCTCTGATCTTAGGAAACCTCTAGTAGTTTTCTCATAAATAAAAAAATTATTTTAGATAGTTAAATAAATCAATTTTTAACATCGTATTTCCTGAATTTAAATAATTATTAAAATAAATTAAAAAAAATTAATATAGATTAAAATCACATTATTCTCCTCTCATGTTTCAATTAACTCATGGATATTTCACTTTGAATGCTAAAGTCATTTGAGTTTTGTTTAATGAGATTTGAGGTAGAGTACCCCAAAGGAAAAATAGTCATTTTAGCTTTTGGTTCTTAATCAAAATTTAGGATTAACCAAGGGAAAATGGAAAATTTTTATCTCAATGAACATGTTTGGATGATTGAAATATAATGCGATTAAAAAGTAGAAACTCACTCACCACCTTTGCACAACATCAGCAAAATCATAATTCTCCAAATTTTCATGACGTGGAAGTCAATTAAGATCAAATGACTCTTAAGTGATGGGCTTAAGCTAGAAAGATGATAGTTTACTTTTCTTATGCCCAAATTTTAGGATGATGTGTTCATTTAATAAGAATACATATCACTTAAATCAAAATTTTGATAATTACCAATCCACCTATCATGATTGTTAAGGGCTTAGTAGTGACATAGGCTCAATATTTACACTCAATTGATTAGGTTTAGAAGATAACATGATTGGAAATTAACATCTTTAAATGCTACAAGCCTGACCTTAATTGTGGGCACCACAATATTAAATGACTTAAACTTGCCTTAGTGGCACCCACTCACATAACTTTTAAATGAAACATCAATTGATTATTTGACTATCCTATCCTCGTGATGCTTAAATTGTCAAGTTTCACTGAGCAACGGGGTAGTCACAGTTTGAATTCAGATGAGTAATAGAACAATATGATAAGTTCAAATTGAACACATCATATTTCAAGAGATCTTCAAAGTGGCCCAAAGTCATGCCTCAAGCATTTTGAAATCTATGGGACATTCGGAAGGGCAAATTGAACTTGTCATATTTTTGTTCTAAAACCATCCACTAGGATCTTCTGAGATTCAATAAAGTCACAACTTGGGGTTTGGTAGCTAAACCTTCATCTACTCCTGCAATCTAAATTTCCTGCAAAATAATATACAAGCCTTGCAAGTACTAACCTTTAAGATGGAGGGACGAGAAGAATCAATAGGTATGCTTTTAAATTATTGCAATTATCTTTTCATACTTCTTGTCTCAAACTTGCATGTTAAACAACAATGTCACCCTGCATGAAAACCAAAACTGCTAGGCTAGTGTAAAACCAAAACCAAAACTAAAAATCAATCAAGATAAAATTTACCGTCAGAACATTCAAAATATTAGACAACTCAAAATTTAATCACAAACATCACAAAATAAAAATTGTAACTAAATTAAAACGTCTCTATTGGAAGATCGGGAAACCCTCAAAAGAGGTAACCTACAGTTTCTAATGAGATTACCCACGGTCTAAATGAAAGTATGGAACTCATTAAGTTCAGTAAATTCGTTTGGACCAAGTGAATCTGAAAGAAAATAGTGGTGTCGAAACGAGGAAACCGTAAAATCCTAACCGTTGTTGCTCTAATCAACTTTAAAATTTCCCATAATATTTAAAAAACCATGACCATTAGGGACATCTGATTTAACATCATAACTTGAAACATTAGAAAACTTAAACTCATTATGACAAGGAGTTTAGAGCTAGCATTGTGGGTAGCACAACCATCTTCAACAATAGAACATGTCTACATCAGCTAAGTCATTCTCTCTAGAATTAAACAAACTAAGACAGAATTTTGAGGTTCTCTGCCCAGTGTAACATAAGTCTTCATTCTTATCTTTATACCTTTATTAGCTTTGTTATGCAATTTAAGCCCTAACTCGTTTTAGGATTCCGAGGTTGTCGTTCATTACGACCTAAACCCTCATATCTTCCAAGCTATTTGTGTGATTGTTTCACGCGAGTGTAAGCCCTAATTAATAAAATTAACAGGATAAAACATTTAAATATTTCACTAAAAAACTGAAGCCAAACCATAAGGTAGCTTTGAAAATCACTGAGGTTCTCCTTTGAGGCTTGCTCTTATAGGAAGTTTCTCCGAACCCAGCTTAATATAAACCCTATTTAACTTTTTGCATTAAATAGGGGAACTTTTTAGCTTATAAAAAAATGATTTTTGCAGACCAAATGGATGTCTTATATTTCTTAGTTTATTTGATCAAGCCTCACCCTCAAGTCTTGTGTTTATCTTTCGGGATAGATACATGGCTTGAGGTGCACTTCTCCTTAATTTAAACTATGGAAGATATGGGATCAATTTGATTTCATATTTTTTTCTAAAATTATATATATATATATATATATATATATATATATATATATATATATATATATATATATATATATATATATATATATATATATATATTAAATGCCTTGCCAAAGCAGGCGACGGGATTTCGATTCCAGCGGCCGATAGCTTCCAATGGGCAACTCCTTAACTAAAATTGTATCGACAATTGTGTTCAAAACTTTAAAACTTTCTTGAACATAATTCAAATCTTCCTTATAAAAATATTCAAATTAATCAATATCCTCTTCTTGCTCGTGTTCTAACTCTTTCATTTCATATTTCTCTTCATAAGTTATTTTGAATTGACATTCACTCAAATATCTTATTACATCCTTTATGTAACATACATCATTTTTACCTTTTGCAGGCCATTTCATTGATTTGGAAATATTAAATGTAGTTGTTTGATCATTGACGCATATAATTAATTTCCCTTTCTACACATCTATCATTTCTCTTCTTGTAGCTATGAATGGTCACCCGAAGATGATAGGTATCTCCGTATCTTCCTTCATATCTGGCACAATGAAACCAACATGAAAGATAAATTAATCCACTTTTACTAAGACCTCTTCTATAACTCCTTCAAAATGTGTTATTAAATGATCTGCTAATTGAAGAGTTAGTAAGGGATATTTCTCATAATCCAAATCTTTTAAATATTGACAATGGCATAAGGTTAATGTTTTCACCTAAATCACATAAAACCTTCCCATAAAATTTGTCTCATATTGCACATGGAATTGTGAAGCTACCAGGATCTTTAAGATTTTCAAGAAACTTCTTCTGAATTAAAGAACTGCATTCCTCTTTAAGTGCAACAGTCTCGTTATCTTAAACTTCCTTTTCCTGTTAAGAATATCCTTCATAAACTTCACATAGCTTGGCATTTGTTCTAAGGGTTCAGCAAATGGAATTATAGGTTTAAGCTTCTTAAAAATTTCCAGAAATTTTGAAAATTGTTTATCCAACTTTTGTTGACGAAGTCTCTGGGGATAAAGATGTGGTGGTTTTTCCAAGTTAATTTTTGGTAAGAAATAGGTCTCTCTGAACCTTTTGGATCATCCTCTTCAGGCTCTTCAACTTTTTTTCTTTCTACTTTAACCTCTTTTTGAACTCCACATTCCAATTCTCTTCCGCTTCTAAGTTAAAATACTTTTCCTTGCTCTTTATTATGGTCTTTTGGATCTACTTCTGTATTATTAGAAATTGTTCCTTGGGATCTATTATTTATTAAATTTTTTATTTGTCCAAATCGTTTCTCAATATTTCTAATTGTAGCTCATTGACTTTGTAATTGATTTCCCATTTGTAACACCACTTCTTCTATAGACAACTTTTTCTCTTTTAATTATGAATTACTTTTAAAACCTGGAGGATAAGTCGGTCTATAATTACTATTACCTTGGTTGTTCCAGTTTTCCAATTGGTTTACTTTGTTGTTCCCCCATTGCTGATTTTTACCGCCGGAAGTGTTATTTTAGTTAAAGTTAGGATGGTTCTTCCAACATGGGTTTTAATAGTTTGAATATGGGTTATTTTTCTTTTCGTTTAAGGCATTCAAAGTTTTTAATGATGCTTGATAATCTACTATTTGTCCTAATGAATTCTCTTCAATCTTTGCAATTGGTTGAGAAAAATTGATTCCAAATTTGTCTAACTTCCTTGAGATTGTAGCAACTTGATTTGCTAACATTACAAAAGCATCGGAATAATGAATAATGACTACTTTCTTAGAATTTACCCTCTCAGAAAGCCATTGAAAAATATTAGTAGCCATCTCTTCAATTAAATCTCAAGTGTCATGAAATGGTTTTGACATTAATGAACCACTAGCCGCGACATTGATAATAAATATAGAAGATCTAGCTAATCCATTATAAAAATATTGAGTTATTAACCAAAATGGAATAGCATGGTGTGGAAAATTTTTTCGTAGTTCTTTAAATCACTCTCATGCTTCATAAGTAGATTCCCCTTCAAAATGATAGAAAAATGTAATATCATTTCTATACTTTGTAGTTTTTTATGGTGGAAAATAATTAGCAAGGAACTTTTTTTGCTATATCACATCAGGTTTTGATAGATCCAGGTGCTAACGAATGCAACAATATCTTAGCCTTATCCGTCAGTGAGAAAGAAAAAAGAATAAGTCTTATAGCATCATCTGATACACCATCATATTTAAATGTAGCACACAATTCTAGAAAATTGACAAGATGTAAATTTGGATCTTTAATTGGTGCTCCCCCAAACTGATTATTTGACACCATTTACATAATAGCGGGTTTAAGTTCAAATGAACTAGCAACTACAACAGCTTTTTGAATTCTACAATGAAGTTTACCACCGTAGGGTTTGCATAATCTCTTAAAGGTCTAAGATCTTAATTAATTTAAGCATTTTGATCTTTTTAATTTGTCATTTCCTTAAATTTTTTATTTTTTCATGAATTTTAAGTTTTCTACATTTTCTAATAGTTCTTTTAAATTCAGAATCATAGGGCACAAGTCCTGTAGAACCTGAACTACACATACATTACTACAAAACACATTAAATAAAACCACACAAACAAGAACTTTATATAAAAACAACATTATAACTTTAATATAATAAATATAAAAGTTTAAATAAGACTATAAAAATATAAATTTTCTTTCTAAAACTTTCTTAAAAAATTTTGTATTTTGTCCCCGGCAACAACTGTGAAAAACTTGATCCTGATTTTTATATGTCATTGTGATGTATGCGTTTATATTTTTATTTTTACTTTCCTATAATTATTACTTTGTAACGGTGCCAAAAACTTGATCACCAACAATAGCTAGGCAAAAACTTGACTTCAAAATAAATAAGTACAATTATTATATTTAAATATGTGATACTACGCAAGTATATGTATCGTTATCAAATAATAAAGAACCTTTTTATCAAGCCCCAAATATCAAACCCTCAAGGTCAACTACAATAAGCAACTAAAATCACAAGAAATTAGATAACAAATTCTACTTAGCAAAATATTCTTACTCGAACTATAGATGCTATAACTGGAATGAAAATTTGATTCTTTTTGTAATTTTTGATAATTGAAAGTAAAATGAGCAACCAACTAAATTTAACTAGATATTTGTAAGATGAAGGCAATATAAATAAAATATATTTTTCAATCTCATAAATTAGTAACAAATATAGGAACTCTATTGTGGAAGTATCAAATTGTGTTATGCCAAATAAGGGTAATAATATTCTTTACCCATAATAGAAATGCTATAAAAAACATTAGCTAATTTAAATTTTGAATAGTCTTGAATATGGGTAAGATATGGAAGATGCTAGCTCTCACTCTAGAGTTCCCTCTTCTCCCTCCACGAGGGGGCTAACATGTCGTATCAAAAACCTAAAACTACAAATTAAATTGGGAGATTTAGCCTGTCACTCTAAAGTCCTCTAATTCTACACCCTTTAAATTTTATATCCTTAATTATTTGCACCATATCATATGAATTACATTCTCATCCATACAACCTTATGTGATTCTTACCATTTTTCAACTAAGACAATACTATCTCAAATCTTACATGTTTTCACAATAGGTATTAACATCTTAATTGGCCAAATCAAGAAGTAATTGAAGTGGAAGGTTTAAAATCATCATAACTTCTTCAAACATTAAAGACTAATACTTTACACAACTGCCATCCAATACTTAATCACTTATCATTTTAAGAAAAAAGATAAAAAAAAACTACTCAGAGTTCATGGAGAAAACACAACCACACTTAAGTTTGAATGAAGAGATCATGCAAAAAAACAAGAAGTCTAAATTAAAATCAAATGCAGTCATAAAAATAAAAACTTATCTCAAATCTTCTCAAACAGTCTTGAAGTTCCTTTGAATCACTACCTTCACTTACAATACAAACTACAAATTAAAATAAAAAGAAAAGTGGGGACAACATCGGCGTGTGGGCGACCAGAAGGGGGTTAGCGATGATGATGGATACTTGGCCCTCTCCTTTTTAATCAAAATATTTTTTTATAATTTTCCAAAAGGTGCCTTGGTGTCTCTTCAAAATGTGTCCACATTCATTAAATCTTCCAAGAGTTGTTCCTTTTCAAAAGCTAATTGAATGTAATCTCATGTCCATTAACTATTTCTCACATTTTCAGTAATGGTGGCTTCAAACACCTCTTCAAAAATTTGCCCAAATTCATCGAATCATCAAGTAAGTACTGGGTGCTTAGGCGTTGCCTTCTCTGTTTTGCTGGCACGTAAGCGCCAGTTATAGGCACTTAGGCGACTCAGTTCAATTGAACAGCTTTTTCATTTTTACTCCAAATTTTTTCCTTTTTAATTCATTTCAACTTTTTTCATCCATTTAATTGTACTTGAAAAAAAAACACATAAATACCTTCCATTAAGGCGCAATATCTAAAAAATTGGTATAAAAATGTGTACATAAAGACTTTATATTTTAGATGTATCCCTACCTAGCTTTCCTTTAGGTGGACATAGTTTAGTATGTTGCATGGAGATAATTTTATGTCCTTTTTGTACTTGTGATATGCTTTCTGTTTAGAATCCCAATGATTGAGTCTATATAAAAAATTAGGTATGGGCATCAGCTACGAAATGTTTTATGTGTCAAACTACGTGGCGAGGATCATGTGTAGTGACTTGTGTCTCATACCTTAATTCGATATTTATATTATTGTATAACATTAAGATCAGACATATATATATATATATATATATATATATATACATATACATATACATATATAGCCTGATATCATTTTTTTTGTTTTTGGGATATGTGGTTCACCTAGTGACACTCAACCTTTGTTTATTTATTTATTTATACATATTGGTTGTCAATTTAATTATATATGTTGAATTCTCACTTTTTCTGAATGTAGTATGTCAGAGATGCTCAAAAGATGTAACATTGGCTTTTTGAGCTAAGAATATATCATTTTATACCAAATTCCAATAATAATAAATTAAGATTTATCAAAATTAAGGATTAAAATATCATGAGTTTTATAACTTGCACTTACTTTTTAGCATTTTTTTAGAGCTGGCTTTACAATGGGTTTACATACATGACTATCACTATAGTCATATTTAATAGAGCATCCACATTAGGCTTTGATTAGAATATTACATCGTGTTTCTTGTCCCCATGAGTAGCCTTTAAACTTCTTCAACTTAAGACAAGCATAAGATCTTTAATTAAGAAATTCTCTGGAGCGCTTAACGCAGTAGAGGCTCACTGACCCAGACAGGTGTAAGTCATTTGATGCGGGTGGATTTAGTGCGTTAATTTTGCAAATATTTTTTAATATTAAAAAATACACACGACAGCTACAATAGTAAATATGCAATTTAATCCCAACAAAAATAACTTTAGTGAAAATAGTTTTATCCTTTAAAAAAACTTTAAACTGCTAAATCCCATAAATGTAATGCAAGTACTTGTATCGCTTAAGTAATAAAGGGCTCTAATGGAGTCCTAGATATCAATCCCACAAGGAAGTTGGAAATGATTATAAGTAAATTCTTAAGATTATAGTATAAACTACAATTTAAAATGAAGAGTGAAGTTCAAAATTCAAATCTAAAGTAAATGAGTGAATGCTAAATAAAATGCACCTAAAAGACTAAGTTAATAAAACTAATTGTTATACTTTTAAAAGTAAAATTTACGAAAACTAAATAAAGTTTTTGTGGTGAAGAGTTCAAATTTAAGAAAGCATACTTCCCCTTTTGAATGAGTATATAGTTTGTGAAGAAATTAAAATTATTTGAATATACTTCTATATATATATATATATATATATATATATATATATATATATATATATATATATATATATATATATATATATATATATATATATATATNATATATATATATATATATATATATATATATATATATATATATATATATATATATATATATATATATATATATATATATATATATATAAATTGTTTGTGATAAATAGGAACAATCATATTCTTTACCTTCTTCCAATTGCATAAAGAACATTGACTAATCCAGAGTTTAGTCCATAATTATGTGGTTAGGCTGGGAGGATATCGGCTGCCACTCCAGAGCTCCCACTACTCCCTCACGTAAGGGCTAACAATCTCACATTATTTTCCAATCAACTAGAACAAATTCAAGATTTTAATTTGTCACCATAAAATCTCCAATTCAACATTCAACAAAGTATTTTTCCATATTTATTTGCACTCAACCCCATGGATGACATCCTCTTCCATGAAATCAAATGTGATTCTCCCCATGTTGTAGAAATCATAGCTCCTTTGAAACATATGTTTCTCAACACATTTTAACATTTTAATTGGCCAGATCAAAAAGTAAATGAAGCTCAGAGTTCAAATCATCACAAATTATTCACATTTAAAATCGTATAAAACAAAATCAATTCTTCACAAAACCATATCTCAAACTAGGGAGAAGGATAAATAAAACTACTAAAAGTTCATGATAAGGAAACAATGAAACACAAATTTCATATATAAAAACAAGTATACAAAATAAAGTAATAAAAGAACACAACATAATTCAAAATCCTTCCCAAGCAAATCTCTAAAAGTTCCCTTCAAACACTTTCCCTCTTTACAAGCACTCTCAATTCTCTCTTAATAGTGTAATGAAGAAGAAATCTCTCACATTTCCTCTCCTCTTACAAACCTTGAAAAAATCTTCAAGCCCTTGACTTTCTCTCTCTCTCTCTATTTCATGCCACTCGCTCTCTACAACCCCCCTTTCACGCACACCACAAGCACTAGACTTCCCTCTCTTTTATTAGAGACTGCCTCCCTAAAAAAAATTCAAAATTCCCTCTAAATGTTTGTCCAAAAGTCAACCCATTTGAATTCAAATTACATGCCTATTGATCCAAGGGGCATATCCCTTCATAAAAGAACCTTCCAATGGTTTTTAGATGCATTGAATCACTCCATGGGGCTTTTAGAACAAGTGTCCCTTTTGAAATTTGTGCAAAACTGATTCGAAACTGCCTTAATCCCTAAAAAGTCATCTCTGGAACATCAAACACTCATTCTAGCGCTTCAGGTACCAACTTGTGTAAGACTATGTAGTTTTGGGTTTTGGCGCTTCTCGCACCAACCCTCTTTCAAATAGCACTTCAGGTGCCAATTATGGTGCTTTAGTCACCAACTCTCTGTAAAGTGGTGCTTCAGGCGCCAGAATCACAAAATTTGTTTTTTTGGCACCAAATTTTGTTTTTTTTTTGCTAATTTTGCTCCAAATGCCTAAAATTGATATACATGCAATAAAAACATGAAAATGCATTTCTTTAAAGTGCAATATCACCAAAATATGCATAAAATATATAATTAAAATAATATACTATTTTGGTGTATCAAAATTGCCCAAACTTAAATGTTACTTATCCTCAAGTGACACTTTTACTATATAAAAGCATATGAATTAGGATAGAGATTCAAAATCTAAGTCTAAGAGTACTTAGTAATCAAATTAAGATTTTTGAATCTCTATTCTTTTTAAGAAGAATTGTACTTTTTCATATCAATGATACTTAGAATATTCATATGAAAGAGAACTTCATGAAAGCTTTACTAGTAATGTTATAAGTTTAAAAAATGTAATAAAGCCTTTTCCTTAAGTTTATTCAAGTGAAGCAAATTTTTTATTAGACATCTCCTCAAGCTTCTCCTCACACTTTTTTCTTTTTTTTTTTCTTTTCATTTACTCTTTTTTTTATTCAGGATCTTTTCAATTCTTTCTTTTTTTTCTTTTTCAAAAGAGGATTACTATATCTAGATAGCCTTTAATAATTTTGAACTTCACTATCCTCTTCTTAAAGCCAAAAATTTTTAATATTCTTCACTTTATAAATTCATATTAGTTTATGATTTTTCATAAAGTTTTATTCTTTTCTTCTTACATGAAAGTTTAAAATTCTTAGTACTTCAAAAATACAATTTCCATTAATTTAAAAAGAAAAAAATAGTCGTATCTTATCATATTAAACGTCTTTAGCTTAAAAATTGACCTTCTTTAGTAAAAAAATTTACATAAATTTACCATAATATTCATAAATATAAGTATAGTCATTTAAAGTTAAGTCTTAATATCCCAAGCATGTTAAATTAATTTTAAAAATATAATTAATTGTAGACAAATAAAATTTATTTAACTTATTTTTAAGAGGAATTTTTCTTTACCCCAAACTTAAATTTTTAAGTAACTTAAAAATGTGTTAGTACAAAATTTACTTGGTGAAAGAAAACCGTAAATGGATAAAAATAAAAACTAACCTGTAGAGGATTTCTAAGTATGAAACTGCGCTCTAGCATACTACATGTACTAAGTTTAAAAAAGCACACAGGCTTTAAAGCATTAAATGTAAGAAATATATTTTAAAGGATTTGCTGAAAATAAAAAATAAAAACATAAACTGAAAATACTAAGAATGCAAAAAAATTAAAAATCTATAATTTCTATTACAAATTAGGTCCACAACAAATCATTAAAATGGAATCTCTTACTACAACAGTTTTAAAATGACAACAAATAACAACCAATAAAAATAATAAACAAACATCAAACAAACTAACTCCTAAGATATGAATCTTCATCGTCTTTTGCATCATCATCATCATCATCTTCTTCTTCTTCTTCTTTAGGATCTAGAGCATAAGGAGTGAAGCTAAGGCAAGTTAAAAATTCAACATTATAGTTACCCCTAAAATATATAATCATAGCTTCCTCATAAGCTATATCATGCTAAACTCTCGTCTACTTTTATTCATTAATGTAATCATTCATTGTTTCAATTCCTCCAATCCTTTCTGCATATTCACAATATCTATTTGTTGAATCATGAGCTACTCCATAATATTTTCAAGTGAAGCAGAGCGAGAAGTAGATGCCCCTATAGCTGATGTTGAGGGTCTATCACTTCCTCCACTTTTGGACTCAACAAATGATTAAACTCTTTGAACAGTATGCTTCTTAATAGGATTTTGTGGCTATAGCTTTTCCTCATTTCTATGGGACTCTACTCCTGATTGCTCACTTAAAGTGAAAATCAGGGCAGGGTAACCCAAAGCACTAGCTATAACACTACTAGCTATACTCCGAGCATGATGAACTATAAGAGCACCAACATCTACTGCCTTAATTTTTTGAATGCAAAAAGTTTAGTACTGCTCTATCCTTCGTTACTTTGGTTAGATGGTTTCTTGGCAGTAATTTAGTAGAGATGAAGTGGTGTCATACCTTTGACTGAATAGTCATCATGGAAGCGGAGAAGTTAACTTTCTTATTATTTTTAATCTTCCATTCTCTTCTTCCATTAGTCAGAAAGGCAACCACTTCATTAAGGGATGAATCAGTTATCATAATAGCAACATATTCAAAATGAAATGCATTTCTCTACCCATAAAATTCATTGATTCGTTCTCTAGAAAACTCCACTTACTTACCTATCACAAGGATGTGATCGTTAGTGGTGAGCCGCAACTTGGCATAAAACTCACCAATCAATTACACAATGGCTACTGCAGTGAAGTAGCAAAACCTCTCCCAACTTATGGCGATGATCAACCTCTTAATCTTGCCACCTGATTTAGCAAACGCCCATTCCTAGATCAGCTTTCTTGATTTCAATTGAGTATTATAATAATGTTGGGCTTTATAATTGACAAATTTCCTCGAGTCAAACTCTCCTATCGGCTTCCCTCTCTTCACTCATAGAGCCATTGGAATTTCCATGAAAATTCCAAATAAATCACAAAATAAAAAATCTAACTCCCCAAGTAAAATTATTTGATAAGAAAGTTATCACCATTGGTTTTTTTTATGCATTTCCATCTAAACTTCCAAATTTTGGATCTTCCATAAAGTAAGAAAAGTCATGGTGAAAATAAAAAAAATATAGGTTAAAGTGAAGCTCTTACAAGGAGAAGATGAAATTTAAGATTGTTGGCCTTCAAAATCTTCTCTAATGCACACAATGTGAAGTCCTAGGTCACGATTTAGTGGTAGGAGATGACCCAAACAGTAAAAATGGTGTTTAAATGGGCGATTTCACATTTTTTAAGAAAATCTAGCATTTTTGGGAATTTGAAGCTTCATGAGCCAATTCTGCCACATCAAGCAACAACTCTTTGACAATTGGCGCTTCAGGCGCCAATCTTGCGCATCAGGTGCCAATCTGGCTCATCAGGCACCAATGCCTTATTTTTTTTCTAAATTTCACTTTTTGATGAAATCTACTACATAACGCTTTACGTAAACTTCTAATTAAGTCAAATAAATAATTATACTCATAATTAAACACTACTCTAATGCCGAACTTTCACAAACAACACAAAACTTACTAAATTATACAAAATCCACCCTATTACAAACTAACAAAGTTTCAAGCCAGCAAACATCTAATTTAGTGTAAAAATCAAACCAAACATCCTAACATTGAATTCTAAAACATAGACATACAAAACACAAACATAAATTGAGTTCATCAATGAAAGAAAATGCAATCCAACACAACAATCTAACTAACATTTCATGCATAAATTAAGTTCCAACATCTTCTTTGCTCTCGTCTTCCTGGATATCTCCCATGGATTGATAGTGCATATACAAGTTGTAGAAGGGTCAATAAGGAAATTCATAAGTTGAATCTTCCTTAATCCATGAATGCTTCTTAAACATATGTACCAAACTATCTTCAATATGTCATGTATGTTCAAAATCTTCCTTAAGTCTCCAATCTAGATTATCCAATATTTCAAAATCATTCTCAATTGCATGCATAAGATTTTATACCACTTTTTCTATCTTCTTAATTCTTTTCAAATGTACATTTGAACTAAAGTAAGGCTGAATAGGTGATGAATTCTGGGATGCTTCATCCATTAGTACATTCATATCATTCTCATTTCCCATTCCAATACAGTTGCAATAGACATCTGGATCCATCATCTTTCGAGGAAGAAGCACTTTCTCCCAACTCTCATAAGGTACTTGTGATTGACTGCATAGTAGGAAATTTATGGATGGATGTCTCAGTGCAGTTGCAGATCCATTGACAATCAATCCTAAAAAAGATTTCAAAAATATTGCACCAATATCAATAGGTTTTCCAGTTTGAATACAATAATTCAAATTAGCACTCTACTTAGTTATCTTACTGATTTTCATAGTAGGGAGTAATTTCCATGAAATAACGACATGTCATGCCTTATATGCAGGATTCAACAATGATGAAGAAAAACTTACATTTACAGCATCCCTAGCTTCCCAATTTGCATCTTCATTTGTAAGGTATCGATAGAGCTCATTCATATTATCTCTTATAGTGGTAAAATTTGAATAATGGCAAATATGAACACTTTCAATCGTAAACATCTTGTTTATTCTTGAAGGAGTGAATTGCACAAACCTACCACGCACATAGACAATTCCTTGGTTGATTCTATGTAGATTTGCATAAAACTCTTTCACCACAAGGACAAATACGGTGGTAGTACTGTGGCAAAGCGCTTCCCAGCGTCTCTGCGCAATAATCTCTTCCACTCGAGTATTTCTTGTGTTATCCTCGATTCATAAATCCCCTTTCTTTGATTAGCCTCTTCTTCATAAGAACTCGATCATGTAACTTCTACGCATCAAAACTGAAGAACTTTATGCTATTGAAATTTCTAAATCTCATAGAATTTTTAGAGTGAGAAGCCATAAGAGTTGAAAAGTGGTGACTCTTCCCTCGTTTTCCACCCTAAAATGGACAATAGAATCATTTTTTGGGAGTTATCAGGAGACGAACCAGCCAAAAACCGACAAAACCACCTTTTGAAATGTCTTAAGTTATTTTCGCTGGTACGACCCTTCAAGTGCTAACTCCTGGAATGTAGCACTTCAGGCGCCATTCTGGCACATCAAGCACCATTTCCAAAAAAAATTTCATTTCAATTTTAATCCAATAAATTCTCAATTCTTCCATAAAATTAAGTAAATAAAGATGTTTCTAAATATTTTCTTAGAGTCTGTTTGGGGAAACTTATAAGTGCGGCAGTGTTTTCAAAATGCATCCTCATAGTTTGTTTCGACTGTTATGTGTTTATCAAAAGTTCATTTCCTTTTTTTGACTAAATATGGATCGAAGGTCTAGCCCTGCGATCCGTGTTTCCTTGGTTGCCTCTAACCTCCAATTACTCTGTCGCCCCTTCCCATATTTGACATTCCTTCTTCCTTCTTCCTTCGTTCGTGGTTCTTCTTCCTTTGTTCGTGATTCAAGACTAAAGGAAGCTCCCAGTGCTACAGTGCCGCTCCCTGCATCTTCGGCACTCCTTCTTCTACTTCTTCCTTCTTCGGCACTGCTTCTTCTGCTTCTTCCTTCTTGGGCACTCCTTCAGCATGCCTTCATTCATGGTTCATGGATTTGACATGTGCTCGAATGGTTGTTTACTCCCATGCCCTCCTATTGTCTGCCTCCTCCTTCGCTTGGTCACCCTCGCCTCTCTCCCTCTCCTCTCTCTCTCTCTCTTGCATCTCCCTCGCCTCTCTCCCTCACGTTTCACTCAATCGGTCTTACCGTAGGTTGGTAGAAATTTGGGATTTTGTAGAAGGCAGTGATGAAGTTTACAAAATTAGGATCAAAGCTAGATTTGTTTCAATCAGAAGAAAATAAAGTTAGGTGAGACCGCCATTTTTATCTTTTGGATTCTTCAACTTCTCCACTAATTCCTTTTTTCTTTAGTACCAAAATCTATTTTTGAAATTATTTTTGGTTTATTTGAGATGTGTGTGACCTTGTCTCAAGCTGTCTGGAGTTTTTTAGCATTTGGCAGGTATTAGTTTTCTGGTGGAAAAGATAATATTTTTGGTTTTCTCTTCTATAATTTCATTATTCTCTATAATTTTTTCTTTGAAATGGTTTATAAAAAATGTCAAGTTCTTTCATTTTCTAGTTTGTAGGCTATGTGATTTTATTTATTACTGCAAATTTTAAATTCAATATGTCTGTGCATTCTTCTGTTTCTATCAGACTATTTAATTCATTATGTTTATGTGTTCGTAAACATTGGAAATATGTTATTTGTGTTATAAATCATACTATAGGCCCATTAATTTTTTGAAGTAATGAAATGAAATTTTGAGTTTTATTGTTGAAAGGGCATTATCACCTTCTCGTGTAGTAGTTCGACCTATACATAGAAAGTATATTTCATTTTTTTCATACATTTCATCTTACCATCTGTTTATCTCACATTCAAAAAAGATTAAACCAAAAGAGGCTAGATCATCGGCCATGTGGGATAGAGAGACCACTAATCTATTTTGTTAACAGCTGTTTACAGAACTCACAAACCAATTAGCTAAACAGCTTATCCTAAATAGTCATTTATCTAGAATCAGTTGTTTTCTGAACGCACAAACCAAACAACCAGCCCGCTTATACTAATCAGTTACTCATCAACAGATTATCAAGATAAGCTACTTAGCAGCATAAGCTGGATAAGCTGCAGCTGCCCGAAATAGACCCTTAATGTCAGATTTCTCAAATACATGGAATCTATAAACGTACAAATGTAAATATATGTTAAATATTCCAAGAAAAACATATAAACTAAATAAATAATGATAAATATGGGTAGCCTCCCACAAAGCGCTTGGTTTAATGTCGTCAGCCTAACATTTCCAGTCTTTATTATGGGTAACACAACATTACAGTCTTTTTAAAAACTGGCCTTTGACCATTAAAATTTGGTTTCAATCTGTTCTCATTCACTTTAAACATCCTTCTAATCTTGGGTTCTTCAATAGTAATAGCTCCATAGGGATATACTTTTAAAATTCTGAATGGCCATTTCCTCATAGACTTCAGTTTTCAAGAAAATAGTTTTAATCTTGTATTGTATAATAAAACATCTTATCCAGGCTCAAATTCTTTTTTTATTATCTTCTGACCATTTCATTATTTCATTCTTTCTTTATAAATCCTAGCATTATCATAAGATTCATTCCTAATTTCTTCATGCTCATTAAATTACAATAATATTTTCTCAACAACATCTTTCAAATTGAAATTGAATTTCTTAGTAGCTCAATAAGCTTTATGTTTCAATTCTACCGATAAGTGATAAGTCTTCCCAAAAATTAATCTATACGAGGACATTTATATTGGTGACTTATAAGATGTCTTACATGCCCATAATGAGGTATCTAATCTAGCAGACCAATCCATTTTATTAAGATTCACACTTTTTTCTAAAATTCTTTTAATTTCATGATTAGATACTTCTGTCCAATCACTAGTCTGAGGAAGTGATCCCAATATTTTATATGTAAGAATTTATGAAGTTGACACCACTACAGCACCAAAAACATGATACTTATATGAAAAATAAGTTGTGTAAAATATATATAATTATAGGAATTTAATAATGGGATTCTACGCATGTATGTGTATCGATATCAAGAAATAATGGAATTTTTATTTAAGCCACAAATATCGATCTCACGGAGAAGGTGTAAGTTAGCAATGATAAATTTTAACAGGAAATTTACAAAAAATAAAATAAAATTAATGTCACTAATTTGGAATGTTGGGATATTAACCAAACTAAATTACTTAACAGTTAGCAAAAATGGAAATGCAACTTTTAAATATTAAATACTAATCTAAGAACTTTGTTTAGGTAATGAAGATTTCTTATGTGAAAAAGCCTCCTTCCCACTATAATGAAATTTTGGTGAAATGAGATGAGATAAATGTTTTTAATATGTATTGTGTCAAATAGGAGAAATTTTAATTTTCTACCTTGATACAGTGCATAGAAAAACATTAGCTCATCTTAGGTTTAGTCTCTAAATCTTTGGCTAGGCTAGGAGGATACTATCTTCCACTCCAAAGCTCCCACTTCCCTTCACATGAAGGTTAATTCTCACTTTAGTATTTAAACACTAAGAAAAAATTAGGGATTTTAGTTTGTCACCCTAAAGATTCTCCAATTTTACACCCAACAAAGAATATTTTCCTATTTATTTGCACTTAATTTCATGAACGAATTTCTCCTTTATCAAATCAAATGTGATCCTCACTCTATCATAGAACTCGTACTCCATTTCCTAGATCATATGTTTCACAACATATTTTAACAAAACAATTGGCTAGACTAAAAAGTAAATTAAGTTTGGAGTTAAAAAATCATCACAATTTATTTTATATTTTAATTACGACACATTCATTTCTTCTCTTCATTTCACCATATCTCAGAGTAAGGGGAAAGATAGAGGGAACTACTCAGACTTCGTGAGAAATATACGACAAAAAACAAATTTCATATATAAAATAAAGTTCAGACAGCACTAAATAAATAAACAAACTTATCTGGAACTCTTTCTCAAAGCAAATCCCTTATAGCCTTTCCTTAGAAATGCAAGAAGAAGAACTCTCTCACTTTTCTCCTTCTCCAACACTCTTACAGAAAGTTTCACACTAAATCTCACCACAAAAACTCTAAACAATGAAAGCAAAATCACTAGTTGACTCCAATATAGTAGTGGAGTGCAAAGATGTGGAGCAAAAAATGAATGTAAAGGAGTGAAAAACGTAGAGGAACGAATTTTCTGATGAAATTTGGCCCCAAATAGAGCCAAAGGTCAGTTATTTAAGAGGTGCCTCCATAAACTATTCAAAAAGTCATCCAAATACATTGAACCTTCTACAAACAGGGTCTGCACCTCCTTTGGCACCGTCGGCTCTAATATGGCACCGTCGGCTCTAGCTGGCACCGTCGGCTCTAGCTGGCACCATCGACGCTAGCTGGCACCGTCGGCATTGAGTAAAAAACTCTAGCTTTAAATTGTTCTGCGTCTTCAGCGTTGACCTCGGCACTGTCAGCGCTGAGCATTTCTTCAAAAATGACATTTTGACTCCAAATTTCATTCTTTTTTCTTTAAGCCATAAAAATCAACAACCTATAAGAAAACATCAAAATACCTTCCATTAAAGTGCAATATCACAAAAATTAGGTATAAAATATGGGTCTAAAAATGCATATTTCTTTTATGTATCAAAATCCCCCAAACTTACATGTTACTTGTCCTCAAGTAACTTCTCTACTACATAAAAAATATGACTTATGGTAAGGAATTTAACTTTTTGACTTCCATATTTTAGTTTTCTAATTATAATAGTTTTAACTTAAGAAAAATTCAAAACAACTCCAGTTAATACTAAAGGTGTAAGGATATTAAGTAATTAAGTCTAAGGTTTCTCATCCTCTATTTTTTTCAAGAAAAATTGCAATTTGTTATATTAAAGTCACTTAGGAAATTCATATGAAAAAAAGCTTCATAAAACTTTTTTAATAATTAAGATAACATTCAAATAAAAGGTTTAGAAAATGTGTCCAAGTCTTTTTCCTTAAGTTGATTCAAGTGAAGCCAATTTTTATTTAGGCATCTCCTCAAGCTTCTCCTCGCATCTTTTCCCTCTTTTTTTTTTCTTTTCTTTTTTTTTCTCTTTTTCTTTTATTTTTCTTTTCTTTTCCTTTTCTTTTTCTTTTTCTGATGATTATTATATCTGGATAGCCTTTAATGATTTTAAACTTCACCATCCTCTTATTAAAGTTAAAATCTTCTTACATTTCTTCACTTAACAAATTTATATAAACTTAAAGATTTCATAAAGTTTAATTCTTTTCTTTTTACATGAACCTCTTTAAGATTTTTAATACTTCAAAAATACAAATTTATTTTACTAAAAATAGAAAAACATAGTCTTATTCTCTTTTACCAAATATCTTAGTCCTGAGAATTAACCTTTATTATTCAAAATTTTTACTTAAATTTACTATATATTTAGAAACATAAATATAGTTATCCAAAGTTAACTCCTAATACCAAAGGTCATGTTAAATTTAACATTTTTAAAATATATTTAAGTGAGGACAAATAAAATTAAGTTCTTTTCTAATAATGATATTTCTTCTCCCCCCCCCCAAACTTAAATTTTTAAAAGGATTTTACATGAAGAACTTTAAAAATGAAGGGTAAAAGAAGGCATTAAATACATAAAAAAAATTCATACCTATTGGAAATTCTGATTTTTTAACATATATTTTTAAATGCTACAGGTGCTAATATGAAAACTACAAGGCTAAAAACATTAAATTGCACATAATACATATAAAATTTGCTCAGAAAGTGCTAATCACAATACATAACAAAGTGCTGAAAATAACAATAAAACTAAACTAAATTCTAAAAATGAAAACAATTTTTCACATTATAGTTTCACATAACATAACAACAGAGACTCAAAAACAACATAACACAAACAATACAATCACACACTACAAACACATACAAACAAACAAACAAAAAGATCACCAGTCATCATCTTCCTCATCATCGACTTCTAACTTCTGCTGCTTATATGGAGTATAAGTTTGGTGAATAGGGAATTGAACTGTATGGTCATCACTCAGTTATCTCACTAAAGCATCATCATAAACAACATCATACTCAAATTTCTAGAGAATCAGATCATCTGTGTGAGCATTTCTGGCCTCCATATTTTGCATCTTATGATCCATCATCAAAATATCTTCCTGTTGAATCATCATCTGGTCAAACAACTCTCTGTTGTTAGGGTCACTTGAAGTAGACTCACTAGGGGTTCTAGAAGTAGAAGGAATATCTCTGGTATGTTTTCCAGATCTCTAATCAACATGGGAATCATAAGTCTTGATGTTGGCAGGCCTAATGGGTCTCTGAGGCTCAATTCTCTCCTCATTAGGTTAGAAATCAACTCCTGCATGCTCACAAAGTGTGCGAATCAGTGCAGGGTGTGCTCATCCACTAGTGATTTCTACCAGAACAATAGATCAAGTGTTCATATAAACAATAGAGTCTACATTTATATCCATCACTTGCTAAATACATTAGTTCGAGATGGATCTATCCTTGGTCACTTCACTATGATGATTCGTTGGAATTATGCTCTAAAAATAAAATAGTGTCAAGCTTAAGATACTACATTTAACATAGAAAGGGGAAAGTTAACTTAAACTCCATTTTTTATTTTCCAAGCCCCTTTTTCACTTGTCTCATGTAAAGCATGATCTGTAGCACAAAAGAAATGATACGGCATCTATACACATCTTCTAGCTGATAAAACTCATTAATTTTTCTTGGATCAGGAAGCATCAGGAAGGTTGGCATAAAAACCATTACAATTCCAGCTATTGCATTGGTTGTAAAGTAGCAGAAGTTTTCCCATTGCCGAGTGATAATCAATCGTTCAACTTCTCCTCCCAGATTTTTAAAACCTCGGTCCTCAATTACTTTTTTATTTTCTTGCAAACTATGAAATCGAGCACTGGCTCTAAAGCTAGCAAATCTCTGCTTGTCATATTCTACTTTCCTTTTGCTTGATCTATGTGCCATAGGAAATCTAGAAAAATTTGAAAAATTCCGAATAAATCCTAAAAATTTCAAAAATCAAAATGTAAACTACTTTAAACTTAAATTCACTAAGTAAGAGTTCTTCACCAAAGAATTTTCTCAAAATTTCTCAAAAAAATTCTAATATTTTGGATCTAGTCAATGTGAGAAAAATCTTTGGTGAAAACAAAAAATTTTTACTTTAAAGTGTAGCTCTTACCTAGAGAAGATGAAACTCGAAGTTTTTTTCCCTCAAAATAGCCTCAAATCCTTCCAAAATCAAGCCCTAGTTGCAAAAACAAAGGTTGAACGTGACTTAAGGGGGTAACAATGGAGGTTTGTGATGAAAATCATGAATTAAGGGGTTAATTTGCTGCTCTCGGGTCGAGGGCGCCGTCAGCGCCAATGCCAGCACCGTCGCTAAAGGCCCGAAATTCACGATTTTGATTTTTCAAATTTTCATGTTCCTTTAGATTTCTCCAAAGTTTTTAGTATTTTTAAACACAATTTTTTATCAAAATTCATAAATACACTTTTCACAAACAATCATTTTCATAAACAACAACAAACTGACTTTTATATATGAAAATACAATTTTTACAAACACATTTCACAAATTCATACCTATTAAACAAACTAATAATAAATCAGCATCAAAATCAACCCACAATACTAAATGCTGACAAAAAATTATACACATAATCAAAGTTCACAATTCTAAAGCAAAAACAAACCAAATCATATCTAACCATTCCATACAATTTCACTAAAACACATAAACATTTTTAAGCAAGTAAAGAGTTCACAATCTTTAATCATTCAACCTCATCTTCAGTGCTTTCACCTCAACTAATATCTCCCACAGATTGGTAATGAACATATAGGTTGTAAAAGGATCAGTACGGGAATTGATCTATCAAATTTTCTTCGATCCACCCCTTTTCTTTAAACATCTGAACTAATCCTGCTTCAAAAGTTCCAGTGTGATCAAAATTTTCTTTCATTCTCCAATCTAAGTGATCAAAAAGAAACTTGAGATCTCCTACTGCATTAATAACACTCCGAAGTTCTCTTTCAATTTTCTTCAATTTTTTCTCTAAAGCAAGTGAATTTCCAACTGCTATTGCCATTAATGGAGATGAAGCATGTGAAGAATGATCTATAATAACATTTAACACTTCATTTCCATTACCAACATAATGATCATTAATAGGAATCATAGGCTCCCATGTTAATAAAACTTTTTCCCAACTTTCATATGGCACTTGAGATTGACTACAAATTTGAAAAATTGTTGAAGGATGCCCAAGTCCATAAATTAGCCAAATCATGATGATTCCCATCACAGATTTAAATATAATTGAACCTATATCAATAGGTTTCTCCATTTGAATTCAGTAGTTTAAAATAGCACTCTCCTTGGTGACAATACTGATCTTCATAGTAGGGAGTAATTTTGCACAAATAATGAAATGCCATTGTTTCAAAATTGGATTAAGTGATAAAGTTACAAAAATAATATATCCTTCATCTTGTACTTCCCACATATCACTTTCATCAGAAAAAAATTATAACTATCTTGCATTAAATCTCGCGTAGGAATGAAATTTGCATAATGACAGATTGGAACATTTTTTA
Source organism: Phalaenopsis aphrodite (assembly GCA_003013225.1). Lineage (NCBI taxonomy): Eukaryota > Viridiplantae > Streptophyta > Magnoliopsida > Asparagales > Orchidaceae > Phalaenopsis > Phalaenopsis aphrodite. The sequence goes on from NEWO01000006.1 coordinate 3,989,515, forward strand.
TCATTTACAATTCATTAATCCTCGCAGGAGTAAATGGTACAGCCTTACCACGAATGAGGAAAACTCCTTGGGTAATACCATGTAAATTTGCATAGAACACCTTCACTACAGGTATAACAACCGCAGAGGTAGTGTAACACAGAACTTCCCATCGCCTTTGCAGAATGATCTTTTCAACTGGAGCACTTGGATTGATCAACCCATGATTAACAAATCCTCTTTCCTTGATCAATCTTTTCTTTGTAATAATTTTATCGAATAATCTCTGTGTGTCAAAACTAATAAACTTTCTTCTATTAAAAACTCCATACCTCAAATTATTTCTGGAATTGGAAGCCATGGAATCCGAAAATAGGAAGTTTCTAGGCATCCTAGGCAGTTTTAGGACTTTAAAAACACCTCCCGATGGTTATTATGGAGAAAAATCATGCCAAAGTCCGCCAAAAGTCACAAGAACTGTCCAACCATCCTCGGCGTAGCCGGTGCTCTCGAGAGGCGTTGTAGGCGCTGAGATCAATGGGCGTGGACGGTGCAAGTGGCCAAATTTTTGTGATTTTTTATTTTTCGTTCAATTAAATCTCAACTTTTCTTCCAATACCAATATTATGCATAATTTATAATAAATGTAATTATGTAGGATTACTATCTACTAATATATAAGCCACTTAACAAACTAAATAGTAATACATAAACATATAAGTATGGGTTGTCTCCTATAAAGTGCTTGGTTTAATGTCGTCAGCCCGACATACCATTTGTTTAGTTTGGTTGACTTAACATTAAAATTTTTTTAAAATGAGCTATGTGCCCTTCATAATAGTGTTTCAAATAATGTCTATTAACTTTAAATATCCTTCCAATGTTAGGATCTTCAATCACAACAGTTCCATAATGATAGTTAAATGGCCCTAACCATCTGGATTTCAGTTTTCTTGAAAACAATCTAAATCTTGTATTATATAATAGAACTTCTTGTCCAAGTTCAAATTTCTTCTGAATAATCTTCCGATCATGCAATATTTTCATTTTCTCTTTATAGATTTTACATTATCATATGCTTCATTTCTAATCTCCTCAAGTTCATTGAGGTGCAATAATCTTTTCTCACTAGCATCTTTTAGATTAAAATTAAATTCCTTAATAGCCCGAAATGTTTTTTGATCTAATTCTACTAGTAAGTGACATGTTTTTTTGAATATCAGTCCATTTGGAGACATTCTTATAGGAGACTTATAAGCAGTTATATATGCCCGTAATGCTATGTCAAGTCTAGCAGACCAATCTAATTTATAAGGATTTACAACCTTTTCTAAGATGGGTTTAAATTCATGATTTAATATCTCTGATAAACCACTACTCTGAGGATGATAAGCAGTAGAGAATCTATGCGTGATGTCATATTTCTTAATTAATTTTTTGATTCTCCTATTCTTAAAATGAGATCCTCCATCAATAATAATTATTCTTGGCATTCCATATCTTGTAAAAATATTCTTAATTAAAAATTTAGAAACACTCAGAGTATCACATCTAGATACAACAATAACTTCAATCCATTTGGACATATAATCAACAGCAAGTAATATATATAAGTTTACAAAGGAAGGCATAAATGGTCCCATAAAATCTAATCCCCACGCATCAAAAATTTCAACTTCCAATGTGCAATTTAGAGGCATTTCAATTCTTCTAGATATGTTTCCTACGCGTTGAAATCTATCATACATTTTAATATATTCATTAACATCTTTAAAAATAGTAGGCCAATAAAATCTAGCTTGTAAAATTTTATATGCAATTCTATTTGTTTTGAAATGTCCTCCAAATTCAGAATCATGGCATCTTTTAATTATCTATTAAGTTTCTTCATAAGGCACACATCTTCTAATAATTAGATCTTTACATTGTTTATATAAATATGGGTCATCCCAAAAATAGTCTTTTGAATCATATTAAACTTCTTTAATTATGGATTTTTTATATTAGGTGGTAGAATATCACTTATAATATAATTTATTATATCAGCATAGCACGGTACATCCATTTCATCAATACTATATAAATGTTCATCAAGGAAATTCTCTAAAATTTCTTTTTTAAAATTAGTTAATATTTCTATTTCTATTCTAAACAAATGATCAGCTGTTTGATTATCATTTTCCTTTCTATCAATCACAGTAAAATCAAACTCTTACAATAGAAGTATCCATCTAATTAATCTTGGTTTAGCATCCTTCTTTTTCATTAAATATTTAATAGCAGAATGATATGTTTGCACTATACATTAAGTTCGAATTAAATAAGGTCTAAATTTATCAAAGGCATCAACAATAGCTAATAACTCTCTTTCTGTAGTAGTATAATTAATTTGTGCCTCATTTAGAGTCTTGCTAGCATAATATATAACCTTAAAAAGTTTGTCGTGCCTTTCTCCTAATACAACCCTAATAGCATAATTACTAGCATCACACATTATTTCAAATGATTTTTTCCAGTTAGGTGGTACAATTATAGATACAGTGACTAATTTTTTCTTTAATAATTCAAATGCTTTTATGCATTCTTCATTAAAATCAAATTTAGTATCTTTTCTAAAAGTTAGCATAAAGGCTTAGTTATTTTTGAGAAAAATTTTATATAGCGCCTGTAAAAACCAGCATGTCCTAGAAAACTTCTCACCCCTTTAACACTAGTAGGTGGTGGTAATTCTTCTAAAAATTAGATTTTTGCAGGATCTACTTCCATGCCTTTTTCAAAAATTTAATGCACAAGTACAATACCTCCTGCAACCATAAATTGACATTTTTCTCAATTTAATACTAAATTGACTTTTTCACATACTTCTAGAACTTTTTCTAAATTATTAAGACATAATTCAAATGAAGTTCCAAATACAGAAAAATCATTTATAAACACTTCCATTCCATGTTCTATAAAATTACTAAAAATTGACATCATACATCTTTAAAATGTTGCAAGTGCATTGCATAGTCCAAAATGCATCTACAAAAACAAATGTTCCATATAGGCTTGTAAAAGTTGTTTTCTCTTGATTCTCTAGAGCAATTAGAATTTGGTGATAACTGATATATCTATCTAAAAAACAATAATACTTATTCCTTGCCAATCTATCCAACATTTGGTCTAGAAATGGTAAAGGAAAGTGATCTTTTCTGGCGGCCATATTTAATTTTCTATATTCAATGCAAATTCGCCAACCAGTTACTTGTATTATTGGTATTAATTCATTTTTCTCATTTTCTTCAACAATCACTCCTACTTTCTTTGGAACATAGTGAATTGGGCTTACCCAATCACTATCTCAAACAGGACATATAATTCCAACATCTAACAATTTTAAAATCTCTTTTTTTAACAACTTCTTTCATTATTGGGTTTAATCTTCTCTGAGGATCAGCTTTAGGTTCATATTGTTCATATAATAAAATTCTGTGAATATAAATTGAAGGACTAATTCCTTTAATATTTGATAAAGTCTATCCAAAAGCCTTTTTATACTTTTTCAACATTTCTATTAACTTTTTATACTTAACTCGAAAGATATAATAACAGGCAATGTACATGATTCTCCTAAAAATACATACTCTAAATGGACAGGTAATATTTTTAATTCAAGTTCCGGTGGTTTAATACTTAAAGTAATAAGATTTTTACTATCGTTTTCCAATAAGTCTAACATTTTAAATTTGCCCTGAATATACTCCAAATCTTCTTCTTTAACTACTTCAATCCTGAAACATTCATTATCATTTTCTATTGCAGGATATTTCATAGCTTTTTCTATATTAAATTTTACTTCTTGACCATTAACTCTTATTATTAATTCTCCTTTTTATACATCTATTACAGCTCTTCCTATTGCAAGAAATGGTCTCCCTAAAATAATCAAAATCTCTTTATCTTTCTCTATATCCAATACTATAAACTCTACAAGGAAAATAAATTTATCCAATTTTACTATTACATCCTCTGTAACTCCTTTTAGATAAGTTATTGATCGGTCAGCTAACTGAAGAGTTACAGTAGTAGAGGAAATTTCTCCTAAATCTAACTGTTTAAAGATCAATAAGGGCATAATGTTGATACTCGCTCCTAAATCTTATAAAGCCTTCCCATAAAACTTTTCACGAATTGCATAAGGTATAGTAAAGCTACTAGGATCTTTTAATTTTTCTGGAAGCTTTTTTTGTATAATAGCACTACACTCTTCACTGAGTGCAACAGTCTCATGATCTATAAACTTACTTTTCTTATTTAGTACATCCTTCATAAATTTTGCATAACTTGGCATTTGTTCCAAAGCTTCAACAAAAGGAATATTTATCGTTAACTTCTTAAGAATTTCCAAAAATTTTGTAAATTGTTTATTTTTATTCTTCTGTTTTAGTCTTTGAGGAAACGAAGGTAATGGTTTTTCTACAGGAACCTGTGTTAGTTCATTTTCCTGTTGATCATTTTCCATTTCTTCCTTCTCTTCATCAACTTCAATTTCTCTTTGGATACTTGTTTTAATTTCTTTTCCACTTCGTAATTTAATAGCTTTAATTTGCTCTTTATTTTGATCTCTTGGATTAACTTCCACAGTACTCGGAAGAATTCTAAAAGGTCTGTTACTAAGTGCAGTAGCAATATGTCCTAATTGTATTTCAATATTTCTAATAGCAGCCCCTTGATTCTGTATTTGATTTCCCATGTTCAACATCACTTCTTCCATTGTCAACTTCTTTTCCTTAACTTGTGGGTTAAGATTGGAGTTAAATCCTAGAGGATAATGAGGTCAAAAACTAGGATTTCCTTGATTGTTTAGATTTCCAGATGGATTCACCGAATTATTATAATTATTCCAACTAAAATTAGGGTGATTTTTCCATCCAAGGTTAAAATAATTAGAATAGGGAATGTTATTTCGATTATTTATAGCGTTTAAAGTTTCATAAGTTTGTTGAGTATCAATAATCTGTCCTAGTGAATTTTCCTCTAATATTGGGGATATTTGAGAATAGTTCACTCCTATTTGATCAATCATTTTAGAAATAGAAGCAGTTTGAGATGCCAAAATAAACATTGCATCAAAATCATGAATATTGGCCACTCTCTTAGGATTTACCCTTTCAGAGGGCCATTGAAAATTATTAGTAGCCATTTCTTCAATTATAGAATATGCTTCATCAAAAGGTTTTGACATTAATGATCCACCCACAACAGCATCTATAATAGATCTTAATGATAATACCAATCCATTGTAAAAGGTTTGAATTATTAACCAATCTGGCAAAGCATGGTGTGGACATTTTCTAAGAAGATTCTTAAATCTTTCCCACACTTCATATATTGATTCTCCTTTAAACTGACAAAAAGATGTAATATCATTTCTCAGCTTAGCGGTTTTAGAGGGTGGGCAATATTTAGCCAAAAATTTTTGTGATAGTTCTCCCCAAGTTCTAATAGATCCGGGTGCTAATGAATTTAACCAAGCCTTGGCTTTATCCCTTAATGAAAAGGAAAGGTCTAAGCCTAACACTATCATTAGACACTCTGTCATATTTAAATGTAGCACAAATTTCAAGAAAACTAGCAAGATGTAAGTTAGGATCTTCAGTGGGTGATCCTCTAATCTGATTATTTTGTACAATTTGAATAATAACAGGTTTAAGCTCAAATGAATTAGCAGCAACATCAGGATTTTGAAAAGTTAAATGAAGTTCATCTACTGTCGGATTTGCATAATCTTTAAAAGGTCTTTGTCAATTTTTATTTATTGGTTTTTCTATATTATTCGTCATTTCTTTCAAAATTTTAGTTTTTTTTATTGTTTTCAAATTTTTCTAATAGTACGTTCTAATTCTGAGTCGTAAGGTACGAAACCTTGAGATCTAATATTTTGCATAAACAAATAAAGTAAGCAAGGTAAAATTTATTTAGAAGAAATAAACTCTTAAATGAACTTCTCTCTTCTTTTTTTATATATTTTTTTATATTATATTTTTTTATGTTTTTATAAATTTGTATATATATATTATCTAAATTTCCTAATTTATCAAAATTATTTAATTTAATTTAATTTAACTGTTATCTTCCTCTGACAACGGCGCCAAAAACTTGATCCCAAATTTTATATGTAAAAATTTATGAAGTTGACACCACTATAGCACCAAAAATTTGATCTTATATGAAAAATAAGTCGTTTAAAATATATATAATTATAGGCAATTAATAATGGGATTCTACAAAAGTATACATATCGTTATGAAGTAATAATGGACTTTGTATTTAAGCCCCAATTATCGATCATGCGGGGAAGATGTAAGTTAACGATGATAAATTTTAACATGAAATTTACAGAAAATCAAACGAAATCCTTGTCACTAATTTTGAATGTTGGGATATTAACCAAAATACATTACTTAACTATTAAAAAAAATAGAAATGCAACTTTTAAATATTAAATATTAATATAAGAACTATGTTTAAGTAATGAAGATTTCTTATGTGAAAAAGCATCCTTCCCACTACAATGAAATTTCGGTGAAATGAGATGAGATAATTTTTTTTAATATGTATTGTGCCAAATAGGAGCAATTTTAATTCTCTACCCTAATACAGTTCATTGAAAATCATTGGCTCATCTTAGATTTAGTCCCTAAATCTGTGGCTAGGCTAGGAGGATAGCGGCTCCCACTCCAGAGCTCTCACTTCCCTTCACCTGAAGGTTAAGGGTCCGTTTGGGGCAGCTTATTTGGTGCGGTGGAGTTTTGAAAACGCACCTGGCCTATTTGGGTAAACTACATTTTGGCAGCTTATCCATTTTCAAAATGCATAAAACAATGTATTCACACTTCCCCTATCTAGGTGTGGTGGGAGCTTATTGGCAATGGTCTAGCTTTTCTAAAAAAATAAAAATTTTTAATAGCCACCACACCGAGCTTATCAGCAAATTATTTTTAATCAGCTTATCAGCATATTATTCAATAAGCTACAGCTGCCCCAAACAGACCCTAACTCTCGCTTTAGTTTTTAAACACTAAGACCAAATTGAGGATTTTATTTTGTCACCCTAAAGATTCTCCAATTTTAAACCCAACAAAGAATATTTCCTTATTTATTTGCACTTCATTTCATGAACGAATTTCTCCTTCGTGAAATCAAATGTAATCCTCACTCTGTTGTAGAACTCGTACTCCATTTCCAGGACCATATGTTTCACAACATATTTTAACAAATAGATTGGCTAGACTGAAAAGTAAATTAAGTTTGGAGTTGAAAAATCATCACAATTTATTTTATTTATATTTTAATTATGGCACATTCAATTTATCTCTTCATTTCATAATATCTCAGAGTAGGGGGAAAAATAGAGGGAGCTACTCAGACTTCATGAGAAAGATACGACAAAACAAAAATTTTATACATAAAACAAAGTTCACATGACACTAAATAAACAAACAAACTTATCTGGAACTCTTTCTCAAAGCAAAATCTTTGTAGTCTTTCCTTAGAAATTTAGGAAGAAGAACTCTCTAACTTTTCTCCTGCTCCAACACTCTTACAGAAAGTTTCACACTAAATCTCACCATAAAAACTCTAAACAATGAAAGCAAAGTCAGTAATTGACTTATATATGGTAGTGGAATGGAATCATGTGGAGCGAAAAAATGAATGTAGAGGAGTGAAAAACATAGAGGAGCAAAATTTTTGATGAAATTCGTCCCCTAATAGAGACCAAGGTCGGTTCTCCAAGAAATGCCTCCAAAAACTATTCAAAAAAGACATCCAAATACATCTAACCTTTCAGAAACGGGGTCTGCACCACCTTTGGCGTCGTCAGCGCTGGTTTGGCGTAGTCGACGCTAGTCTGGCGCCGTCGGTGCTGAGTAAAAATCTCCAGTGTTAAATTGTTCTGCCGACGCTGAGTATTTCTTAAAAAAACATCATTTTGACTCAAAATTTCATCCTTTTTGCTTACTTTTATCTTTAAGCCCTAAAAATCAACAGTCTGTAAGAAAACATCAAAATACCTTCCATTAAAGTGCAATGTCACAAAAAATTGGTATAAAATATGGGTCTAAAAATGCATATATTTTCGGTTTATCAGGATGATAAGCAGTTGTAATTTTGTGCATTATATTATATTTTTTCCACCAAACTTGCAATTGTTGCATTTCTAAAATGAGATCCTCTTTCAATAATGATTACTCTCAGCATTCCATATCATGTAAAAATAATTTTAATTAAAAAATTTGAAACACTCTGAGCATCATATTGATGTAAAACAATTGTTTCAACCCAATTGGAAACATAATCCATTGCAATCAATATATTCACATTTCCATTTGATGGTATAAATGGTCACATAAAATCCAATCCCCATGCTTCAAAAATTTCAATTTCAAAAATAAAATTTAAAGGCATTTCATTTCTTTTTGAAATATTACCTACTCTCTGAAATCGATCATATGTTTAACATATCTAAATGGAGTAGGCCAATAAAATGTAGATTGCAAAATTTTATGAATAGTTATATCAGTACCAAAAGGGCCTCCAAATTTAAAATCATGATATTTTTGGATAATTTTCTGAATTTCTTTATATGACACATATCGTCTCATTACTAAATCCTTGCATTATTTGTACAAATATTGTTCATCCCAAAAAAAATATTTTTTATTGCGAATGATTTTCTTTTCTTGTTGTTTTGTCATTCCATATGGTAGAATACCACTAACAATATAATTAACAATACCATCATAATAAGGTATTTCTCATCCTTTTACAGCATAAAGTTGTTCATCAAGAAAATTTTCATTAATATTTTTTCCAAATCAAGTGTTTCATCATGTTATAGCCAAGATAGATGATCAATAAGTTGATTATCAATCCCTTTCCTATCGACTACCACAAAATCAAACACTTGAATCCAAAGTACCCATCTACTTAACCTTGGTTTGCATCCTTCTTTTGAATTAAATATTTAATAGCTAAGTGGTTAGTAGGCACAACACATTTAGCTCAGATTATATATAACCTAAACTTATCAAAAGCATAAACAATGGCTAATAACTCTCTTTCAGTAGTGGTGTAGTTAATTTGAGCATCATTAAGAGTCTTACTAGCATAATATATGACTTTAAAAATCTTATCATAACTTTCCCCTAAACCAAATCCAAATGCATAATCACTAGCATCACACGTTAATTCAAAAGTTTTCTCCCAATCACGTGAAACGATTATAAGAGCAGTGATTGATTTTTCTTTTAAAGTGTCAAAGCGTTTAAGGGAATCTTGGTTAAAATCAAATTTTGTATAATTTTCCAGAAGTTGGAATAAAGGCTTTGTAATTTTTAAAAAATCTTCCATATATCACCTGTAAAATCTAACATGTCCTAAAAAGCTTCAAACTCCTCTTATAGTAGTAAGTGGAGGTAGGTTTCATATAACCTGAATTTTTGAAAGATATACTTCCATGCCATCTTCTAAAATTTTATGCCCAAGCATGTTCCTCCTACAACCATAAATTGATATTTTTCCCAGTTTATTAAGAGATTAGTCTTTTTACATCATTCTATAACTTTCACTAAACGATTTAGACACATTTCAAATGAAGTTTTAAATACAAAAAAATCATCCATAAGGACTTCAATTAAATCACTAAAAAATTGGCATAATGCATCTTTGAAATGTTGTAGGTGCAATACATAATCTAAAGGGCATTCACCGAAAAGCAAAAGTTTTATAAGGACTAGTAAATGTTATTTTCTCTTGTTCCTCTAGAGCAACAAGTATTTGATGATAACTGGTATATTTGTCTAGAAAAAAAAATATCTATGCTCAGCCAGCCTATCTAACGTCATGTCCAAAAAGGGTAAAGCAAAATGATCCTTCATTATGGCAGAATTTAATTTTCTATAATCTATGCAGATTTGACATCCAGTGACTTGTCTTGTTGGTATTAATTCAGTATTCTCATTTGTCACTAATGTCGTGCCTTTTTTCTTTGTAATACATTGAATTAGACTCACCCAAACACTATCTGAAATAGGATATATTATTCCAGCATCTTATTATTTTAAAATCTCTTTCTTGACAAATTTTTTCATCATAAGATTTATTCTCCATTAAGGATCAGCTCTTAGTTCATGTTAATCTTCCAATAAAATTCTATGCATACAAATTGAAGGATAGATTGCTTTAATATCAAATAATTACTTTACTCTTAAGGATAATTGAAACATCAATGTTCATTCAGCATTAAATGTATTTACAAGATGGGTTATTAAGCAACATAATAGGTTTATATGAGCACGAGAGTTTTCACCAGGTAGTAAGAGGGAAGCATGTATTTGCTTCTTCCTCTAAACCTGTTGGATATCTCAGAGGTCCACTAAACTTAATATGTTTTGCTTAACAAAATTCAGCCTTAATCAAACTAATAGGAACCCACCAAGATGTGACCTAGGGTTATGTAGGTCACTAAAACCTTACTTTTTCCGCTTTACATAAAATTTTCTAACATACATTTTGAGTTTCAGGTGGTGGAATGAGAAAACTCGTCATGTACGCTTTTATAGTTTACAACAATGTTTTTTTTAAGCTTTCCACATTGTGCTTACTTACCTGCATATATGAACAAAACACAAACTTGCATGCTAAACAAAAATGTCACCCTGCATGAAAACTAAAACTATCAGGAAAGCCACAAAACCAAAACTAAAATCAACCAAGATAAAATTAACCTCCACACATTCAAAATATAAGACAAATCAAAATTTAATCACAAACATCACAAAATAACAACTTCAACTAAATTAAGATGTTTCTATCGGATGATCAAAAATCCCTCAGAGGAGGTTACCTACGGTTGCTAACGAGGCTTCCCATGGTCTAAATGAAATTATGGAACTCCTTAAGTTGAGTTTAGTAAATTCATTTGGACTAAGTGAATCCAATAGAAAATAATGGTGCCAGAAAGAGGGTACCATGGGATCCTAACCGGTGTCTCTCTAATCAACTTTACATCCCCCATAACATTTAAAGAATGACAACCATAAGGTATTCTGATTTGACATTATAACTTGACATCCTAGAAAACTTAAACTCACCACAACAAGGAGTTTGGAGCTAGCATGGTGGGTAGCATGGCCATCTTCAATAGCAAAACATGTCTTCCCCAACTAAACCAATTTCCTTCCTTAGAATTAAACAACCAAACCATAGGATTTAGAGGTTATCTGCTTATGCAACATAAATCCTCACCTTATCTTTAGGCCTTTGTACAGCTCTATTATACAATATAAGCCCTAACTAATCTTAAGATTCTGAGGTTGTCATCTTTCACGACCTAAATCCTCACATCTTCTAAGCTATTTGTGTGGTTGTTTCACATGAATGTAATCCCTAATTAAATAAAATTGACAGGACGAAAAATCTAAAATTTTCTCCTCAAAATTGAAGCGAAACAATAGGATAGACCAGGAAGTCACCAAGGTTCTCCTCCATATCCATGACATCCCCTGGTTCTTCTTCCTTTGGATTCCAAAAACAAAATGCTCCAGATTTGAGCCAATCCCATTTCACACCTCTTTTTCTGATATCATTGAAAAGTCCTATCCTTTTAAAATCCTTGAAGATAATATTTCCTGATTTTTATTAAGAGTTTTCTGAGGTGACTTCGGTCATTCAGTATGTAATTAACTATAGGGGCTTGCCCTTATAGGAAGCTTGTCCGAACCGAGTTTAATATAAAAGTTATTTAATTCTTTGTATTAAATAGGGGAAATTGTTGGGAAATGAAACGGTTTCACAGACCAAATGAACGCCATATATTTCTGTGTTTATTTGATCGAACCTCATCCTCAAGTCTTGTGTTTATCCTTTGAGATAGATACAAGGTTTGAGGTACATTGCTCTTTCATTTAACCTATGAAAAATATGAGGTCAGTTTGATTTCATATTTTTCTAAACTTAAAATCTATATGTAAATTAAAATGTCCTTTCGAAGCGGGTGACAGGATTTTGATTCTAGTGGCCGACAGCTTCTTACGGGCAACTCCCTTAACCAAAATAGTGTCGATAGCTTCTGGATACTTCGCTGGGGACAAGCTTTTCTCTTCATATAAATAAGGAAATGTTATCTTCAAACATCGGTAATGTGTTAATGTCCCTCATGGACCAAATTACTCTTCTCTCATTGACATACTTTACACATTTCTGTCTTGGGAAAGTACGACCAACTCTTTGGACTTCAGGACTATCTGTTCAATCTCCTTTGAATGGAGGGGTTCAAGAGGCTATTAAGGACTCTTTAAATCTTCATGTGGGGTCGGACCCCCAATAGGTTTGTTGGTGGACTAATTCCACCTGGGCATTGTGTGTGAAAAATGGGTTCCGCACTGGGTCATAAAACACTTCACATCTCCTTTTTAACTTTAATTTGCTATTTTGCAAATTGAATTGAATTGTATTGTGCTACACGCACTTTAAAATTTTCTTATATTAATAAATTTTTCTACTTTCAAATTTCGTTTTACTAAAAATTTTAAAAAATTCCCACAAATTAAAACTTACCCAGTCTACAGCAGTCTACAGATCAACCTCTGCTAATTTTCAGTGCTTGCACTAAGATTACAAAGTCTTGGCCATATAGCTAACCCTAGAACTTTCTTTTTTAAAGCTGCTGCAATGGCCTACCCAATGTTGAGTTTTTCTTGCAACCTGTCGATGAGCCATGAAGCCCATAATATTTCTCCTACAATTAAGTTCAGAGCCGAATTTGAAGACCTCGAGGTTATCCTCGGGAAGGCACCGTTTGTCTTCATGAAAGTAACTGCTGTAGAAATTTAGGAGCCGTCAGCTAAGTTTAACTTGAACTGTCTTCAGGACTTCCCTTCATACAAGAAGGCCAAGACTACTGCTGCCGCCGCGGCAACTGCCAAGCCTGCTGTCCCCGCTGCTGCTGAAAGAAGTAATAAGCATTGAAGATCTGACTGAGGGATTGGCTATCCCACCACCAGTATTTGAAATTGGATCGAGTTCAAGAACTGCACTAACCCAAACTCAGAAGAGAAACCACAATAGGAGAGTTTGAGGGCCACTAAAGCCCAGACTCCTGAGGATATCCTTGTTGAGGAAAAGCCTCACCAAAAGGTGTTAGAATTACCAGAGGTATATCCACTTCTGCGGGGAAGTAGATTCCATCCTCTAATGGATAACCATGGGTACGAAAGTATCTGAAATACTTTCACAGCATTACCATTACTTCATGGACATGGTGAGGAGAAAATCAAGTCTACTTCTATCACCCGAGTCAGTTCAGTTATTCAGAGACTAGCTGCGAAAGAAGGCTGTTCAGTTAGTGAATTACTTAAACGAGCGGGGCATGCAATATCTCCTCGAATGAAGAAAGAGATTTAAAAGGACGTCAGATCCGCCAAATGTAGAAAGGCATAGAGTCAAGATTTCTGAATTGGCTCGAGAGCACAGAGTCTCCAATGATGATGATGATGATAAAGATTTTAACTATAATGACTACGTTGAAGGATATTTTAACTATAATGGCCATGTCATCAAAACCAGAGCCGCTACATCTACACGCGAGGTTCAACTTCTCATCAAAGAGAACATCATAGATGGGTTGCATAGGGCTATTCTCTTAAGGGATGAGCAAGTCAACCAACTGGAGAAAAGGATAGAAGAGATGATCGCCACCATGACAGCCATGGCCACCATTTAGGGACAATCACAAGCACCGCAACTAACCTCTTTGAAGATCAAAAAACCTGAAATTATACATATCACAGACGAAAGAAGTGAAGTTGATTCAGTAAAAAGAGATAAGCACCAAAAAAGGATTCTCCATCAAGCCCCATACCAGCGAAAGAATTTAAGCAAATGGTCGATCAAGTTCGGGAGACCTTAACCAAATCTAAGGGTGGTGCATTGATTTTAAAGGGTAGATCTTACCCGGAAGAATTCAATGTTGTACCCTTCTCCAAGGGTTTCTTGGCCCTAAACTTCAAGATATTTGATGGGACTAGAAATCTCAGACAACACATAGCACACTTCTGAGCCAGTTGTGGAAACACAAGAAATAGTGAAGTTTTACTCTTATAATAGTTTGTCAGCAGCCTATTAGGGAATGCTTTTGATTGGTATGTTGATTTACCCAATGAATCAGTTAAGACATTTACCAAGCTGGAACAATTATTTGTGAAAAGATTTGTCGGAGTGCAACATCATGTCTCTATAGAAGAGCTCATGATGGAAAAACAAAAGCCCAACGAGACTTTGGTGGACTATATTTTTAGGTGGAGAAACCTTAGCATGAAATGTGAAGCTCAGCTACACGAACATCATGAAATTGAGATTTTACTCAAAAGCATTCATAGCCTAGTAGCTTTCATGCTAGAGGGACTCACCATCAAATCCTTCAAGAAGCTACTCAGCAAGGCTAACAGTCTCAAAGAGGAAATCAAACATATGGATTCACACGAGAAGTCCAAGGCAACCAAAGTGTTTGAAAAGAAATAAGGAACAGTAGCGAACATCGACAAAGGGAAGCAACCAATGAAGAAATAAGTAGAAAATCTTCGTCAATCTTCATCATAATAGGCTCAAAAACAGAATAGCCAGTCTTGCCAGTGACCGCCTGAAGAAGGAGCATCTCGAACAGAGAATAAGAGAATATCACTCGTAGAACGACAGTAAATGGTGTATTCTTTCAAAGATGAAATCGTGTCTAAAATGTTCAGAAGTCTGATGAAGAAACCTGAGTTCAGACTGCCAAATCCAAAGAAGCTCGAAGAAGTTGACAAGAAAGATGCACCAAATTACTACCCATACCACAGATTGCTAGGGCACACTATAGAAGAATTTTTCATATTTAAGGATTAGCTCGAGAAAAATCTTAAAGAAGGAAATATAACGATCTAGAAAGAATATTTAAGAGAACCTAAAAAAGGTTCCATAAATATGATTTCGGCCGTGCCAATTTCTTCGATTGATCCATATACTAGAGAAGAGGGATGGAGTACGACTTGGGACGAGCTCATAAGGTTCCTAAACCAAATACAAAATTCATCAAAACAATGTTATGCATATATCAAAAAATATGAATGGAATGAAGTTTGGAGCAAATTGAACAAAAAAATATTAAATCAAATCTAGAAAGCATCAAAATAAGCCTCCGTTCAGAATATTCAGCCTATCAAGCCCGAGATGAAGATTTTGCTAGGAGATTCATCATCATCAAAGATAAAGAAAAAGAGAAACACTACCACTATGAAGATTGATAGCACGGGGGTTTGGATAGGGGTTACCTCTACTAGATTTTTTTTTCAAATTACGGGAAGAACATCCTTAAACCTCTGACTTTATACGATTATCTTTTTGCCCTTCCAGGTTTTATGAATGTAATGATCGTGATTTCGGCTACATTTTAACTGTTTCTAGTAATGACATAATAAATAATGATCAATCTAGTCTCGATCTCGATTCCCGCAATGATCCTCAAATCATACTAGAGTCCTATGAACTCACTAACAAGATCAAAAAAGACATCAACGATACCAGCTACGACAGTACTGAAGTGAGGAACCAATCCTCGAGCACCATGGTGCACCGCTTGCCATCAACTTATATCTTTCTGATAAATAAGAAACACCGAAAGATTCAACAATGATAACTTAAAAAGAGGAAATTGCATAAGTGAACTTAAGAAGCGGGAGAGTATTACCCTCAAGAACAGCTCCAGCAGATAAAGGAAAACAAATAGTAACTCAAGAAGAGCTACCTCCACCAGTGGAAGAACCACACAACCAAGAGAAACTTGGAGGATCACAGTAAGAGGATTACAACGTGTTAACTCATCTTAGAAAGTTGTCGGTCCGATTAAGCATCTATGATGCTCTAATCTTGTCAAAGAAAAAATGAGAGAAGCTCTGGTTACAGCCTTGCTAGACCCAGAGATCTTCTTAACCCTGTTGGCTAGCACATCCTCGGATGAAGTTTGTTCGTTCAAAGAACAGCCTAGGGAAACCTTCATAGATTAAGATTTACTGCTTGGTACCGCTGACTGCAACCGACCACTCTACATCTCTATTAACATCGGTAGATTTGTGTTGTCCAGAGTTTTAGTAGATCTTAGAGCATCTCTCAACTTGATGAGTCTATGAACATTGGCCTATTTCGACATCAAAGCTCAAGAGCTTACAGCAGATAAAATGACGCTAAGAGAATTTAACTAAAAGGGAGAAAGAGCCCTTAGATTGATTACATTGTTTATGAAGGTTGGAGAACTAGCAACAACCTCCAAATTTCATATCATTGATGACGAGACCTCTTTTAACGCTCTACTAGGTCGACCATGGATTCATGAACAAAACATGGTTCCATCATCTCTACACCAATGTATCAAATACTACAAAGAAGGATAAGAACATTGCATCAAAGGAGATCTACAATCGTTTTCAAATCATGAAGATGCTTCATACTACGCACCTCTGAAGAAAAATATTTTCTCTCTTGAAACTATGACAAAGTAAAGATTTGGAAGAAGTACAATGACAGGGTCATTCAGCTCCACTTCAACGATCTTCCACCACTCTTTTGCAACAAGTTCGTGGAGGTTCTTTTAGCTCGCACACCCGAGGTCGAGGATGGGGACGTGGATGGGGAAGAACCAACTTAATCGTTGAACGGACTAGGACAACCATCAACGTTGGTGATGAGGACAGTTTCAAAGATGAAATAATGATGACAAAATGGAAGAAACCTCAATATGAGATATCCTTAGTAGAGGCCGAGAAACACAAATATGAGACAATGTATGATCAGATAATTCACTATGTGAATGCTATGGCCCTTGCTCCTATCCTCCCTCAAAAAGTAGAGAGTTTAGAGGTCAAAGAAGTTTGTAGTGCTGGTTCAAAGCCGATCAAATTTTACACTGCTTCTATTTCTACTAATCTTAAAAAACATGTAAATTTGGATGATGATCCTAATGAATTAATGGAATTACCTTTTGGTTACTTTTCGCTTTATGTACAAAAGCTAATTCAACAGGGACACTTGCTAAAACAAATACCAAAACATAAATTACCAATTTTTGAAAAATTATGGATTGTTAAAAGTTGAACTCCTAACTCAAAAGAGGGTCTCGGATTTGGCACTGTCGGACCAGCCGATAATTCAGAATTTTGTATGGTTGTTACTAGTGAATCTAAAGAGGATTGCTTTGATTTAGAGGATGACTCTTCTGATCAGCTAATAGAAGATGCTCTGTCAGAATTTTAAGAAGAAATCAAGTCAACTGTTGATGTGTTGAAAGAAATCAACATCGGGACTGAAGAGCAACCCCGACCTACTTTTATAAGTTCACTACTCAACGATGAAGAATCTCTGCAGTTGATCAAATTTTTAATTGAATTCAAAGATTGTTTTGCATGGAGTTATGAGAAAATTCAGGACCGTCAGTAGAGGTTGCAGTTCATAAACTCGGGGTAGACAAAGATATGACCCCAATAAAAGAAGCTCCCAGAACAATGCGCCTCAAAATAGAGCAACAAGTCATCTTCGAGGTAAAGAAATTAATAGACGCTAATTTTGTAAAAGAAGAGCAATACCCCTCGTGGTTGGCTAACATTGTTCAAGTTAAGAAAAAAAATGGACAAATCTGTGTTTACGTCGACTTCAGAGATTCGAACAAGGCTTATCCAAAGGATGAGTTTCCATTACCAATGCTGGAAATGATGGTGGATATCGCTTCTACACATTAAATCTTCTCCTTCATAGACTGGTCATCGAGATACAACTAAATCAAGATGGCTCTCGAGGATGCAATGCTTACATCCTTCAAAACACCTATCTGGATTTTCTGCTACACAATGATGTCATTCGACCTAAGGAACGGTAGAGCAACATATCAACGTGCAATGACAAAGTTTTTTTATGACCTCATTTACAATCAAGTGAAATGCTACGTGGATGATTTGTTCTTCAAAAGTAAACAAAAAATAGACCATTTTTATGATTTGAGGATTATGTTTGAACGGATACGATGATACAACCTTAAAATGAATCCCTTAAAGTGCACCTTTGGCGTTACCTCTGGGAAGTTTCTAGGATTTGTTGTATGTCATCGGGGAATCAAGATCAACCCAGATAAGATTAAAGCTACCTTGGAAATGCCTCCTCCTAAAACCTTGAAACAACTACGTTCCTTCCAGGGGAAGTTGGCATATCTGAGACACTTTATTTCTAATCTCTCAGGTAGGTGTCAGCCCTTCTCGTCATAAATTAAAAAGGAAGTCAAATTCTTTTGGGAAGAGAAATGTCAGCGGGCCATTGAGGATGTCAAAAAATATTTAATGACACCTCCTGTTTTGACAACCTCTATCCCAGAGAAACTGTTGATACTTTATACCGAGGTCTTAGACGACTCTCTTGGAGCCCTCTTAGCCCAAGTCAATGATGAGGGTAAAGAAAACACACTCTACTACTTGTGTCATCATCTGATACCGACAGAAGTAAGGTATCTGCCCATTGAGAAGCATTGTCTGGCATTAATTTTCTCCGCCCAAAAGCTTAGAAACTACATGCTCTCTCATAAGATTACCTTAATTTTGAAAGTTAATTCATTGCAATATTTGATGACTCGACCAGCACTCTCCGGACGTCTAGCAAAATGGTCAATGATCTTATTGCAATTTGATATAACTTTTCTTCCCCACTGTGCTATCAAGGGACAGATTCTATCAGACTTTCTCGCTGCACACCCAATGACAATTGGGTCCCCTCTCAACGACAAGTTAACAATGAGCAAATACTAGAAATGGAATTCTCCAGCGAACAACACTAGGAATTGTACTTCGATGGTGCTTCATTAGCCAAAAAAGACAATGGATCAGACAAAGTCATACCAGGTAAAGTAAGGATCAGTTTGAACTTTATCAAGCCAGATAAGGGTATGTTGAGGTTCTCATACCACCTGACAGATCCGTGCACAAACAATGAAGTAGAATATGAAGCCCTAATCACCAGATTAGAATTGACAATCTCAATGAATATAACAGACATCGTCATCTAAGGCGACTCTCAACTTGTCATCCAACAAGTTGCCGGACAATATAAGATTTTTAAATAGAGACTAGCAGAATATCACTGATACGTAATGAAGCTGCTGGAGCAGATCCCTGGTGTAACTTTCTACTGGATTCCTCGAGAGGATAATGCCCATGCTGACGCTCTAGCAAAACTTGCTAAGGAGCTGGCGTGTCCCCCGAAGGATACCATTGAAATCACCGTACAAGTAAGACAAATTTTGTCTCAAATCAACCTCAAAACTCTTTACAAGCTCAGACAAGAAGAAGCGATAAATGTAGTTGCTGATGTCAACGAAGACTGGCGCAAGCCATTAATAGAATATTTGCATACTGGAAAGCTATCAGAGGACATGTCTGAAGGACATCACATTACGAAAAGGGCTATGTCATACGCTTTTGTTGGTGATGTCCTCTATAGGAGATCGTTCGACCATATGTGGCTAGGATGCTTGAGCAAAGCCGAGGCACAAAATATTGTCAAAGAAGTAACAGCCGGATTGTGTGGCGCTCACCTGTCAAGGCCAAAAATGAAAATCAAGATCAAAAGACTAGGATATTTTTGGCCAGCAATGATGTCTGAATACATGGATACAGCCAAAAGATGCACTAGTGTTAGGTGCATGGGGTGGTCTTACACCAACTTCCAAATGTGCTACACCCAACCATTATCTTATGGTCATTCGAGTGTTGGGGCACAGACATAATAGGCCTGATAGGCCCTCCATCCTCCCAAGGACACAAGTTCATGCTTATTGCTACAGATTATTTCTCCAAATGGGCAGAGGCAGTGCCGTTACGAGAGGTTACAACACAACACATTCTTCAGTTCTTCAAAAACCAAGTCATTTATCATTTTGGAGTACCGTGAAAAAAAATCTGTGACAATGAGACAACCTTTAAAAGCACCAAAATCAAAGATTTTGTCAAAAGACACGAGATAGATTGGAGATACTCTACAATTTACTATACTAGAGTAAATGAATTGGTTGAAGTCTTCAACAAGCACTGGTATAGATTTTAAAAAAAATCTTGGAAAAAATAAAAGAGATTGGCACAACAAATTGCTAGAAGCTTTTTGGGTCTACTATACGACGTTCAGGACTCCCACTTAGTGTACACCCTACATGCTCGTGCACAGGTCTGAGGTCGTGCTACCGTTAGAAATTCAGATGATGTCTCTTAGAGTCACAGTCGCCAACCAACTCACAACAGAAGAAAGTGCAAAGCTCAGGCTTAAAGAACTAGAGAGTCTTGAAGGAAAATGACTTGAAGCAAAAAAAAAACATTTGGAACTTTACGAGGCGAAGATGGCACAAGCTCATGATAAATTGGTCCGCCCAAGGACATATAAAGTTGGTGACCTCATCCTTGTGCTCAAAAGACCTATTCTTGCACGCCCCAAAATAGGTGGAAAATTTGAGCCGACTTGGGAGGGACCATTTGTCGTTGAAAAAGATTATGCAGAAGGAACCTACCAGTTAGCAGACTTTTGGGGTGAAAGACCCATGCTACCAATAAACGGACGATACCTGAAGACAAACTATCCATCGTGATGTTGCTTACCGCCACTTGATTTGAAATTTTAAAATTTTGACTATTTTGGGGTTATCTATGTGGCCAAAAGTTTGTTACCGGGTCCAAAACTTTTTTGTAACAAAATTAACCTCAATATAATGAAAAATTTTGAAAAAATGAGACTCCGAATTTTTCTCCTTTCTACCTTTGAACTTAATATTCTACTAAATTAAACAAAATTCACACATAAATAATTGATCTCTTCACCAAAATAAATTAAAATTTCCTTTAATAAATACTTTGTTTTGTTCTTATTCATGTTAAGTTTCAGCCCACTGACATTTTTCTTGTCGTCTGCAGAGAAATGTTATGTTAGATGCTGATCTTTGTCTTTAAAGATGGCTGGAATATTGCACTAAATGAAGAAATGGCACCGCAGGGCGGTACTATAGATTTCAACTTGGAATTTAACCAAGTCGGCATAGATTACGAGGGGCCTTTAATGAATGTTATCATTCAACGGGAAAAGGAAGGGCTACCCTCACTGCTAAGGTTGGGCACCAAAGACAATATGTCATTGAAAGGAAAGAGCGTAATGGTACAACATGACCCAATGGAGAGGCCGAGTTGTCTACCATCCATGATAGCTACACCAATTGGGGGTCTAGTCGCTGCTGATAATGAAAGATTGTTAGATGCTCTGCTATGAAGAACACAGCGCAGAAATGCTAGCCACCAAAAGCAGAGGGTTTTCTTGCGAAAGGAGAAAAGACGCCAAAAAGAGGTAGAAAAGTTGCTCGCCCCTATTCCTGAGGGGAAAATTTATGATCCAAGCATTAAAGAAACTTCTTAAAGCTTGCTTGCCATAGATGATGAATCCAGGTTTGTTACAGAGTCAAAAATACCACTAGCTTCAGATGTTCTGTGCACGGGTTGCCCTACTTGCAACGCTGAAATATTTGCACGATCGTCAGCTACGGGGGCATTCGTGGAATGCCCGGACTGCAATGTCTTGCACCTACAACACTACAGTACCATAGAGGAGTATGCCTCTGCAGATGATAGATCTCAGACTGCTGATTACCTGATAGAGGCAAAGCTATCTATCCAATGGAGGTGGAGCCATATGTTCTGAAGGGTACAAGGCCATACGTCCAGTCAGACGCCGGATCATACATTTTGTTAGAGCTAGAGTCAACACCAGCTTGGGTTTCCATCACCGTTGAAGTAAGGGAACTTCCTCAAAAACTTCAAATCATAAGCACAGCATAATATCACAGAATAAGCAAAGTGAACAAAAGAAATTTTGAATTCTATGAAGAAATACAAGGGAGATTCATCAACATATTAGAAGGTTTGGAATTATACACCATGGCCTTCTCAAAAAGTGAAGAACAAAGCATTCTTGACTGCATTTTTGACCTAAGGGAGAGACATAAAGCAGGCCTGCTGATGGAAAGAACCTATTCTAAGCCTAGGAAATTGATGCGAGGAAAAGGGAGAATTACTATCCAGTGTGGCTGCTGCTACAACTTTACAAATGACAGATAAGGGAATCCTCCTGGGATTCTCAGACATGATCAGGTGGATCCACTACCGCCAATGATAAAGTGGATGATTAAAAAGATGGTCAGGTGGAGTATACTGCTCGTTAATTGCATTCCTAACAGTTGCATTATCAACATCTACGACGAGGGTGATTGCATTCCTCCACCTATAGACCACCATGACTTCGTGAGACCTTTCTGTATGGTCTCATTCATGAGTAAAACCAACATCTTATTTGGGGAAGAAATTGACATCATTGGCTCTGGTGAGTTCAAAGGATCTATGGAGATTCCCCTACCAGTTAGCTCAGTACTTGTTCTCAAAGGGATTGGAGCGGACATCACCAAGCACTGTATTCAAGGAGTACGACACCGTAGGGTGTCTGTGTCCTTTCGACAGATGGACGACAACAGAATACCACAAGGATTTTAGTCAGATTGAGAACTGGGGGTGCTGCTACCATACGAGTTATAAAAGGGTTGTACCTCTAAGTACATGCAAAGGAAACACTGTTCTAGAGCATGGCTTAGAAGGTCTGCTCGATTAGGAGCTCATATAAATAGGAACATATGGTCGAAGGATTGTTTTTTGCTCCACTACATTACAATAAATATGATATATCAGAGATACTCATCCTATGATATGTAATTGGTGAGATATTTTGGATCTACTTTGATGCAGTTAGCATATTGTACTTTTTGATGAGTTAGCCTACACTTGATCTGTAATATTTATTGGAACAGATGAATGAAGTTTCTTTCAGAAATTTTTTATTTGCTCAAATTGTTTTTTTGTGCAATGGATAAAAGCCATAGATCATGTGTTGGTTCAAAATTACAATGAACAAAGAATGAAACAATAAAATTTGATAATAATAAAATAAAAAAAAAATAAAATAACCAACAAACAAGCAACAAACTCAATCTCTTTTGAAAATCAACTAACTAAAATTAAATTTTTGAAAACATATTTTGAAAATTAAACATGATAAAAAGAAGAAGAAAAGAAAATAAATTTGTTGAGTTGATTCTCTCGACATTGAGGTCTCTTACTCTTTGCTCGCGCAGCACAACTATCATTGTCTGTATTAATTCTCTTAACATCCCCGCGAAGTTTCACGTTCTGCACAAAATCTCACAAAGTTTCACAAATCTTCTTCGACAATGTCAACCTTTCCACACGACACACATCTCTTGATTCAACATCATCAATTATCATTTTTGAATCAGTCCTTAACTTCTGATTCACTCCTTCTTTAGGTCAGTCCTTACCTTCCGACACCCTCTTTTGAGATTGATCATTAACTTTCA